>JAVJGI010000003.1:4453402-4477647 GCA_035590275.1 Ibycter americanus | reverse complement strand
GTTAGTTCAAGCAATATAGGCCTGCCCCCCCCCCCCCCCCCCTAAATATACACACTTCCATTTTAACATTTGTGTCATTTCAGCCACCCACACTCTAAAGAAATAGGGTAATTACCTACACTTCACACCTACTCAATTCTTCAGTTATAAATCCACTGATTTATAACAGCTTTCTGCTCAAGGCTTGTCACCTCTGAAACCGCATTGATTTGGTATCAAGTAAATACTAAAGCGTTGTGAAATTTTGCATCTGTTCCATTTTCTTTGTTTTAAGCTATGAAATAAAGTAATAAAAAACTCAAAACCCCAGGAAATGCCTCAAAAGGGAAAGAGGCAGGGCTGCACCATCTTTACCACACTCTCAGGCAGGGCAACTTATTCCCCATTGGGGAGCAGTTACTACTGTGTTTTGTTAGCTATTAAGAAACCTTCCTGAGAAAAGTCACTTAACGAATGTAAATGTTTTCCTTCAATCAATCACCAGATTTCATTAAAGAGTTTAAACATACCATACTGCTATTCAGCAACAGAATCTTTTCTAAAAGGATGTCACCAAGCACAGTAGGAAAAAACCACAATAAGCAACACAAGTCAATCTTTATTGAAAACTGAAGTATTAATACATAACAATTCTTGTTACAATAAACGTGCTTTTAAGAATTTAAGTCTGAGCTCATCTACTCATTGAATTGCATAAAAAATAAAAAAGTATGAATTTTTCACAATTGAACTGGCTCAGAATGGAATCTCCACTCTTTGTGTTGATGCAATAGTTCAATGCAGGAGTGAGTGATGCCTTAAAACTTATTCTGGAAGACAACATTGACCTAAAATTAAAAAAAGTACCAATACAACTGTTCGTAAGACAGTTTTAAAAAAAGTCATAAAAAGGAAACCTGTGTCTACTTCATAACAAACATGGAGAACTATTACTGGGGCCTCTTGTACTTCCACTGCATGCACTCACTTTTTCAAATCTTAGACAGGAGGGCAGCCAATAATAGCATTACAATAAAAAAAACCTCACTAACAAATCCATTCTACTTAAAACAAGTCTGTACAGCAGCCAGCTAAAAAAGCTTTCCCAGTTTGCCTGCTAAGTGCCCAAAAGTCGCAACAGTTTAGAAAAGTCATGTTCACTTTCTTGATGTTGAAACTTCAGAGCCCATAAATTGTTTAGAGTATTTTTTAACATCACAAATGGACCCTTACTACCTGTGGAATTCAGATGTTTCAGTGTTATAATCAATCCACACAAGAAAAGGTTTCCTTGCCCCCAGATAAGCACTGTTCCTCTTCCCTCTCATCTGCCTACAAAACACACCTTATTTCCTCTCAACGCCCCCCGAAGAGGCACACACAGCCCACTGGAAGAGTCCTCACTACTTCAGAGATCGCAGAATGAACTCGATTCTTGGCGAGGCCTGATGCACAAGACTATCCCCACCTTTGCTGCAGTTGTTCCTGTTCACCGGCATTCTACCTCATCCAATCCGAGGGTCTCTGCAGGAAGCTTAGAGTTGGTAAAACACAGGAATAGAAAGCTGATACTTATTCACGAGAACAATCTGAATGAGCTTAAATCTTTACATCTCTTGAACAGGTGCTGACAAACACTTGGACGCGAGGGTTACTGGATGGCTTTTGGCCCTGCGCACACGCTCGGGTCAGCCAGTGCCGCCTGCCGCTGCTGACGGAGCCCGTCCGTGTCCTACCTGCTACCGCACACACCACATCCTGGGCAACTGCACATTACTGCCGTCCAACAACCACGGCACCTCTCCTCTCTCCTGCAAATTCCAGCTGAAACATCACTACTGGTCATGTTCCTAAGATGGGAGGTTTCACATACACGGTATTTACTACTCTCTGGGATGAGTTTAAGCCTAGAGTTAAGTGGTGGTATCGGATCGCTGTGCTTACCTATTCAAGCAAAAGTATGTTCTAAACTCAAATGCATGGTGTATAATACTGTGCCTAAGCACTGGGGAGTGATTCCAAGTCAATTCTGACCATCTCTTGCTCAGATACCTTGAAGAGGCCTTACTACCCAAGTAGCAGTGAAGCCAGAATGCTCCATGTGAAGAGTAGTCAATGTTGAGTACCCTGGTATACAACTCTGTACCATGAACTATTCTCAAACAACACTAAGACATGGTGGTACTTAAGGGTGGTGGTGGTTTGGGGTGTTCTTCAGTGGATGAAGCAATACAAGGAAGGACTTCAACTAAGATAAAAGATTTTTTTTTCATCTACCACTGCATCTAAGCATTTAACTTGCATAGTACACACAAAAAGAAACTTTCTTGAATAGCATTCCTGCATGTCTCCTAGAAACTTCCAACAGATGGTTACAAGCATAAGCAAGATCTAGTAGTAGGTTCTCCATTTCCCTTCCTAGTGTTTCATTAATAACCACCACGCCACTGACTAGGGCTACACGTTTTTGATGCCAATTATTAGCCATTTTTCTTTTGCTGCTGCTACATTTAAAAGACATTTTCATCAGTTGTTACTGACATAGGGAACACCTCAGTTTTTAAAAAATACTTTATCTAAACTCAACACCTGAAATTTGAATTAAAAAAAAAAATTCTTCCTTGGACTTCTCTTTGTTATTGCTGCAACAGTTATTTTCAGTTCCAGGTTTAAAGTAGTAGTTTTTTTTTTTTAATCATATAAAGCTGCCATAAAAGTTTTGTTTTTTTGTATTTTTTTTTTTTTAAAGAGAAGCTTGATTTGAAATGTCTCTACTGCACTAGCTCTTTTCACTTGCTGAGGAGCTCTAGTGCAAACACATACTGCGTATTTATTTATAAAGGAATTCTAAATAGGGAATGTTATATAAAAAGCAGGAGAGAATGTTTCATTAAGACCCTCACTGTGTAAACGCCTATTTAACGATGTACAGTTTCCCCCGCCGCAGTTTTATATCCATGCTTTCTACTATTTGCAACAAAATACCATTAAGATAGTTATATATACACATATTCCCCCCGTCCCCCTGCACTGTGCTTTTGGTTACTTTCCGTATCAACTACTGGAGACATGCTCCACCCTCCCAGCAGATTATAATCGATCAAAACTGGAAGGTGCAGTACCTTTTAAAAAAGGTACAGTTTCCCCCTTGTGGATGAATCCCATAATGCAACTTAGAAAAAAAAGTGCTCAAGTAAGTGAGACTGCCTAAATGTTACAGAATATTATACAGAGACCAATTCCAAGATGACATTCAGGAATCTGAAGTTAGAGCAAATATATAGGAAGTTATATTCATTCCTTAACTATTTATCTATTGCAGCATTCATGAAAGTTCTCTCCTATGATTTTCAAAGCTTTAGTTTATTGGGTGATGAGATAGGAAACAGCAAAGCTTTGAGCTTGTTCTTTATAGCTTCTCCCCAACATAGCACTGTTTCATACCTCAGCTCTTTGTTAAAACCACGCTAAGACAACAAAATGTCACTCTCTACTAGCTAAAATGGACAAATGGCCTGTATTAATGTTCACTGTACTCTCTGGCACACCTGGCTAATCAAAACTGCAAATTACTACACAAATGGAATTGTTCAACAGACTTGCAACAAGGCAGTACAGATTCAAATAAGTTTCTCTGGGGTAATTTTCTGCTCCATAGAAAAACGTATGGAAATCCCTAAGCTGCAGTAAGTGCTCATGAGTAAGGTTTAAAGTACTTATTCCAAACACATAGTTATATTCAAGGCATTAGAAATAAGGGGGCCGTCCACTGACAGTGATTCATGCAAAATCAACCTAAACTTTATTAAACAAAAAAAGGGAAGTACAAAATATGGAGAGTGCTTACTGTAAAAAAATAAAGTTACTGAAGGCTCTAACCACCAACGGGTTATGAAGGTACAGAAGCCTCCCACCAGGACAGAGTACTGTAACGGCAGCATTAAATCAGCACTGATGATACCCTGAAGTAGCTGCCAAATCTGTACAGGAGCAGAACACCCCAAAACAAAGCATAACTAGATATACAACTTCAAAAAAAAGAATCTACTTCTGAATGGAAGTTAACCTACAAGAACAATACAGCCTGATATACCTCTGTGTAAACGCTTAAAAGGGAACAACATTTTATAACCATTTACTGCATAATTTATTGCAGGCAGAATGTATCCAAAAAAAAAAAGGAAAATCGCATCTTTCTGGAACTGTAAGTCAAGCAGGTTCAAGAAAAACCTTGATTTTAATGTGCAATATTCAAATTTAAAAATTTAAAATCTCCCCCGTAACAATTTTGGTATACAAATGGGTTCGAAGGCTAGCCCTTTATCCCCACAGCATTTGCTTTGAGGTACTTTTTAAAAATTGAAGTTGCAAGAAAGAATATCAGAAATGACTCATTGCAATGAAATGCTATTCTGCAGTCAAGTCCTATTTTACGTGCTTCCAAGTGCAATTTAGGAAGTAAAAAAAGAAAATACTATGAAAACATCAAAATGCTGTAACCAACAAATGGCTCCTACTTCAATTACAAATAGTTTCAGGGGAAAAAAAAAAGGAACAGGTATTTGAAACCTCTGTATTCTGGCAGTCCTATTACAGCATATCCATAGTCCATACTGCAAGTAGCTATAAGGAAATTGTGTTAAAATGATTTGTTCCCCTTTAACATACTCATCAGGCACACAAGCTTTCCTCAGAATAACATGCAGCTGAACTCCTGTCTGTTGTAGAAAGCCCTAGCATTTCTTAAGTTTCAGGAAAGCAAGCTGGATCAACTGCACATACATTTTCAACTGACTACAACATTCTTTAGGAAAAACAGCACGGATTTCCTGAACTGAGAACTAAAAGAAAGTGTTTTTCTATCAAGTCTGTGTGGCAGTCTCACTTTGACACATCTTGCATCATATGAAAGATAGTACTGGATAGTTACCTCCCCAGGACATGCAATTCATTATGCAGGTGATGTCACCTCCTACTATTCCTAAGAGCCAGTTTTGCCTCAAGGAAGTCTGCTCTATTTACTGGCACACACAGCATTACCTTTGTCATTTCATTCTGATCCTTAAGAAGGTCTGTATAACACTGAATCCATATAATGAAAATGAAAAGGTATGAAGTAAACTAATTGTGTGCGGGATTTCTACAGCTTGTCCGACTCATTTTCCAGTCACTCCAATTTAGTACTTGAATTTGAAAAGAATACATCACTTAAATAAAAATATGCCCCTTTTGAACTGGCAACTCCATCAACCTGAAAAAGGCTGAAGCACTTATCTAACGTATATTATGGTATTCTATAAAGAAACTCACTTTCATGATTCTACCTTTTAAGACCCTGCATACATTACAACAGTGCATTAGTGATACAAGTTGTAAAATACTTTTCGGTTCCTTTGGATTTGCATATGATGGTTTTTGCATCAGTCACTGCAGGTAGATTGAGCAAGCTTTGTTTTTGTGTTTTAACATGCATTCAACTAGATATGGATCAGAATAAATTTATACTCCCTTTTTATCATTATAATTAGCTAAAAAATTGCAAGACAGTCCACAAAACAGGATTTGCTTTAAGACTAACTGCTGGAGTTCCAAGATGTAAGATATGCAGCACTGGAAAATCTTCAGTGATCAGGAATTAGTAGTGTTTAGCCAAGTGTTGAAAGCATTCAGAAGAAAAGTCCTGGTTGGAGGCATGAGGGCTTCAGCACCAACTTTTAAACCTCAATTTCTTGATTGCATATCTCCCATCTTCAAACCTACGTTAAAAGGGGGAGGAAAAAGCAGGAGATATTCTCAGTCATGCGAAATACTATTTGAGTGTGGCAGAACATTCTAACATTGCATGTACCACATCGATATGCACACACAACAGATGTTAAGTATTATATAATACTACCCTAGCACTTAGCCAGTCCTATAGGCTTCTAGGTTAAGAATTCACTACATTGATTTTCTTCTGTCATGTCCATTCCAGCTTAGGACAAAACTACTAGTGACAGCAAAGTAGAAGATGCAATATTAAAAAGGTATTTTACGCTAAATGTAATTATCAGCAGTCATGAGTTCAGTCACAGCAAAACTCACTTTTTATACTCATGTAATATGATGCTCTTGGATAAAATACTATATGATACTATCTATATATGTGAAACATTTCAGATCTGCAGACTGATATGTAGCATCACAGCAAAAGGAGAAATGGCTGTTGCATTACTAACCCAAAGGGAATAGTCACCTGTCATCACAGAACTCTGGACTCTTTAACAGCTGAAACAGAAATCCAGAGAAAGTTAACTTTGTCATAAACTAAATGGACTAAAAGTGAAAATTTCTAGTTCAGTTGGTTCAAAGAAGTCCTTATTGCAAATGAAACAGTTCTCAATTTATGCTTAAAAAGCCCAGAAATAGAAGTGAGGATCTCAAAAATATTAGCTTTGTGTCAGTTTGACACAAATTACACCCCCAAAATCCATCCCACCCTACAGCAGATTTCAAAATTAAACTCCTTTTCTTGAAACTCATGATCTAAATTTTGGTCCACACTAGAATTGATTTTTCCTTGCTGACTGCATGAAGTATGAACTGGTATTTATGTGAAACAAAGTGAATATATGAAGTTAACTCAAGGTTGTGTATTTGTTTCAGCAGCTTGTGAGAAAAATTCACCGTCAGAGCAAGGCAAAACACTTACCTTGCCTACATATTTAGCCAACCAAAAATAAGACTAAAGTTATACACATTGCTTCATTCAGGAATCACACTACTGCTGAATTGCCAACAGTTACCAATGAATCCAAAATATTGAATACATTTAGTCCCAGATGTATTTTAATAAGGCAAACTTGCGGCTCGCTCTTTCATATTCAGCAATCATGAACCATGAAAATGATTCATGGTTTCTGAAGATACAGACTCCTTTGCAGGGAACAGCCATTACAGAAGCAATTAATTTTTGTGATTCTTACTCAATTAGAATACCGTAGAAGTACCCCAGACTACTTACCTTCTGAAAAATCTCCCCAATAAGAACCTTCAATGCTGTCATTTATAAGAAATATTAACTGCTTTTAATCTAAATCAGTAACTTACACTGACTGCCAGGATGATCACCACTGTGGGGGCACATAACTATAGGTTGGTGTTCCTGGAGCCCGATATGTGGGCATAGTAACTGGATGAGGGGCTACTGGAGTTGGGGAATGAGTTGTCAACAAAGTACCTAGGATGAAGAGAACATTTTTTTCAGTAAGCACAAATTCTACTACAGAGGAAAAAAAAAAAAAAAAAAAAAAAAAAAGGAGGGGGGAGAGGAGAAAAAAGAAGTTAATTATAAAAACCATTACAGCTTGCTCATCTTCCAATTTAAAACTATTATAAATTGGAATAAATTTTAAATTGGATAAAATTGTATATTTTTGCACTCCAGCCCCAATCTTCCTTCAAACATTTATGCAAGGGGATCATTTTAATGTTTAGTCCAATGCACACAAAGATACTCACTACTCAAAAATAGCTCTAGCAGAAACCCTGCAACATAAGCATTATCCACTGCAAAACTTTTTCCCACAGCAGGCTTTACATGCCCTAAGAATATTTGATGGTAGAGATAACTTGACTGATAAATCAGAATAAATTAGTTCTTGTTTGTATTACGGATAGGTTTTTTTACAGACTAAGGGGCTTCAGAAACAAACAGGCTGAGATAGCAGGATCTTAACAGCATTACTCTACAGCACTTTGCAGAAAAAGTAGCAAACACCTGGCATAAGCTTGTCCACATACAAAACTCCAACATCAGCTCAGTTTGACACACAACTTCTCCAGTTTTGAGATTCCTTAAATTAAATGATAAATTTGACAAGATAAAAACTACAATCTGAAGACAAGCTCATGGCTCTTGTTTTTTAGATTACTGAACTGAGCATCCTTTGAGTGAATGTGGACATTTCTTCGCGAGTTAACACCCACTGAGTAACAAAGCATGACACCCCCTCAGTAAATGCTCACAGATGACTCTAGATTGTTGGTTAAACAAAATTTTCTCCAAAACACTACCACTAAAAGTGTGGCATTAGGAAGCAGACATCCCTAACCATTGCCTCTGACATAGAAGACCTGCAGGCAGTGCAAAGACATAGAATGTTTTATCTCAACACACAAAGAAGGTCAGCGATAGAGGGGTGGGCTGAGAACACTGCACTTTCCTCAGCCTAAAGAGACTACTGTTTTCAACCAGGCACAGAGAAATGTATTGAGAAAAGGAAGTCAGACTCTGGGTAAGATGAGAAGCAAAGGATGCAAGAGTAAATGACATTCCATACAGATATAATGAACTATTTTACCGTAATACTAGTATCAAAAAAGAGGATGTGGTATCTCCATCCTCAGGTATAATCAAAATATCACCAAACAAGTATGCAACCTGATCTAGCTGGACTAGATGAGCTACAGAAGTCCCTTCTAATCTGAACAATTTTATGATTCTGCCAAGTACACTTCTGGCATCACATTTTTGCAATGCAGCTGTGTTGTCTCACACTGACAGGAGAGCTTCATCAGAAAACACAAGGGTTCACATACCTGCTGACATTGCCATAGTAGTCCCAGCCACCATCCCCATCGTCACACCGTTTCCTCTTGGTGGCGGAATCGGAGCAGGATACATAGTTGCTGGCATGCCGTTAGGCTGCACAACTGTGGTGTGGTGGATTACGTGGGGTGGTGCTGCATATAAAGGCTGTGTGTAGTAAGTGCCTTGCTGTTGGAGACAAAAGTAAATTAAGTAATTACAGTGTATCTGTTGGGGAAGCCTAATGCTTTTATTTTATGATATATTCGTGAAAGAAGACATAACTTTTCTAAAGATCCAATATATTTCCAGAGCAGAAGCAAAAACATTCATTTCAATTATTCCAATTGTTTCACCGGCAAACTTTTTAACGTTTAGCCTTTTTAACGCACTTAGGATAACTTCAAAGCAGCGACCTCTGCAGAACTCCAGTGCTGACTACCTTCAAAAACAATGGCTTATCCTTCACTCGTTCCCCTTCCTTTCCTATCTTTTCTTATATTGATCCATGACAGAACTTCTCTCATTCTTTCACAACTTTTTATTCAGCTGTTTCTAGTTAAAGAACCAAAGGTTTTTCACAAATCCAAGCACACTAAACAGACTAGATAAACCTTGTTACATGCTTTAATTCCCTTCAACTACTGCATACATGCAAGGCAAGTTTCCTCTGTGAAAGAAAGAGGGATAACTTTTCCCCAAAATATCGTATTTACTGAAGTGTCTTCATTTTATCCTTTCTAATAGTTTTCAACAGTTTGCCTAGTACGAGACTAACTCCCTGAATCACAACAGAGGCTTCCTAAAAAAAAAAAAAAAAAAACCCAAAAAAAAACCACACCAAAAAAACCACACCCAAGTTTATGACAATTTTTGACAAAATGAAATCAGGATATGGTAGTTACAGCATCCAGCATGCCTTTTTAAATCTACTGAATCTAGTGTCTCTTCAAAGACTGAACACATTACCAGTTAAGTGCAGAGTAACTGTCAGGCGAGAAAGAATGTAAAAGTAAACACACGCACAGAGTCCGCAAATCACTGTATTAAAAATCCTTACTGTAGGCCAGCTAAATAATCTCTCCATTCACAAAGAAATAGAAGTGATGTGAAGTTAAAGAGTTCAAGCAGATACTACGAAGTAAACAAAAAACTATCCAGTTTTTTGGTTTCGTCCATTTACCTGTGCATATGGATTCTGCTGTGGGTAGGCACTTCGAACTGGGTACACAGCAGTCTGATAGGGATTCGGTGACGAAGAATACGGCGGCACTGCTCCACTAGTGGGTGAACAAGATACTTTATATGGGGTGCCTGGTGTGTAACCTGAAACAAAGGTAAATCTGCATTAAAAACACGAAAAACAAGTGTCAGTACACTGCTTTCTAAAGTCAGGTGTAACAATTTCCAAATTCCTTAATCTTCATCAGAGTACTTAGTAGGCTAGTCTCAATATCCAAGCACAAGTTCTGTCATTTACACAATACTGATAACAGTCCGAAAGCAATACCTGACTGCGTCAAGTAAGCATGAAAAGTTAACTGTATTTTTTGCACAGTTTTCTTTTTAAATCTATGGATATGGAATAAAAAAAGTGGGTTTGG
Organism: Ibycter americanus; assembly: GCA_035590275.1. Lineage (NCBI taxonomy): Eukaryota > Metazoa > Chordata > Aves > Falconiformes > Falconidae > Ibycter > Ibycter americanus. The sequence continues at coordinate 4,467,495 of JAVJGI010000003.1, read as the reverse complement.
ATTTTCATAGTAATGTCATTAAATACTTGGATTCAGCATATTAGGCAGCATTCCTACATAGAAGGATTTGGCACTTGTTAATACTGGCCCAATTCTCAATGCACCCCAAGTTGTACTGGCAAAATGGTAACAGTTAATTAACCTGCAGTTACTTTCTACAGAAGATGATACAGCACAAGAACAACAGTTTCGAAAGTCAGAATCATGTAAAGAGCTCCAGATGGATTTTCAGAGAACACAGACACACAATCTGCAACCTCTACTTCAACTTACATTTATTCATATTTGTTTTCAGGCATTTTCTGGACTGACTGAAATAAATACAAAAGGCCATAGGCCTTCGTAACACAAGCACTGTAGCACTCACTGCAACTGCAAATTAGACTTGGAAGGCACTTTAGTATCTTTAAATCTTTTTGTGTATTACATACATAGACACACCCTTAGTCATGATTTAAGAATTATTTTTATACATTACAGTAAGACTTCAGCTGCCATCAGAAAGAGTTTTGCATTCCTATTGCAAGGCCCCCCAAATGAGTCTGCCTTGTAAATGTTGAGAACTGTTCAATTTTTACAGAGATAAGTAGCAACTGCTGGCTTAGACCCTGCCTAAAGACAGTTCTTCCGTAATTTCTCCAGCCCTCATCGGACAAGGTCTCAGGATAACAGAACAAGGGCTTGATGAGGCATGGAGGAGATCTATGAAAAGCACCACTGCTGCTGCACACTATAGTCTCAAGATTATACTGTGGCTTAATGGCCAGAGTGGGAATACAAATACCTTTGCAGCAGCATCCACCAGTAATGACATTTAGGGTAGTAAACAACAGGCATGACCTATTCTGGAGAAAACATCAAGCCTCTGCTACGTCAAAGAGATCTTGGGTCTCATGCAGGCCTACCACACTGAGATGCAACATCCACAGATACATTCTCTGTGTAGTTGGAATTGTACAAACGAGTACTACAGCAGCACAAGAAAAAACCACTTGGTAATCACAGGAAAAAATGAGACTATCAGAACAGAGATTAGGTTGACTTCAAAATCTGTCTAGAATGTGCTGACTTCAATACAGAGAACAGATCTGAAGCCATATAGCAGAGAGAACACTGGCATTTGTGTTGCGAAAGATCAGTCTGTGCAGATGGCATGATGACAGATGACCTTCATTCTTTTTGCAGAAGTCCGAGTTTCTTTCCAATTTCATTCCATCCTTCAAACAGAAAATTGTTACGTTAACGAAGAAATAGGCTTCCCATGGGGGTTTTTTTGGACGTATGTGGGTGTTTGGCTTTTTTTCAAATAGAATTTATCGCCTTTAGACACTAAAGAAAGCTACCACAGCACTTACTCTGAACTCTTTGTTTTTAGAGCTCCTAAGGATTTGATGAATAGCGCATGCTGAGGAAGGAAGTTCTACTTCTAATACAAGGAGCTATTTGCATTGAAGAACTCCGCTACAAAATGCTGAACACGAAACACCGCTACTGAACTACAACTATGTCCTCAGCCAGGCCATTCTCATGCTAAAAATCCACTGACAGTGCTGCACAGCAATTTAACTTTCATCCTTGCAGAGTGGTACACCTGTACAAGAGGTATTCTGCTTTCCCATTTAAATTTTTTCTCTCTTACAGGGAGCAAAGACCTTAAAAGTAAACCATGTTGTTACTGAAAAACACAGAGATTTAAGGTACCTGTAGGTACCAGAAGGTACCCTTCCTGAACAGCAGTGGCATGGCACATTCAAACACCGCTGTGTGATGTGAATTTGCAAAAGCTTTGATTCTACAAACAAGCAGTTACATCAGAAAAGTTAAGAAAACATCCCAGCTGGTAGGATGAAGTACGTCAAGTTGTTATCTGCCTGAATTAGAGGATCTGGGCATTTTGAACTTTAGTTCATAGCTTAAAGAGTAGCTAAAAATTGAAGCTATTCTTAGTTCTGAAATAGAAGTTTATTTTCTATTCAACAGCAATAAAGACTCTAGTTGTACTAGCTATAAAAAAAAAATCAAGGACATTCCAAGACAGTATACGACTTCTATATATCTTTATTCCTTTTTCACAGAAAAGTGAACGTCTTACTCTAACTTTGTTATATGGTGTGAAATACATTCCAAGATTAATAAATGCAAACTAATGTTACAACGTAATTAAATTCTAACAAGTCAAGAATCTTCCCCAGAAACCATAATTTTTTATTACAACATAACGGACATGAAGGAGAAAACGCAATGAACTGGATAAAAAAAGTCAGTCTCATGATTTGGTAAATTGATTACATGCAGCTTATGTTCATCTTCCTGTAACCGCATTTGCAAATTGCAACCAGTAATAAAACCAGAAATACCTTTCAGTTACCTGATCCTTAGATTAAAAACTACAGCTACTCCTCAGCACAGCTGCAGGAATCCCAACAGTATGTACACTGAAGCACAGAAGGCAGAGACACCTCACTAAGGCAACCTCAACCATGAAACTGAATGCCTTATTAGTAATACAAGCCAATAATAAAATCCCACATAGGGTTTTGATTCCCATGCTAAGACTTACACCCCTGATGGGAACTGCTTTCCCTTGAACATCCCTCTCAATAAGTTCTTAAGCAATCCAGTGCAAATGCAAGCCGATGCCCCTAGATAGGATTCCTGCACAGAGGCAATACCCTATCCAAAGGACAGATATATTATTTTTTTTAATTAGTGCAACTTTATAATATCCATCCGTTTCCCTACCTTAAATTCAAGACCAAAGACAAGCCAAAATCAGCTCTGCACTTGCTATACCTCTGAACAGACACACGGGCCGTACCTGTTTGTACAACTAGAATACACCACAGTTCCAAGGAAAGCTAGACACTTTTAATAGGTTCTGAAGGCAAACATTTTAGATGACTTACACTCTCTTGCCTCAGTAATTGCCGCCACACCCTTTTAAGAGTCTCCTGGTAGTTAATGAAATGCCACACATTGCAAACATTGAACTTCAATACTACAAGCAGGCTTTCACAACATAAGCTTCCCAATTTCAAGCAGCATCTTTTCCTATCCCCACAAGTTACACAAGGGCATTTGGGGACAAATTGCATTATGTGCCACACGTATCTCTGAAATACTGACATAATACATGCAAGTGAAAGTTCCTGAAGACAGCCCAGATCTACATTAACAAAGCAATGTCAGGAATTCCTTCACATGCAAAATAACCACTGGGAGAATACGGTTCTATCAGGTGTATGTTCCCGGTTTAAGTAGAAATTAAGTGCTACCAGTTTCTGGTTTGTTCAAAATAATCTATTATTAGTGGAAGCATACCTACATGAAAACAACTTAGGAAAAGGGACATGGTAAAACAGGCACGAGAAATGAAAGCACTCACCTAAGTGCATGACAGTCCCTTTCTCTTAAACGACAAGCATGCAAGTACAGGTACCTAAACCCTCCTCCAGTATCCACTATGGGCAAAACATTCTTACCCAGCAACCCGGCTTTCCAGACAATTAGTTTGTGCAAGATAATTTTAAGGGCAGAAAGAAGGCAGCGAACTGAACTTGGTAAGATACAATTTAAGAAAAGGATGAAAAAGAATAATTTTGAAGACAACAGACAGAAGAAAAAACAGGAATCTGGAAACAACCAGTAGGATGCAAAGCAAGCGGATTCACGAAGGAAGCAGTGAAAGGAAACGCGATGCAAATCCTCAAGCCTGAAATATAGAAACAACAGCTAAAAACTCAGATTTTCCCTTCTCTGTAGGTGAAAGCAGTATGACTGAAGACAAGATTATATTCATTTTAATTTATCAGATGATTCCTTATGAGTCATATTCAAAGTAATGTAAAACTTATCCCACAGCGTAAGTGTTATTGTAAGCCTCTACAGCTTTTCTTCTTTCTTGGTTCTAACAACTTCCAAACTTCAGGTTACTGCTTGGACACACCTACTACACGTACCTGTCTGGAAGGTAGGATTTGCTCCAGGATACATATTAGGGGAATAGGCAGGAGCAGCCGCTGCATAGCCCATTGGGAAGCCAGCTAGAAGAAAGAATATGCCAGAGTTATTTTCTAGACCAACTGAACAGTCTAACCAACTTTACTGCCAAAGATTCTCGCTGCGCATCTTTTAGTTGCGATAAGCTAACAAGTGGCCTCCAGTCACACCCCCTCAACTAAAACACTGGGCTTCAGTTCTCCCAAGTCACCTGAAGCTGAATGCTAGATGAAGGGAACAGCTTAAGGAGTGACAAATGCCATTCTCCCTTACAACTCTGTTTCAGCAAATCTCAAAGTTGGCCAATTAACACTTCAGGCAGTTGGACAACAAAGTTTCACGCAACTACCCAACTCTCCCCTCTCGCCCCTGACTTGTTTTGACATTAAATTGTTGGTGAACAAGACCTGAGGTACACAAAATACTTATCTGAACAAAAGGGACTTTTTCACAGAAATAAATCCCTGGAAGTCAGTGACTCTGACTCTCCAGATAAGAGACACCCCAAGCGAGAGTACAAAGCAACCTTAAGTAGTCCAAAATGCTTGTTGCATTTGACACAGATTTGCTACTGCACTCAGGCATCAAACAAGCTCACCAGTTTCAGGCATGTACTATGACAGTTAACAGTAACAAGTGATTCACTGAGGTATCGGCAAAACGATAGGTAAACACTTCTACACCAGAATACAAGAACCACTATGGCTGAACTAACATCATGATATATGGGTCTCCAACATAAGGCAAAAAACAGCATTAGCAAAAGCTAGGTACTTGAAAGACAAAGTTTGTTTAGATTGCAGTAAGTGAAATATCTGAATTAATCATAGCTGTTAATTTTCCCAGGAATTTCTTTACATTATTCCAAACTGTAAAAATGAGTAACGTCTGTATTCAGAAAGAGAGAGTTACTACCACATTTTGTTATCAACATATAAAGATTTCAACTTCTCCAGAAAAAAGGCAATTACTATTTGTATATTCACTGTCAGGCTTAAAGTTGCTAAGTTTTAAACTGCTATTCAGATTTGAAGGGTTTCTACTTTGCTATAAATCCCAGAGTCTTTAGCCATTACTCCTAACAATAAAAATTCCTTAGCTCAGGACTGTATATGCTAACCTAGTTTTGTAAAGTACTCTGTAAACATATCAAGTGACATACACTTGCCACTGCTATTAGGTGGTCAGCATGGGTAAGACCAAGAAAAGCATTCAGCTTAAAAATCAAAGGCAAAAACAACATATCCAATTCATAACAACTTTTCAGAGTGTAAATAGCTCTTAAGTTCTCAAATTCACAAGCTGCTAGTGAAAAACCTTAGTGAAGCTTTACACCTTACTCAAAGTGACTACACATGTGCAACATTATATATTGTATATATTTTCAGTCCTCTTGTTTCTTCATAGGTTTAGCTCCACAGTAGAGTACTCTGAGCTGTTCAGGAAACAAGTCATTTATGAAAAACACAACCACAACAAGCAGCAGTTTTAACTTCTACACAGAACTTTCATCTGTATGAGAACATCCAGCTATGGAACCCTTGCTAGTGTAAACCCCTCCAACAACCTCAAATAGGCACAGTATAATATAAACAACTATTAAGTACGCAACAGCTTTACAAACACAGTGCCTTTAAATAATACATCCCACCTAGCGATACGTTCATTACTTTCTATCACCATGCAACCCATGTGAATTCAGTGATTCTGAATGGAGAATCTGTAGCTTTTAAACTAGGAGAGGCAAAGAAGGGAGACTTAGTAATGCAACAGTTTTACAAAATCCTAAAATACAAGTCTACTTTCCATTTTAGAGAATGTGTTTTGTGTTTATCCCACAAACTTTAAGCCTGAACCAGGTGGGTCAGCAAACTATCTCTAACAGTGTAAATCTGAAGACCTTATTGACTAAGGGTTACAGTTGTGTAAACTGACTCACTGAAAGCTTTAAGGAAGAATTTTGGGTGATCAACTTATAGCATGACATTTATGGCACTTCTATAACAATTCTACTTCAATTCCATGTATTTTAATTATGCTAATTTACAACCAAGTGAAGACTAGCAAATACTGAATTATGTAAGTACTGTATATGTAGTCTAATATGTATAACAGAATAAAAGATTAGAAGTTGTAATGTTGTTTAAACTGCTGTTCATCAACCTACAGTGTATCTTCCTAAATTAAGGTACCACTTAATTTAGTATCAACAAGCGCTTCAATGCAATGTGTAAACGGATATAAGTGCAAATGAAACATAAAACACATAAAGATTTAACATAAAATCTGTGTTTAGAAAATGAATAGAGATTAAAATACAGTTATATTTACATAAATCATAACAATCCTTATCTAATGCAAAAGAAAGCCTTGAAAAAGCAAACTATTATGAATATAATTGCACTGCAACTTATATTAATTAGCAATCCACTGCTGCTTGCCTTATTATAAAATTACCATAGTCCATATAACTACAGACAGTTACAGAGAATAAAACGATCGTGCGGGACCTTATGGTTACATAGCATCAACTTTACAATTTATTACTGCACCATTTCAGTCACCCAGTAGACTTAAAAACATTGCAACACAGTCTGACTTTTCCCCTTATAAATACTGTTGAAATCAAGAAAGATACCCTGGTTTGAGGAAAAATGAAAAGTACCTGAAAAACAAAAATAAAAATTAAAAAGTTTTTGAGATGATCAAGTCAACAGTAAAGAAAATTCATTTAAGCACCAGTATTTAAAAGAAGGAACAGAGAAAAGTGGAACAGGAAAACAGGAACGCCACTACACTACCTAAGCTGATAAAACAAATTTTAAAACTGTAAATACCAGTAGGAAAATATAGTACAGCTACAAAGAATATGAACAGTAGCAGTGCAGAATGATTTCTAGCTCCCAACACAGACACCAACTAAATCACAAGACAGCCTCCCTATAAAAGCTACAAAAGTGTAATTGCCTATGACACATAAAATCTGCGCTGGAAGACCCTTCGGCCTCTCCCTGGATAGAATAATTCCCTTACCCCACAGATATTGGGGGCAGGGGGGAAAGACCGCAGCAAGACATACTGCTTGAAATGCCTCACAGAGGCACACAGCCCTTCTCTTCAGCCTTCCTGGTAAGTTCAGTCCAAATCTAATTACTGCCTCATCCAACTTTTGAATTATGGGGACACCAGAAATGAAGCCTGCTTGCTCACACACACATTAGGAGATGAGGGGAAAAAAAAGCCCTGGTGAGAAACCTGAAGCCAAACGAGAAGCAGAGAAAGCAAGAAATACATTTAATTTCTGTTTTAAACACATTTTTTGGCCATTTTCTTGGTCCCACCTTTGATGCCATGCTTCAGGCAGTCATAAAATAGATAGCATGAACAAGAATTAAGAGGATAGAAAGGTTAACAGCGCCAGCCAACTAGCAGCAGAAATAGACTGACTCCTCTTCCTGCAGGGCATAATTATTAGAGCTCCTAAAATAAGCTGCTTCAGAAGAGATACTGGAGTTAGAAATATAACAGAACAACCAACATCACTCTTGAAACATCACTTTTTAAATTCAAAAAAACCCCACCCAAATCCCAAAACAGATCACCATACATGAAGGCCTTCACAATTGACTATTTCTCCTTGACTATACAGATCAGTGCAACTGAAACTCATTAAAAAACAGAGTTACTTACCTGGATAACCAATTCCTTTGGCATTTGCATAGGGAACCCCAGAAGATCCAGGGCTATACACAGGATTCATGATTTCAGTAACTAAATCAGGAGGAGGAAAAAAAAAAAAAGAAAAGAAAAAAGTATTTACTTGAGTGTAGGGAAAGCTTGAAATCTCAACAATTTAACTGGAAATAGGGGAAAGTATAATCAGAAGAAAAAGTAACAGAGGAAAAAGCAGCAATTCCACTATTCATCAACACTAAAACTGTAGCTACAAGCAAGACAGGGTAGCTGTAGAAACAAGTTTCAAAGCATCACAAGCCTCAATCACCTAGAGAATGTCTCAGGAATTAAAACATTCCTTGTTGCAAAGCATGTTTTCAAAATATTTCCATCCCTAAGAGCTCCCCCATGGCGTGCAAATCCATAATCCACTGCAGGAGTCCACCTGCGTTGGACTTCTCCCCCCATGTCATCTATCAACCACTTAGCATCTATCTACCATCTTGTCAATTTTTGTTTCTTCCCAGTTCTTTCTTGAAGCATCTAGCCAAGGGATGCAAACACACACGGTCTATTACTACTGGCATTTCAAGCCTGGGTTTCCAGTCCTTTACCAGCACTAAATTAATCAACCATCAACAGCCCAAGTATTGCAGAACTAAGTGGCAAAAGACTTTCTGTATTAGACTGCTAGCTCACATTTATTTGTTTAGTTACTGCTAAGTTCTTCAGAGCCTATGACAAGCCGATAGTTGGGTCCAGTCATTTCTGAATTATGTATTTACACACCAAAACGTACCTACAGCTAGCATCACCGGCAGAAATAAAACCAAATCCCCAGTTTTAAAAAACATCTTGTATATAAACACCAAGGAAAATAAAACTGCACTGAGGATGCTTCTCAAGCTTTTCTAGTACGCCTATGTACTTCTAGGAATACGTATCACTGCATCACAGCTCACAAGCAAACCTGCCATGTGCCTCTTACAGAGTACCGTTCACAACTACTTTTCTAGTATTTTAGAAAACACACACACACACCAGTTATCTTCAATCATCTTGTTTTCTGCATTTATTTACAGATCTACCACTTCTCTTCCTGCAACTGCCCATTTTTGAGTACAGCCTCCAACGGCAAAATAGGAGGGCACACTATGAAACCAGACTTTCTTATTAACTGCCAATACCTGACACTTGAGTCACTTCCTCTTCCACATCTTGAGATGCTGTCTTTCTTTAAATGAACAGTGTGTTAAACAGTTTAACAGAATTTTGTAAATAAAGTTTATGAAGCAAGAAGAGAGACATAATTATGCACGCACTACTTTAGTTACAGAATACGTTATGGCAGGAACCTGAATTAAGTTTATTAGTACAGCTGCATTGATAAGCTTATGTTAAGTGACTGTATAAAGCATAAGTAGTTTGCTTTTGAAATAACAGTAAAAACAGCTGTATGCCAAGTTTTAGCAGCGCCTAGTACACAGCAAAAGAACCATTTGTGCAAAATTAGGGAGTCAGAAAGCGTACCACCAGGCTTCATACAACACTCAAACTTGATGTGAGAGAATTACAAGATTCACCAGTTTCTTGGACTTACACACACACACTTAGCAATAACACTAACTTAAATAGAACTTCTTTTATTTTTTCCATTTTCATACTTGGATTACATATCAAGACAACAGAATCTATTAAGAATGAGTTAAAAACAAACAAGTTGCCATTTACATTGCTTAGTATGAAGAAAGTTCCCCAGAGCAACATGTTTTAATCACCTGACCAGCATTTAAAAAAGCAGTTTGACACAAATCTCTTTGGAAACGTTCTACAGCAAAATAGTTGTCTTCAAGTATAAAGCAGTATTTTCCACTGAAGCCCCGTAGAGTTTTAGTAGCATTAACTCTGCTGTGCCATAACCAACAGGCATATTTCACAGGACTAGCATTTCGCTCACTGTAACAAGACTGTTCTTTTTTCCCCTGTACTTTCTTCTGTGTATCCTCCCCTCTAAATAAGGACTGACTTACTTGAAAACTTCCAGTCTGTTCCCTTAGTATCTCCCTGCATTTCCTTCTCATTTGCAACTCTGCTCCTCTTTCAATGTTGATTTTTGTCACATTTTGTCTCTAAATTTACAAAACCCATTAGAGGTTCAAGCTTCACTTCAGTCTCAGCAAGCATTTCCAAGCTGTGGGGTCTTAAGGGAGGTGGATATACCCTTCCACTGCAATATAAGCAGCACTCTCCCACCCCCCCATACCTCTACAAATATTCTGCTGCTCCTTGCAGTCTCTACAGCAATTAGGAGGAAAGATGACCGTGCAACCCTCTCACCATTCTGAATGGCAACAAGAAGAAAGAAAGAGGACTGGAAAACCAGTAAGAGCATTTTGTGAATATTTGGGTAAAACATAAAGAATATAAAAACACCCTCCAACTACTAGAAGTGTTAGTAGTCAGTGACTGCAGCAGAAGAACACAAGGACATAACATTCTGGGGGATGACAAACAGAGGACATACAAAGCTGAAAAGGTACATTAGATGAATAGAAAAAGTCAGATAACTCATCAGATGATCTCAAAGGAAGTGCAGATTAAGAGACAGGAATTCCACTCCAGTAAGGGGGAAAAAAAACCCCAAAACCTATGGCACTGGGAGCCTGCAAGCTGCCTCTTACTGGAAACAATGTCAACTTCCACTTCAAATGCATCCATACTTCAAAATTAGGTGTGGGTACACAGACACACATTAATTCAACTTTGGTTGAACAGGTACGTACTTTCACCAGTTCTGCTTTCACGTTGTAGCTTTCACCACTGAAATACAAGTAGAAATCCACCAGCCTACAATAAGTCCTTACAGTTTTTATAATGCAGACAAAACTTCAGATCACTTCTAACCAAAAATAACTATTTTCAGGTCTTCTCTGAAGGACCCAGCATGTGGAAGTATAATTATATAGTATTATGCAGTGGTTGTAATCATCCCACTCTTACAATAATTTTACTTGGAAGGGCATCTGTTATATTGAAATATGGAACCTTGCAGTCCACTTCCCTGTAACACTTAAAGTCCACATCAAACACTAGGGAAACTAGTATGAAGCGAACCCAAAGAACCGTGGCTTTCAACCTTTTTGTTGGCACCCCCTCCAAAGCATTCTCATGTTAATGTATATGTAAATAAGTGTCTACTGTGCATCATCTGTATATAAATTGCACAGTCAACTGTATATAAATTACAGTCAACTAATTCTTTCAGCTGAAATTAAGGTAATCATCCTTATTAAAGATGCTCTGATTAAAAACTATGCAAGCATGCCTGGGAAGTGCAAATGCTTCACCTTTCATTCTTGCCAAAGCCAAACAATCAAACTCAAGTTTTGATCAAGCTTGTTAAATCTCATCTTTGTACAGATACCAGGACAATCACCCACCTCTTAAATCCATGTTTCAGGAAGCTGAGCACAGAGGCCTACCACTGCTCATGCTGAAGCTCTAGCACTCCCAATTGGATGCTCTTTTGCACATAGCTTTTCCTGCTACACTCAGAACAAGCATGTTTCTAGGAAATTCTGCTTTTAAAAACAATTTTACAGAGATACATGCAAAACCCCACATATCAATGCAAATACTGTAAAACAAACTCCATATTCCTTAGTAAGAAATACATCTGTTAAAATTTATTTTCAAAAGGTGTGTGAAAACACTATCAGAACCAGATCTACTGAATGCCACTTTGTGCCCACTTTATGACAATTCCATCACAAGAGCTGGGGGAGAATCTCCAAGTACCTTGCCTAAAGCACACTACTGTGGTCCACTAATGCTTTTGTTCTTGGAACTTAAGCAGACTCACACTAAGTCATTATAGTATTTAACATCTGTCCATCCTGTAATACTTTCAGAATGCTGTTCGCTATGAAACTGTACAAACTACCCAGTTTCCACTTACATACAATTCCTCAAAGTTAATTACCACCTTAGTAATGTTCTACATTTTACCCTTTTGATTTCCAGTTGAAGCTTAATAAAAGTAAAATACTATTCCTATACGCCTGGTAACTTGTAATGTAAAAAGGTCATTTCCACTCCTAAGAAACAAAGGAAAGAATTCAGGACCCTTCAGATCTTTAAGTAACTGACAATGGTTAAAGTCTCAGTTGCATTACATTCTATTAAAACTTCAGCTACCAAAATAGGCCCTTTGATGCAAATCCTAGGCCAAATAACAGGCACTCTTGTCACGATTATTTTTAAAAAGGGGGGCTCATATCAGCAGTCATTCAAGACTTTATGAAGTCTAAGACAACACATATCACACTGCATCGGTATTTGCAGGTAGCACATGCTTCATTTCTTCCATTCATCCAAGATCACAAAAAAGGTCACCAAATTTTACTAGGAAGCAAGTATTGGCCCTGTTCAGAACAGGGCATGGGTTTTTGGCAGTTTGCAATTGAAGCCAGGTGGAATCAATGCTTACACACAACTGCCACGCTTCTGGCAAGCTGTCCCACTCCCTGCTCTGGGACAGCACTGGCACTCTGACCCCTCAAGTAAGTTAGACCAGCTAAGTCGGTTGGCAGAATTCTGTGTTTTCCTGGAGTTTTTTCAGCAGAGGGTTGCTATGTTTTCTTTGTCCCAGAGCTTGAGAGAGCTGAGACTCATCACCAAATGGCTAAGACAGCACCAGTTCCAATGCAAGGAAGGCAGCAGGACTGGAGAGTGGCAGTACAGACTGAGGTTACAGAACCACAGCCTCAAAAAGGACAATTAATAACCTTACCCAAAGTTCACGCAAAGTAAAATACAAGGCTGGAAACATCATTCACATCCAAGCCTTCCTCCCCTGCTTGAGTTACAAGATGTTCTTGTCATAAAAAAGAAAGGATGAGACACCTGCAATCACCCTTCTATGCTTTGTGTGCATGCAATTTTTTTAAAACTACAAAGGAATAAAGCAGTTTAGACTTCTCAATCCTTTCTAATGAATACAATTCTCATCTCTAAGCCTATTCTACTAGTTGTTTGTTGTTATGGGGTTTTTTTGTGCTGAAATACACTCACAGTAACACCAACACTACTTGTACGCAGTATCAGTAAGGACAGACACTGGGATCATATATTAAAGAATCCACAGAATTAGTTCTATACATCATTCACAAAGAAAACCTACACCAAAAATGTAATACTAAGACCCTGCTTGTAAGTCAACTTCATTTGTACATTAGTGGCGTTACTCTATTCTTGCTAAAACCCCAGAATATTACCAAAACCTTTCTTCTCCAAAACACCCACTGCCTATGGGAAGATTAAACAAACGGCCCAGCATTTTTCAAAGCCTACGATTTCTGTTGGTGCTACTGCACAAGGCGATAAATAAAAGTTGTCAGCTCCGATCCTTGCATCTCCCGCACAACTCTGAGATCATGTATATTCTTATTTTAAAGGAGTAGCACAGCAAAATATTCAATTCCTCATGGCAAGAATCTTAGCAGCCTGCCTACTGCCAAATTTAGGGGAAGTTTATCAATTATGAGAAAGGGGGGGATCAAACTGAAAGAATAAAACTTCACAACGTGAAGGAATCATATTCACAACTTCTTAGTTAAATCTTGAAGCTCTGCTTCTTGGTAAATTCTTATCCTACAAAGCATTTTTTCATTAAGCTCACTTTCAGTTTATTCCACATCACCTTTTGAAACAAGATGAAACTGTTACAAGTTCCAAATTGAGACAGAATCTCCAAACGCCCCTTAATTCCTCCTACTTTTTAACCTGAAAGCTAAAGTGTGTAATTACTACCCCAAATGTACAGGTTGGGAAGCGTGCGTGGACGTTTTATGACACTAACAATTATACATCCTACAGTAAAATCACATTAGAGCAGACAGAAAGTCTAGTCAAATTAGGTTAACATGCACACTAGTACTGAACATTGAAGAACCAATTAAGTCCAGCCCTTCTCATGCTGAGAGCCGTATACCGGTATACCTCCCCTGACTTAAAACCCAACTTTTTATGCTTCTCAGAGTGCAGATTTCACGATGTGGCTGGTGTTTATGGTTTGGCTCCAAACGTTCTAGAAAAGCGCTGAAAGGACGGTTCGCACCGAGCCTTTTTTTTGTCTCACAACTCCTCCTATAAGCTATGGATGACTAAAATTTTATTCCTTCCTCCAGCTGACGGATAGAAAGCTAGCAGGGCGGGAGGGCGCACGGCCGCCGCAGGCAGCCGCCGCTTACCCGTTCTGTCTGTGCAAGAACGCGGCCGGCCGATGCCCTCACGACGCCTACCCAGCCCGCAGGAAGTTACCACCCGGGCCACCCCCGGCCTGCACCGGTGAAGCGGCACCACCGACGGCCCCGCACAGGTAACCCAGCTCCCGCCCGCCACCGAGAGCGGCGGGGCCG
>JAVJGI010000003.1:4430567-4452234 GCA_035590275.1 Ibycter americanus | reverse complement strand
CCGCGGGGTCCGGCCTGCGGCCGCCCGGCCCGGCCGTGCCCCAGCGCTGGTTTTCGGCAGTTTTCCTCTGCTCGAAGCAGGGAGGCCCACCCAGGTTTTCTAGAGATCAGGACTGTGCCGAACTCGGTACGAAACAGCCAGGTGAGCGAGGCCGGCCTGAACCGGTTAGTGTACCGGCCTAGGCTGGGGAGCTTCCCGCCGTCCTCTGGCTGGCGGGCGGGGGCAGCCCTGCGGCTCACACCTGACAGGGCCTCTGGCGGTTAGGATTTGATCCTCGGACAAAACACTCAGACTTCTCATCTTAAAAGACCTGTAAGTGACCTTCTTAGGTAAAGCACTGAGTACCTGCAGAGGACGGGACATGACAGCAACATATGGTAGGTGAGTTTTGCCCAGAGTCTGCGGACATCACAGAACACACAGCAAAGAGAGCAAAGTGACAGCCACACAGAGCTCATACTGCTCGTCCTTAAAAAAGTGACACACGAAAAATCACACGCTTGTGGTACAGGCCCAAGTCAAGACAATTCTTGGCGCCGTTCAACAACTGTTAAGGAAATGTAACTTTTCAAGCATCTGGAGGCAGCCTGAACAGAGAGGGTCTGTCCTCCTTGGACAGCTGTACAAACGGTGCCATTAGCTCAAGGGGCTTCTGACAGGCACTGTGACTAATGCCACCAAAGGGTGGACTGCCAGCATGGCAGCAAGTATGTTATTAATTGATCTGAGGTTCCACGTGCATACGTAAGCCGGTGTGCTGCTGGAGGGTGATACCGGTATCAAAACCCAGCAAACTGCAACAGGTAGGAGGCAAACGGCCCAGCACCCCACCTCTGGTGAGGAGCCAGTGATGGCGCACTGCAGGGGCATTCTGAGCAAACTTACAGTCGGGATAGACAAATGTGGGTAAACGAACTACTCCTGTGACAATAAAAAATACCAGATCAGCTTTTTCTTAAAGAAGGTCTCCAGTACAACAGGTTGAGCCCTGGCCAAAACACAGCCTACAGAAATGGGCCTGGCATCCATAGGCTTACCTGACATTATAGGGCGCCTCGGAACCCTGCTGAACTCTGGTAACTAGTTTCACTAAAAGTTCCCTTGCTTAGGGATATGCTATACCATTAACACCCTTTTCTGTTACCCCACAATGCATTATTATTAAAAACCATAGGGTTATTACTATTTATGCTAGGTAGCGTTCTGCAAACTATGCCTAAATTGTAAGTTTAAACTTGTCTTGTGTAATACCGTGCAGCATGGTGGAACACATTCCAGCCAAAATAAAAATCTGATACCAAAGAGATGACAAGGCAAAATCTGAACTCTTGCACACTGGCAGCGCATATATAAGCCAAGCACTGGTTTGTGTAATTATTAGTCTTGTATGTTAACCACATACCGGTTCTACGGTACGCAACCCTTGTCCAGTAAAATACGAACATACAAATGTGGTTGAAAAAAAATCACAAAAAGATTAAAATTATTTTTAAAAACTAATAGACCTGAAGACCTTTCAATATTTTTCTTGTACAATGTCATAGTTTCAGTAGTAAAATGTAGCAGTGATAATGTTCTCTGTGGCAGAATTGCAAATTGATTCACAGCTTGCTGACGTTTATGACAGGTAGGACAGCTTGCTCTTCTCTAATTATCCTCGGATGTCTCCCTCTTATTGTAATACGCTTTCCAGAAATGTGGACTGACATTCATCAATCATGCTGGTCAGTCACAGAGGAGCACTACAATAAACGGGGAGTTGGTGCACTGACAGTAGCTACATTACAAAAAGAATGGTAACATTAATATCTGGACAGGAAGGAGTATAAAGGTGACTCAGAAATACTGCCTCCAGCACCACAATGCAATACGGAGTGTGGTGTGTTTGGGTAGGAGGAGAGAGACCTGTCTGGGGGGCGAGAGGTCACAGCTGCTGTAACCACACTAATGATAACAAAAAAATTGCTTGAGAAGATGTAGTCGCAGGGACTTCAATATATCTGTTGGAGGGGACTCAATTTTTGGTGATGAGGAAGTGAAAATAAAGGCACTACAGGGAACGGTACCATCTACAGTGAGACAATACTTGCTCCATAACGATTTCCCATGTTTTGTGGACTATTCCATAGTACTTGAAACAGCCAACATCCCACCCCCTGCTGTACTGCACTGCTAAGAATTTCCTCTGCTGTCATCAGTCTCATCTGGAATTGCCTGAACTCTTCTGGAAATCTGTGCTTCCACAACACCCGGGACGTGCCCCGGAGAGGCGGTCACTGCCTCGGGCAGCCACCACCCGGTGGCTATCAGGCGATATTGCAATAGTGTGGCTATTTTTATCTGGGTAACTGTTTTCCAGTTTTGTATATAAACAGATGGATAGTTATTTACTATCCTCTTCATACTTCGGTGTTTTTTGGTGGTTTTGAACTGTGTTGTCTGTGTGTTTTAAACCCATGATACACATTCTAAAGGAAGCAAAACTTAGTGGCGTGCAAGTAAGAGCGTGCAGTCGAGATGTGTGGAGGGTCATGTTAATTCAGGATAGATATTAATAGCTTGTCTATATTGTTCAGCAGTCTCAAATGAGCCTGTAATTAAAAAATATGCCTAAGATTTGGTATCTTGACTGAAAAGTAGATTTCAGGCAGTTTTGCTTGCCTTCAGTAAGACTGGTAAATGCTATAAAACTATTCATGAGCATTTCTCATTTTTGGCTTCTTCCATTCCTACCCATTTCTTCACCACTCAGGAGCTCTTCTCATGTTTCTCCTTCGTAGTTTTTTCCACAAGATCAAAATGCCATCTCTGTAGGGCTTATCACTCTCTCCATCATTAAAAGTCTTCAAAAGTGTATGTTTTGATCAAACACTTTGGGTGACAAACACAACTCAAAGGGTGGTATGCAGTGAAGAAACGTGCAAACATGTTCTGATTTTCCAAGAGCATCTGCCAGAACCCTGCTGACACATCAACCATACGAAAATGTCCCAGAATGTTATTATCCCTGACTCTCCCTTTCTCAACAGTGATCGCATTCCCTTTTTCGATGAGTTTAATTCCTTGAGGATTTCTGTATGGGACACATGCTTTTCTATAACAACAAGTTCCATCACAAGTATCTTCATCAAGTACCCAGACACCTCTGAGAAGAATAGTCCATGTGGACACCAGCTGTAGCACAGATCTAACTCAGACATGATAGATTTATTATTCAGCAGAACCATTGCTTTTTTATGTTTTATGGGCATCAGAAGTATTTTCACTCAGTGCATACCTGCTTTATGCATAGGTAACATGAGGAATATATGCTGTCCTGCAGCATTTCTTTCTCCATGACATACGTGAGGGTTTTTACAGGCAATCAATGTGGCTCTTAATTCCAAAGCACAATATGATAAAAAGTAATTAATACATGTAGTTAAATAACCAGACAAAAATACTGTTTCCATCATAGTGGGGATTGAAAATGTGCGACAGAAAACATGGTAAAAACTTAATCATGATCCCAAACAAACATCTGAAACCCCAAAATTACAAAATTAAAGACAGACATGAAATTAAAAAGAATTTGGAATGTATGTAAGTATCAAAGTCTCATAAATCAGCTCAACTCCACTCTGTTATTACACAGATAAATATAAACCTACAAGGCAAAGTCCTTAATCTGCTGGTCAGATTTCTTTTCCACTCAGTGGAGGCAGATTTTAAGCCACTGTCTGCTGCTGAGAAATGCGGACAATTTTTGTAGACTAAGTATATGGTTGCCCAAAGGTGGAGCAAGTAATAAGGTTATATGTATTTCCTATGTTTCTGTTAGTAACAGACTGCATTGTGGCATTTAGTGGGGCTTTACAAATGTTCGTTACTGTTGTGACTTAATGATGCAAATCATCAGCTACAGTTTTGCTGAATACTGTTGAAAGCACTGTAATAATCTCCTTTAATTTCAAAAGAAGAGGAGAGATATTTCCCAGACCTATAGGCCATTAGCAGTTGTTCTGGCAGAGTGAGCACCTGCTCCATTTTTATAGTGCTGTAAGTCCCCGTGAGCCTCTACAAATAAAACTGATAATTTTTTTGTAGAATTTAACAATAAAAATTCTACAGAGAACTAGTTAGACCCTCCCCACCCCACCCCCCAAATTCATGATAAATAAACTGCTACAGATAAATGTTTCACATCATTCAAACTGGTATCAGTAGAATATTTTACAATTCCCAGATAGTGTTATGGAATACTACACTCAATTTTGTCCTATATTTGACAGAATCAAGGGTAAGAATAATAGCACTTAGGGAAGGAAGCCAGTTTCTATTCCCTGTCACTGACATGTTGCATTTTATTTGATGCAAATGTTTTGCAGAAGACAGAGAAGTAGGGTTAATTCAGTGTAGTGAAGAAGGAAAGAAAAATAATGTTATCATTTTGTCATTTTGATAAATTAAATGACAAAATCTTAATTTATGCAACCTTTCTCATTTGTTCATTACTAAAGCGAAAGAGTATTTTTGATGATGTTTATTATTAAGGTCATCAATTCCTGATTCTCTTTATTTCTCCAGACACTACAACAAAGAATAACTTAAATCAAGCAGCAGGGAGTTAGGAGCTTTGCAGAGTCTTTTGCAGACGGATACTACCTTGTGTTGCCCATGTTCCAGCCTACTGAAAACTACGAAACCGTACTAGGGCAGGAATCACCAAAAAGTATTTGCTTCAGTTCAAACATCTGCCTGCAAAAATGAGGGTTATTTCCTGGAATCAGGAAGGATGAAAAGAGAAAATGTG
This sequence comes from Ibycter americanus, assembly GCA_035590275.1. Classification (NCBI taxonomy): domain Eukaryota; kingdom Metazoa; phylum Chordata; class Aves; order Falconiformes; family Falconidae; genus Ibycter; species Ibycter americanus. Next base: position 4,447,442 of record JAVJGI010000003.1, on the reverse strand, counting down.
AGTACTTTTCTGGTATTTCTAAGTTTTATGTGTGTTTCAAATATATCTGATGCTAGTAATTCTTGTTAACAGTACGTTTGTTTGTGTATGATGTAATTGTTTACCTTTGGTGTACCTGCAAGGCTTTTTCTGCTGCTATTTTTCCTTTTCTTAAAAATTACGTCTTGTTGTGAGTGAGGGCTATGTGATGGAATTCATGGGTATGAAGAGTTGTCTTTTAAACAGGATAAATGTAGGAAACACACATTTCTTTATGGACTAGACCAAGGAAACATTGAGTGCCACCACTCAAAACACAGACTGCATAGAAGAGCGCTCAGCAATCCAAGCCACGTGGGTGGAGGGATTTCACTGACAGCTGCATCCAAGTGCAGCAGTAGGAGGCTGATACTGTTTAATAGCATCGTGTGCGTCTGTCCGAGACAGTTACAACATCAGAGGATTTGACAGAGGAGCCGGAGAAAGGTGAAGTGGCAGTAAGGACTAGCTTTACGATCATGGCCAGAATGAACTTCTCTGGCCAGCTGCTGACTGGAAGAGACTAGATAATATGAGCAAAGAAACTGTCTTTGCTTAATTCCTCCTGTGCCCATGGAAAGGGACCTTTGTATATTCTTCAGAAAAGGGCTACATTAAAGTAATGCCCTACTTCATTCTCAGTTTCTCCTAATGAAAAACAACTGACAAGATTCCAATACAGACCACTTAGGTCAAAATCAAAAAGTATATTCTTGATTTATAATTCCACGTGAAGCACTGTTCTGGGGATGTAAGCTGGATGGGGTGGAAGTGGGAAATAGACTAAGTTTGCAAGAGGTGTGATTTGAAAGATTCGGGGAAATGGCTTTGCTAAAGCCATGCACTGCATCCTTACTCTGCAAAGCCTTTAAATACCTATTTAATGTTAACCATATGTGCAGGTCTCACAGAGGAGTCCTTCTCCTCCTTGTCTCTGTTTCTACACTCACTTTTTGCCCCCAGTCTACACTGAAGCCAAGCAAAGGCAGTTAGAGACCAAGTGTCATTCAGACTAGTGCACACTTACGCAATTGGGGATGGTGCACATGGATCCAGTCAGCACGTAGGAGTTTTCAGGGACTTAATTGTGCTTTATGCAGATAGAAACATCAGCAAATTCAAGCTATGAATTTTAAGAAGGCAAGATTGCGTGTATGAGAGATGAAATTTTTCAGAGGATTAAAACTTGGCCAAATTTGGGTTAATTCTTAGTAGGGCAGCAAAAAGCTCTGTGACAGCAAGGCATCATCCATGAGCTCTAGAGCCCTGTGCCAGGGCTTGCCAAAAAAAGCTGTAAAGAATCTTCTCCATGAAGGCAAAACATTGTTTTCTTCCATAGGCACATTCTTGGCTACAATTGGAAAAAAAGTTAGCTGAAACTTCAAATTATCAGCACAAAAGAAATCTCTGGAATCTAAATTGGGCTGAATGGCATTCACCCTGAGTGGTCTCAACTTGGCAAATTTATAAGTTGAAAAATAAATATTTATAATGGGATGTGCCATTGCTAGACAATGTTTGTTATAAATATGTGTCCATGTGTGTATGCCTGTGTACACATACAAAATACAGACTTATACACAGATATATTACAGTGCTACTACATCTGTGAAGATTTCATAAACAGAAATATCCCCAAATAATTATATACACTGGCAGTAAAATTGTAATTATATGTACTGGCATTAAAAAAAAGGAAAGATTTGGACATTTCAATGATGTTAAAATTGTGGCAAAAAATGTTCAAAGTGCATGTGAAGTTAAATGGGTAGTTGCTATTTACAAATATGATGATTACATGCTATTACCATGGAAACTTGGGATGGAAAGTAAAAAGCCAGTTTAGCTTCATCTCGAAACTGCCCTGATTGGGAGGAAAACAGTATCTGACATTCCTCCAGTAGGAGACTAATTGCCCTTCTTGAAAAATGTACAGTGTGTGTCTCTGTATTTTTAACTACTACACAAATTTATAAAACTGCAACCAAATGAAGATAAGGCTAGGATGATAGTTACATATGTTGTTAAGAATCACAGCACAGTATGCTTTATTATTTTTCCTATACTATTTACTGAAATGGTAACTATTCAACATTTTCTAAGTCTGCTTCAAGTGATTTTGTGTCACATCAAAGTATATGGCCTGGTAATTCTCCCCAAGGACATTTTTTCCTTATCTGTGTTTCTGCTTTGACAATATAACAAGTGAAGCATGCTGTAAGGACATGACTCATTTCCATCAAAACAAGTTTCCTGAGAACCACCAAAGAGGCAGGGAGATGACCACTGGCCCTGGAAATTCTTAGGGCAATTCTAAATCTGAATCAGTTGGCAGCATAAACTGAACAAGTTATTCGTGAAGTACCCAGCGAGACTGCAGCAAGCACTAAGGATGGAGATCAGAAGACTACACAGATGGTACCATCTGTCTGTCTTCTGGGAATCATTCTGGTGCTGAAAAAACTCTTCTGAGACAGATGCTTAGAGCCCCAGAAGTATTTGCTAACAGGCACACATGCTGGCAATGTTGTGTTGGATCCCCAGTGCCCGCCAGGTATCTGTACACAAATGGAGCTGGAATATTCAATGCACCACAGCTAGACAATCAATGAGTGAAAGGTTTTCTCACCATAGGTTGGAAGTTCCATTAAAGATGTGGTTAAAATCCTGATTCCAGCCTTAGTTTGAATGCGGTAAAAACTGTACCTGTCTGACCTCTGTGCCCCCCGTCCCCATGGCAGGGGGGTAAAAGCTGATGACCAGCTCCACTTGTCCCACAGTCTTTCATTCATCAAAGAAGGGCAGCTTGCCAAGAGGTGCAGGCATGTGGATGCACACTGAAACTTTCAGATGAGTCTTTAAATTGCTTTGATACTCCTTTTTCTTTTTTCTACAGCAAGTTTGTTCCTTTTGTTATATACACCAGCTTACAGGCCAGTAGTTCATTTTATATGGCCACAGAGACCAATCTACATCTGCTGCAATTCTTACCTATTTCATTGGGAAGAAGTGGTGTTAGTGCTATATGGAAAGAAATACCATTTGCAAAACTCCTGAACTTGTTATTTTTCTTCTTTAGGGGGGCAATCTCCTCTCCAAAAGCTGTGCTATTTGACAGCTGTATGCCCTTTGGCTTTGGCACTTTTCACAGTATTTTTAAAGTTATTCCAAATTATTAAAATTAAGAACAGTGAGACACTGCACTGAGACTTTCAGATGATAATAATTCTACACTTCTGCTCTGGTAGATACCTGTCTTACTCAAATGTACATTTTAAGCACTTTAAAGCAGAAACATCCACTAAGATTAATAAACTTGGCTTGACAGTTCCTAGTCCAAGCGCTTATAATGGCAGAGACGAAAGTCTTGAGTAGCGACTGTAGAAAAGCCGGTGATAATTATCTGCCAGACATTTCCCTGAAATTTTAAAGAAAAAGTGAACATTCAGTGCTCTTTGCACCTCCTCTGTGAAAATGCTCACCAGTGATTTCCATTTGCCTATCAGTATATTCTGCTTGGAAAGTTCAAGTAATCCAGCCAAATGCTGACACTTAGTAAGGCCCTACAGAGAACTGGTGCCTTCAAGAACTACTGTCAGAACTTTATTAGAAGAACTGGGTATTCCCTAAAAATGATTAAACAGTTCTTCCTTGTGTTCACTTTCTATCAAGCCTGTACCTAAAACTTTCTTTAGTCCCCTGTGTTGCCAGGCCTCGTGGCATGCATGAACAAGCCTCTGTTCTTGTAACACCAATCCCAACAGCAAGAGTCAGGTATTAAATTGGTAATTAGGCATTAGCCACAAGGCTGACCACAGCCAAGAAGATGTGAGTAAGCACAGGGCAATGGAGTTTAGCTGTGCCTAGTTTGGACAACACTGAATGCGTTTCACTTGTCAGTGCGAAGCATGACCCGCCAAAGTGGTGGCCTCCCTCTCATTTGTAATTACCAATCTCATGCTATCTGATCTAGACACAACCTTTATCAGGTAAGCATGTTCCCCCCATACCACGTTCTGCATTGCTTTTTTCTTACTGTTGAGTAATATCCAGGGAAGTACTTCACATTGAAACTCCCTTCAATAGAGATATTTTTCATTACTCTGATGCTGCAAATTGTGAAATCCTATTGTGGCTAACTCCCTCATTAAACAAGTATTTGTTCGGATCTAGAAAACATTTTTATGATGAAGTTAAGCTACATTTAACGAAATAGCTCATGTTTCATAGCCCTCTACCACAGGAAAATACAGTTCTCAGTTGATGTCTTCATTTACCATATGCTATTTCGCACTGTGGTTCTGTTTAGTGAATAAGCAAAGAGTGACACTGCACTGAGGCTGGTCCATAAGATGATAATTAAATAAAAATACTGTATTGCTTATCTTGATTTAAGCAGTGTTTTCAACTGTATTCTCTAGCACTTGATGTTAAATTACCACGTGAAATTAAGACTATTTGAAATCTTCATGGTGCCTTGGATTTTACATTTCAACTGCTGAATTTTCTAGCAGACGTGTTAAAAATCTCAAGCAGAAACTCTTCCTACAGCTATAGATCTAAGAAGTGCCTAGAATACAATTCATTCTACAGAGTAAAATATGTCACATTTTCGAGATAAGAACAGAACATTACTGCTTTTCCAGAGGCTTCATGTGAATAACTAATGTGTCAAGTCTGCAAGTAGCAACCAGAAGGCTTGTATATCAACCAAAAATCTTTATGCTTTTTTTAAAACCTCTGGAGTATGTAATTCTGTTATCATTCTTTTATTTTCTTTTTTTCCTTCCCCCCCGCTCCGCCCCTGGCAAGGTACATGTGGCTGTTTTTAGCAAACTTCTGCAAAAAGATGTAATACTTCACACTTGTTTGTAAATGTTGGGTGCTCTCATCGCTTGCACAGGTTAACACAGAGTGTGTTTATTAGCAAGTGCTGCTTTCTTAGGGACCTTGACTTTGAATTCTTCATGGCTTTCTGATGCTAATTTCTTTTTCTGAAGTATCTGGATTTTGTAAACTGCTCTTGGTACGAAAGTAGTACCTGACTTCCATAAACTGGATTCTGGACTAGGTGACTTTCTGTTTGCTATACCATAATTACTTTACTGGTGGGTTAATGTTAAGTGTTCAACCCTGCCTGTCTTTAATCAAATTTTACTTTTCAGCATAGGTAGTTTACAGAATTTTTTAGAGGCTGACCTCTTACTATGAAGTCAACTTTCTAAACTTATAAGGTTGGATGCTGAACTTTAGACAAACCTATTTAATTTTCTTTTCCTACCGCCAGTTAAAGAGGGTCTCATCTAGTCACGAAAAAATGTTATAAATATCTATTTCATCCCACAACAGTAGGACTTGAATTTCTTTTGATAGGCAGAATCATAATGCAAATAAAGACAATTCTGTAGCACCACGTATGAGGGAAGGGTGGCTTACAATCATCATTAAACTGCTGTAAACAATTTACTAAGAAATTGAAGGCAATAAATCCAAAGAAAATTAAGTAATGCATGGGAATGCATACAATATGCTATACACAGCTTTCTGTATTGCCTTGCCCTTTAGAGCCCTGCATTTGGGCCTAGGGACAATGCTTGTTGTGGAATCTGTTATTTTATCTTTCTTAATGACTACATAAAGCTCTTCTAAACTGGATTATGTCTGGTACTCTTTCTAACATCCTTCTTCCCTCACGTAACCCATACCTTAGAGGAAACACAGGACAAAGCCATGAAACATCTCTGACAGATTTAAATTCTGTTCAAAAAGAAAAAAAACCACCAAACCACCAACTCTGAACAAATTAATAATTCTGACTATCATGAGTTCACCGCAAGTATCCAGAAAATGCCAGATACACCCTATCTAAACAACCTCTTGGTACCTGACCTTGTGGTACAAGTCTGATGGGTTCCATGGAATTTCCCCTCCCAATTCAGCCAGCTGACCGCAGCCTCACTGATTTTTTCTCTGCCAGTGCAGAAGCTTCCAGCAGCAAAGATTCAGAACAAAACAAAACCCTCCAAAGTGAGATCCTCACGACAGAGCGTGGCTCCAGCCACGCTGTTCTTGCTTCATGCTTCAATTAATTCAGCTGCTGTTGCCGAAGCCACATGACCATGGCCAGCTGCAGCGCCACTGCCCGTGCCGCATCTGCGTGCCCCGGGCGCCAGCTGGCTCGCTCCAGGCTGCAGCCAGGGTACCAACCGATGTGGGCACCGAGCAGTGTCTGATGAAGAGAGAATGCAAACTACCCTGCTGTTAGACATGGGGCACCTTGCTGGGCTTTGATGGACTGGAGCCTAATGTGGGTACAGGTATTAAAGCAAATCAAAAAAGTCAATTATCCCCCTAAACAATAATTTTCAAACAAGTCCAAAGCAAATATGGACAAATTACTGATAAGCACATACACTGCATATCCTCTGAGGGTTGTATTTCCACAAGTTTTCTATTTAGATAGGCAGCCAGGCATTTCTGCAGTGTTGCTGGCTCATAACAACTGTGCCTCACCATAATGACAGCTCCTAGAGTGAGAAACTTTCTCCGTGCAAGCGAGTCATGATGGGTTTTGTTACACTGGATCTATTCTTCCTTAAAAAAACTGGGTTTGTAATGAAACCAGTAAGTCTTCTCAGCTGCAATAAGCATATTCCACATACACGCTGCTTTCATAGGACTTATGCATGTGACAAGGGTGCTGGAGGATGTAAATCAAAAGAGCATTCTCCTCAGCTGGCCCCATCCCTTGAAAGCTCTGTTTATTCCCTGGTAAACTGAGTGCACTCAGTGTATCACTGACATGAAAATAATTAGGGTACTGTCTCCATCCTTGCCAGTCCTCTCAGCTGAGGCTGGCAGAGATGATTCTAGCAGTGATGGGGTTTTTGTCAGCTTCATGGTATAAAGAGTGAGACCAGGAACCAGATAGCCTCTTCTTCCCTAGCTGGCAGTCTTTTGACACCAGTACAAAATGGGAGTCCTGTTTCAACTTGGCATCGTTTTTGCCTCCATTTTGTGTGAAAGCAAAGGGCTCCCAGGAGGTCAAGGAAAGTTTTGATGAGGGCAGGTGCATGGAGGTAAACGGGAAAAAATCCATTTGCAAAACCTGATGTCCATACCGTATTTCTGTTCTGGTTGTATTAGATGTGGAGATGATGTGTTTTACACCCACACATGCTCCATGAACAAAGTATAAAAGACAACTGACAAGTTCTTAAGTAAATTGTTGGGACTGCTTTTTACTGTCTTCTAAGGAAAAGGCATTGCTGTAGGTCATCTAATTTACAGCTCTTTCTGTCAACATCTGCTCTTGAATACAGAGCACAAAGGCCGAGGGTGAGAGCATTAATGACATATGGAGGTGAGAGCATTAATGACATGCAGCGTTTCAACAGATAAAAACAAAAGGGAAGCATGCAAGTCAATTAGCAGCACAAGCTGGCAATGACAGCAGCCAGCCCTCAAAGACACAAGTTTCCAGGAATGGTTATTAATGCCGCATGAGTGCTAGGGAATTCTGCTCAGCAAAAGGAAAGCATACTAGACTCAGAAAAAGAAAGAGAACTTGCTGTCAACATCTGCTTATATGCATTTTAAGGATAATATAAATATTAATGCCTTCCAGCATTTTTTAATGTACCTATACTTTTTAATGGGACTAGCATTATTTTGGTACGGGGCGGAGCTCAGTGCTATTGCAAGGCAATGCAATATTAATGAGAGTGGGTTTTTTATATATATACACATATATATGAGAGAGTGGGTTTTTTTATATATATATATATATATATATATGTATTTCTAAGCCCTTCCCTCTTCCCCAGGGAAAGACCTAACAGATCTTTATGCAAGCCTTGGAGAAATTACTACTCTTACGCAGTGCACCCATCTGAGGTGAGCAGCAGTGAGTGTTCGAGCCGCTATTTCGGTTGAGTCCAGTGTTCTCTTTGAGTCACAGTGAATGCATGAACCTCTCCCTGTGCTCTCTGCTTCTCAAGGAAGAAGTCATCTTGGACCACATTTTAAAACGCTTCAAGATACAGTGAGAAACCCCAGATCCAATTTTTTTCTACTTAGCAGTAGGCCCTTCAAACACCAAAACTAGGAGGAGGATCACTCTAGAGTTTCTGTTTATTCAATGGAGAGGTAACGGTGCCCTTAAAGGGTGCCTGAAATTGAGATAGGTGGAAGCACTCCCTGGAGAGGCCTTTCTGTCTTCTGGAGATTCTAGAGGGAATCTAAAGCAACTACATCACTGTCCCAGTGCCTAAATGAAGTGTGTGAAGTTTGATGGGATGGATTGGTACCACAGAAGTATTTGAAAAGTGCCTCAGAAAATTAAGAAGTAAGATGGTGCACCTCCTTAGATTATTTATAAAACTGCCTCTTTAGGCAGCTAATAAGTTGGCAAATCTGGACATCTAGCTGTACAAATGGGGACAGCCTGAGGAAGCTTCCAGGAAATCCTATTACACATTATAACTTGGCTGGCTTCATTTCGGCTCTGTCAGCAGTGGAATTACCACATTACAGTGGCTCAGTGGCTGGCAAAGAAAAAAGCACCATGAAGGGACTCAGAAATGAAATTTCTCTAAATCAGCAATTATCTTCATTGACTCATTGAGTTTGAAGCCAAAAGCACACTCAAGTTAATCTGAACTTCCACACACTGAGTCCACTACATGTTCATCCATGTATGCAGCATGTTTTCCTTCACCTTTACAGCATATCTTCCAGAAAGCTGTCCCATTTTGAATTTAAAACTTTAAAGAATGACCAGCAGGCATAAGCAGTTAATTTCCCGAATTACTCACTATGCCACTGCATAAACCCACCAGTTAAAATACTTCCTCTGCAAGAATCTCACATCAACTTAAGTGCTTTCAGGTTCTGTCATGCCAGGGATTTTATTTAGAAGTAGAATGTTATAATTTTAAAATATGATCTGGATAGATATAAACACCTTAGAGCTCCAGAAAAGTTAGGGCAGATGTATAGATGATATGTTGATGTGTTATTGTAAATGCTGCGGAAGGGATGTGAATAAATGGATACTTGGATTCTCAGTATGGAGATCCCTTGTTGGCTCCAGGTCTCTGAGGTGTTGTCAAATGCCAGTCAACAGGAGCCAATCCTTGCTGAATGTGAGGACTGGGGATATTTTTTTTTTTTTTACTGCACTGGCCTAATGCTTTGCCTCAGCACAGGTGCCTATCAATATCAGCAGTCCCAGCAAAGTCAGTGCCTCAAGTAGACACGTTTTATATACTGAATTAGGACTACTAGATCTCAAACTGTGCTAATTCTGAGGGAACATGAACTCTCTTGATATGCCTTAAACTTCACAAGTGCCTGTTCTGCAATGTTTTTTTCTCTTACGTACATTAGAGTAGGGCCTGGCTGAGGCCCCAGGCCCCACTGCGTGGGGCAGCAAGAATTCATGTCCCACAGATCTTACAATTTTCTGAAGGTTTGTAGCTCTTTCAGGGTTGAGTGACACTTGAACAAAGAATGTTTGAAATACTGCCTTGACTCTTACGCCTTTGTGTGGAATAATTTCTTTGAAGCCGTGGATGTTGGCCGAACGTGATTGTGGAGCCGGGAAGCAGACAGTGCACCTTGAAATACAGACGCAGCTGGCAACAAAACTACGGTGAAACCACCGTCCCTGAAATCATTCTATCTGCTTTTCTTGCTTGAGTGGTTTTGGAAAACAGCTTTCTGCTTTGGAGCCAACTTACCAACCTACTTCAAATAAGTAAACAGCACCGTAGCTGGTGAGTTGGTCTCAGAGATGGGCTGCACCACGTCTGTGACACGCGAAGTGACTGGAGACAGGGCTGCCGCTTTGGCTGCGGACGTACTGAGCACAGGGATGCCCAACCCTCTGTAATTGCTGTGATACAAACAACAGCAAAACTTTCTGTTTCTGGTTGTTGTTAGATCATGGGACAAGGCATGTAAAGCGCTTTTTGTGTGCTTTCAGAAGCCTTTTTCATATAGATGAGATTTTCAGCAATTGTACCACACGGTAAAATTCAGCTGTGTATTGGCTCCATGCCTGGCACTTGATTGTTCCCATCATGGGTTTGTGGTGAATGCTTTCTGCAAGGTACATAGAAATTGTCAAGTAATTGTCTCTTAAGCTTTTGTATGTGCAAAGAATGTATAATATGGAGAGCATTATCCTCTCAAGGTTTACCAACTACTGCACAAATAGGCACAGTCTGTAGTATCTTTCACTACATCCTAATTAAGGGCTGTCTCTCCCAGTGCTGGCCCAACACATCAACGTAGGGGAAATACCTTCAGTGCTTCAAACAGAAATCTTCACAATTCTCATTTTGATGGCGTTTTACAGCAACCCGTAAACACTCCCAGACCTGCCACAGTAAGGAAACAAAAGGAGATAACATTTCTGCTCTGACTCAAATCCAGTACGATTATCTCAGCAAAGTTTAGGCTGCCAGACCCGGTAGCACTGTTGTGCTGTCATGTTAGTGGGGAAGGAGAGACGGGATGTTTCTTAGTTCAACCTAGGCACATACTTCCATCCTTTACAGCCTTTCCAGAAGAGGGAAACATAGGTGCAGGCTGGAAGGGAACTACTCTGAATGCCAGTCAGATTCATATATGGAACATTTCAGCTTGATGTGCAATCTGTAATTTTGCTTAGACGGAGTAGGTTTTCCTGCATATTTTTGTGGGTGCCCCCCTCTTTTACTAACTTCAAGCTGAATGCTGACACTAGGTGGTGAACTCTCTCTTCCCCTTCTTGCAGCCCAGAGGCCTAAAATTTTTCTGCTTCAATGTCTGTATATGTGCAAGATAACTATCCAGTCCCAGAAGTGGTAAAGTGAAGACTTGAAAAGAACGAGAATTAAGTGAGAATGATCGTTCAGGAGACCTAAATACAAAGGGGCAGATGAAGAGAGGCACTTCTGAGGCACACTTCCATGTGGCCTTTTCCTTGTTCTATTGGGAGAAAATTTGCTTCTGGCTTGTCTTACCAACAGCAAATGGCACCACGCTGTGTGGCAGCCCTAGTACTGCAGTGTGGTCAGAGGATCTCAGTGGGAATATATAGCTCAGCAGAAATTATTCTTAGCAAAGAATCCAGAGTACCTGGGTCTGGGTGCATAGAACATGCTGGCCCTCTTTCAGGACCGCTTCTGAAAAGTAGCTGTCAGATTTTCTATTTTCACTCAGAGAAAACCAGAACACCTCAGGACTGTATAGCAGATCTCAGCTGTGGAAATAAAAACACTGTCTGTCAAGAAGCTGTGCTCTTAGCCAGAGCCCCTGCTGCTTAATCCAAAGGCATGCAGAGGCTCCTGGGAGAGGCAGGTATTGGAGTCTGTCCCTGTAAAAGCCAGAGTCAAACACAAACACATCCTACACATGTCAGTGTAGCTAATACACAGCACAGTAACTCCCAAGAAACAACAGATAGTCATCCTCCACTTTGTGACAAGGTGTTTTAATGTCTGATGGCTGGAAGAGAATGGAAAAAGTAGGGGGGCTAATGCAAGACCTTCTGGAGACATGACGATTCCCAACAATTCCAGTATTTGGCAGGCTGGGTTTAAGAGGGCAGGCGCAATATGCATTTGAAGACAAGACAGAGTGGGGTCCCTTCAGCAAAAATGGAGTGTAACTACTCTTCTGATCTCTCCCTCTTTCTCTGCCATGTCTTTCTTTTGGCTATGAGTGTAAATCCTCTCCTTTGTGCATGTAGCACTGTCTTTAGATGCTAATGAATAGTACAGCCAACATAAAGCAAAGGTGAGAGCCAGAGCCCGGATAATTCAGAGGAAGCCTCCCACTGATGCTGGCGGGCTGTCAGGCCGAAACACAAGCTATTAGTGGAAAACAGAAATGTGTTGTACAAGGGTTTTTTCCGTGTCCTCTTCAGAATGGCTGTGATGAGACAGGAACTTTTCTGCAAGTTGCAAAGGACCGAGCCCATCCCTGATAATCCTGTGCTTTTCAAAACTGCCTGCAAATAGAAGTGAAATCCAAAACTCTGCTCCTGCCAAACAGGCCACATGCTAACAGTGAAATGGTTTTTAAGTGGTGTGACCTGCGGGGGTGTCTGATAAGCACGTGGTCTTTCTCCTGCCAGTTTGTTTTTAATCAGGTCTGAACAATAGAAGCTGACAATAAAATCCCAGAGTCTCACCCAGAAAGTTCCTCAGGTTTTGGCTGGACTCTGTTTGCCTGTTGTTCTCGGTGTACTCTGCAATGTGCTGGCTGGAGAGCCACACTGGCCTCACACCGGGGAGCTGCAGACAGTGTCTTACATGCATGTAACTCTCCATAACGTTTCCTCTCGAGTAAGCATCTGAAGAGATCACTTCATTCCAGAAGCATACTGGAGTGTTCCACAAACCACAGGCCAGAAGGAGGCAAATGAGAGGAAGCACGGTTTCAGTTATAGGTCAAGAAGGAGCATCCTCCACCTCTGCCACAGCCTTCTCATGCACTTGGGCAAGCCTCTCACGTCCCGCCACCAGTGTGCTGGAGCTAATCAGGCATTGTCCTGCTTAAAGGCAAGTCCCATTTTCAAGAGCAATTTAGGCTTTTCTCAACTTTGAAGCCTTAGCCCCCAGATTTTCCTAAGACACAGGGTCTATTTTCTTGAATTGCTCCAAAAATGCCTGTCTGTTCTGGCAACACAGTAGACTGTTGCCCCCATCACCTTTAGCAAAACCCAGCTCTCAAGGCTAACAAGAGCTGGGAAGACAAGTGGCACAGCCCTCCCTCTGTGTCTGCAGTCGCAATACGCCTCCGCCATCCCCGGAGCCTGGCTGCTAGTGCGTGCCAGAGTCGGCACTGCTCGGGTCTCACTGCTAGCTAAGTCAGTGGGAACAGAATGTGCAGTTTGCAAGCAAAGTTCCTCTTGCAGATACATTACACAGATATGCTATGTTTTGCAATTATGTTATGTTTTGCTATATAGATACATTATGTTTTGCAAATTTGAGCGGAACAAAACTCAAAGTGCTTTAAAAATCTGGGCCCTTTGCTCCAGCTCCTCCCATGTAAGGTTCCTGTTGGGAGTCCTGTCGGGATCGCAGTTCAGAGGGAAGGCTGGCTGCACTGCCTGCATGCTGCGGTCCTGTCCAGGACCGCTGTATGGCAGCACAAGAACCCCCTTTAGTTCATAAGCAGACACTCATCTCACGTGGCAGTGTGACAAAACCCCATCGCACAGATTCATTCTTGTAGGTAACATATGCCAAGGAATTTTAATCCTGGATACAGGTCAATTACCCACAGGAATGGAAGAAGCCAAGAGTCTTTTCCACTGGAGAGAAGGAAGCATGTTAAGGCAGTCTGGATAAAGGTTTTTGTCCGAGTCTATGATTTACCTTTCTGTTTGGGACTGTTATATAAACGGCTAAGACAATACAGCCCTCTGGAAAACTAGAAGTATGTTCTTTTCCATCTCTCATCAGGGAAACTTCACAGGCGATGTACAAACTATTGCAGAGTTGGTTAGTTTCACAAACCTTTAATCAAGCTTGATTTATTTTGGGACCTATCTTCTGCCCTGCTATTCTCACTTAATGCCTAACTTCTTTCACTTTGCCCATAACCATCATATTTAAGCTTTGAAAAACTAATAAACATAATAATAATCATATAACAAACCTGGAGTCCTAGCTCTTTTAATTCTTTCTTCAAGCGTTCCCCAGCAGCAGCTCTCCTGATCTTTATGTTGCAGCTAGGGTTGTTTGGTCCATTTGTTAATGTTTTTCTTGATATTAATATTTTTCATTTCATTAGCTTGCAAGCAATGCTGATTCTTAATATGATTTTTTTAGCCTGGTTGAGCACTGTATTAGTTGTAGTAGTATTAACAACATTAATTATAGTACTTAATAATGCTGGCATGTATTTTGTTTAAAATAAGTTGTTTATACTTTGTGAAAACCTGTATTCTGCTTGGTTTAGAGACTAATTATATTTTACATACCAAAATGGAAAATTTGAAATTTAAATTTCAGCAGCATATAAAGAACCAATGAAGACCCTCAAATGACTGTGAAAATTCAAACACTTAACGTTGGTGGCAGTCAAAATTTAGCATGTATTGAAGAGACACATTATGTCAGCTGCATTATGACAAAGAATTAGAAGTCACCATATGGCTCAACTTTTCCAAATGCATTTTTCCAAATAGCAATTTTTTTTAGTATTTAGAAATTTAATTTTCCAATTGAATTTTGACTGGTATGTTGCAACTACAACTGGCAAGTTGAACTTCAGCCTTGGTTTCTTTGATTCAGGACAAGAATGGGAGCAAAAAAAAGAGGGTTTGATAACTCTGAAACATTCCAAACATTTTTTTTTTAAGCTATTAGTGAGGGATGAATCTTACACCATGCTTTGAACGTGACCAAACTGAAGGTGCAGTTATAAATAGGCTGAAAATTTCAACAAAAGCCTTCACTTCCACAACTCCACTGGCAAACAACTTGAAAACAAGCCACGTTTGTAATGGTATTCATCTAAATCCTCTAGTTCTTTTGTTCAGGGTACTAACCCTCAGGCCTTCAGCTCTGCAGCACAGCTAGTTAGACACTTCCTGATTAAAGTTTCATCAGCAAAGGCAGAGCCCAATATATTTAATTCAAAACATTTCAGAATTTAATGAGATGATAAGCCTAATACGTTTGCATGGGCTTCCAGCATCCACTTGAGCTTCTGCCAGACTGAAGACCTGGTGTTTCCTGGATCTGCGCCTCTGTTGTGCACCCTCAGACCGAACCTGTGTGGCACAGAACTCCCATGACAATGGCCCTGACTCTGGGTTCACAGCCTGAACTGGGTTTCCAAGGTCGACATAATATAGGACACGGTCCCAAACAGCTACTGAACAACATCACAGAATCCCAGAATGGTCAGGGTTGGAAGGGACCTCTGGGGATCATCTGGTCCAGCCCCCTGCTAAAGCAGGTTCACCTACAGCAGGCTGCACAGGATCGTGTCCAGGTGGGTTTTGAATATCTCCAGAGAAGGAGACTCCACAGCCTCTCTGGGCAGCCTGTGCCAGCGCTCTGTCACCCTCAAGGTAAAGATGGTTTTCCCCATATTCAGATGGAACTCCATGTGTTGCAGTTTGTGCCCATTGCCCCTTGTCCTGTCGCTGGGCACCACTGAAAAGAGCCTGGCCCCGCCCTCTTGACATTTGCCCTTAAGATTTGTATATGCATTGATAAGATCCCTCTCAGCCTTCTCTTCTCCAGGCTAAACAGGCCCAGCTCTTTCAGCCTTTCCTCATAAGGGAGATGCTCCAGTGCCCCCATCACCTCTGTAGCCCGCCCCTGGACCCTCTCCAATAGTTCCCCATCTCTCTTGAACTGGGGAGCCTGGCACTGGACACCGCACTCCAGAGTGGCCTCACCAGGGCGGAGCAGAGGGGGAGGATCACCTCCCTCCACCTGCTGGCCACACTCCTCCCAATGCTCCCCAAGGTCCCATTGGCCTTCTTGGCCACACGGACACACTTCGGTCCCATGGGCCACTTGCTGTGTGCCAGCACTCCCAGGTCCTTCTCCACTGAGCTGCCCCCCAGCAGGTCAGCCCCAGCCTGTGCTGGTGTGTGGGGCTGTCCCTCCCCAGGGGCAGGACTCTACACTTGCCTTTGTGGAACCTCATTAGGTTCCTCTCTGCCAGCTCTCCAGCCTGTCTAGGTCACACTGAATCAGCGCAGCCTGCTGGGGTGTCTGGTGTAAAACCTTGATGGTCTGTGCCCATGGAGGTAATTCATTCAGGAAACACCATGACAGTTTTGCAATGAATTCTAAAAGGGTTTTAAACCTAGTCCGAAACCTGAAGTTTTATACGAACCCAGACAGCCAGTGCTTTGAAGACACGCCAAACAGGCAGCTGTCCCCTAGGACTGCTCGCCAAGGGTAGGATCTGCTGAGGCTCCCAGATCCTCAAGAGAAGTATTTTTTGTTCCAGAAGAAAACTGCTCTCTCCCAGTGTTGCTTGTCTTGTGTTCCACCTCTAACCCAATACCTCCGAGTTTCTGAAAACAGTTTTTCAGTGACGCAGAGCAAACAGTTTTAGTCTCAGAAAAAGGACTCCTACATGACCAGAGTCTGATCTACACAAACCTCCTGTACCGGTTGTTTGCAACCTGCCGTTCTGTTCACAGATAGATGGTGTCTTGTTATCAGTCCTCTTCTGCCTTCACCACTTTTATGGTACTTCAAAGATGTATCAGAGCCTGGACGGCACCGCAGCCAGGAACTGCACTACAGCCTTGAAGCGCACTACCGCAGGCTTTCCATGGAATTCCTAGTTGGAATTTCTGTTGTGTTCAAGAAGAGAGAATAGATGGGTAGGAGGAAGACTAGGACCTTGTCGACAGATTAAGTGAAATTGTAACTATGATGAATACTACTTCTGTATTGTCCGATCTTAAAACAAAAAGATTGGCTGAAGCAAACCAATTAGTGATATTTATTTTTTTTTTGTTACTTACTGTGATGATAGGAGTCAATCCCTCCTATGTTACCAGGATGCGCCTGGGAAATGTTCCAGCAGGAAGCTCCATCACCCAGGGCGAATACTACATCTCTGGAGGAGTTTTCCCCCATTTCAGACGGTAGCTATCTCACATCATTTGGGTTAGAAATGGAACACAGAGTTTTGCGGGCAATCAGTGACTGCTGCGCGGTGCGCTGACCCCCGCCCGGCTCAGGGCTGTGGGGCAGGGCCCGGGGTCCCCCCGGCACAGCGGGGGCAGGTGTGTGGGGGCGGCACAGCTGGGGCAGGTGTGTGGGGTCCCGGCCCTTCCTCGCCTCGCACACGGCGCTGCCCGCCAGCACCGGGACC
>JAVJGI010000003.1:4412648-4429640 GCA_035590275.1 Ibycter americanus | reverse complement strand
CGCGCCCCCCGCTCGGGCCGCCGCGGGCCGCGGGTGCACACGCTGCGTTTGGTTTGGAATTGGCTTTTGCTGCCAGCCAGCTGGGTGCGAACGGGTCAGCTGGAAAAGGCTGGTGGTCGTTCCACAGTATGTTCAGTGCCAGAAGGAAAAACAGCGACTCCAGCGGGCGGGAGGGAATAGCCCCACCCCTTGGCTGTGTTTACACCCACCTTGCGCTCGGTTTCGGGTGCTACTACTTTTAGATTTCAGTCACCAAGGAACTTAGGTTGAGGTTGGTGAAAAATCGATTTCTCTTCGTTTAAATCCCATTTTCCATGCTGGTTGCGCTGAGCTACTTTCACAAGCGAGTAATACTCAGACCGCTCTTGCCAGGCTGGCTCCCAGCTCTGCAAATGCTCTTTTAAACATGACGTGGGTTGGTTGTGAATACTGGATAGAACTTCAAGAGAGTGCTTGTGCTTAAAAAGAACCAGAGAAGAATATCTGAATTGTTTTTGCACCTCCTACTTCAGTGCTGACAGATCGTTCTGTGTGATTCCTTGCTCTCTAGCCAGAGCTGAAGTTTTGGGCACTGAAACCTGCGTTGGGAAGATGTAGTTGTTGCATCTGAGGTCCCGTGCGAGGTGCTGCACCGCTGCTGCAGCCTCTTGCGCTGCTGTAGCCCTGGATAGCTGTGAGACATTCTGTAATCACAGGCAAAACTTAATTTGTCAAGACAAATGTTTTCTTCTTCATTTCTTCCCCTTTATGTGTCTAAGTTAAATCTAATTATGCTGTTGTGTAACGAGTAGGTTTAAAGGCAGCAGCATACATTCAGTGGCCTAATCTAGCACCTGCATCAGAACTGAATTTATCCAAGTTCTTTAGTGGCTCTTAGACTATTAAAAGGCCTCTGGAAATTATATACAGTGATTGCACCTTGGTGGGGAAACTAGTGGACATGGAAGCTCCACTGGAGAGACCCGTTCCTGTGAAAATGAAGAGCAAGAAGACTATATCCCTGTAAAGGAGAATCCCAGGGGAGAGGAGCATACACTGAGGTGGTGGGACAGTGATGCTCAGGTCCTTTGTACCACTTTGTTACTTTGGAAGAATAAATTGGCCTCTATTTCTGAAGCTTGCTCTCTGTCTACAAGTGACAACAGCATGCTTAGACCTCAGGGCAGGACAGGGTGACCAGGATTACAGCAGGATAGGAGCTCGACACTCCCTTTCAATGAGCTGTCAGCTAAATGTTTGTTCTCCCAGCAAGCTGGTTTGTCTTGGAGTTTAAAGTTTACCTGCAGGTGGTTCTTACCATCACACCCAAGCCTGTGCTGGATGTGGCATTCCTTCAATATGAAAACCTGCTGGCTGTAGTCTTATGTGTTACAGTATTTGCCCACTACTGTGGAGAGGACACAGCTACAAGTAATATCCAATAGATAGCATCTATCAGAAAATAAGTGAATGCTTGCTAACTTTATATATTACTAGAAGATAACAAAATTCTCTTCTCTTCCTCCCTTCCCACCCCCCCACGCCCCACCCCCCTGCCTTAAACACATGCCTTGTCTGAGAGGAGTTCCTCTGTCTATTAAACCTACTATGCCACCTTTTCCCCGCCTGCCCTCTTCTTATGCTGCTACAAGTAGAATGTTATCTGGTAGGTTTAAGTATCTGTCTCTCATATTGGCTTACAAGCCCCACACATAATTTCTAAAAAAAGGCAGCCTTCTCAAGGGAGGCTTAAAATGCTTCTGTTCTTGCTTTTCTAGCTCAGTTGCATCCAGATAGTTGTGTTTTTATTAATCCATTTTAGAACAGTAGTCGGAAGACCATTACGCTATAAAATAAAAACTCACTCTCTAATATATCCGGTGGTTGCTCTCTTTTCATTAGCATGCTCCTAAACCAGAGTGCAGTGGCCAAGTGCTTAACGTCACGTGTGATGACTTGAATTTAATGCAGGGTCCTTCCCCTGCCATTTCAAGCTTCATGTAAAAGTTGAGGAGAGACAAGAATCTCCCTTTATAGGCCTGACTTTTACTTATTTCAGCTCATCTTGGAGGGAGCTAGTGACGGTTTAGAAGAAAAAAAAGTCATAAAACCAGCTTTCTCCTTCCTGTTTAAGATTAAACTGTTTCAGCTTTTGATTTGGCTGGACTTCGAGCCAGTGAATGAAAAAAACAGAAGAGGAAGTACAGAAAAAGGGAGGTGGGGAAGAAGTGGGGGAGCTTAGTAATGTGAGACTGCAGAATACGGGAAGCACAGTACATGGAGGGGACAGCTTTGGAAGGAACTGGTGAGTCAGGGAACAGTCACTCCAGTCTGCCTGCCCCATGTTGCAAGAGTGGTAGCTGTAAGCTTGTGCCTTTTCCAGTTAAACTTCAAAGTGGTCCCTGATAGTCACGTTGAATTGCTACAATTGCTCATTTGTTCCATTTGTTAAGTCCTAGAATACTAGTTGTGCCTCACTGGGTATCTTCAGCTGAGACCTACCGTCTCTGCCTGCAATACACGCAGCTATAGTATCTGACCCTATACCTTGAGATGCCTCTTTCTAATGTATTACTGTGAAATACTGAAGATTGCTTTTCTCCCCCTTACCTTCCTCTTCCGTCCACTAGATTAAGCAACAATGACGTTTGTGAAGAGCGGATGGCTGCTCCGGCAAAGTAAGTCATGGGCCTTTTACCTCCTTTTCTCCCCACTGTGTCTTAACTTCTTCAAAAACATCAGAACAACTTAGTAATTTCCAGGTCTTTCTTAAAACAAGTCTCTAGCTCTGTGAATGGTTTTTTGTTTGGTTGGTTTTGGGTTTTTTTTACCTTTAGGACACTTCACAAAATTACCTGTCCTGACAGCATTTCGTTGTGACTTTTTGGGTATACTGGTGGGAAACAGGGTATACCATATCTGACGTGTCTGACTGGCGTTCAGCTTCAGATGCTGCTCTGTAATTAGTGCTGTATAAGTGGAGACTTGGAAACTACTTGGCACCTTAACGTCTTCAATTAGTCAGGCCCTCTGCTTGTTCTTGCAGCAAGTTAGACTAAAGCGCCAGGTTATGCACTTAAAATAAACTCAGTTGTGACTTTGAATACTAGATAAAATATGGAACCCAATTCTGTAATGTTCTGAAGTAGGGATGTTGTGGTACAGGATTTTGCTTGGCACCTCAGAATGTCTGGGGCAGCTGTGAAGGATTTCTTGGTTTATTTTTTATTAACTTTAGGACACAAATATTTCCCAATATGTGCCCTTAAAAGTGACTGTCTGATTTTTAAGGTACAATTTTACGGCGTTGGAAGAAGAACTGGTTTGACCTGTGGTCTGATGGCCGCTTAATATTCTATGATGATCAAAATCGCCGTGATATAGAAGATAAAATCCACATGCGAATCCATTGCATCAACCTCAGAGTGGGGAATGAATGTCGAGGTAATAATGAAACCTTCAGGATTTGTGGATTCAGTTTCTCTACAACTGCAGTGCCTGCCCAGCGTACCATTTCCGACACTGCTGCAGTAATAAATGTGCCCAAGAAGTGTGCAACTTCATTGTTGTTAAAGAAAAACAACCCACCCCCTAAAAAAAAACCCAACCCAACCAGCTACTAAATTCCCTTATATATACCTTATATATTAATACCCAGGGCATGGTATCACTATGTGACAGATTAGGTTAGGGTTTGATACTCCTTTTAAAACTCAGTGAGGACAGTGTGCTGTATATGCAGGTGGCAGGCATGCACGTAAGAACAGGATGTTCACAGTAGACTTGTGTCTGATTATAGAGTGTTACGGGTGTATTTACGGTGCTGGCTGGCTGGAGAGGCAGGACTAGAAATGGGAAACCTCAGCAGATTTTTTTTCCAGGTATTACTAAGTTCACTTCTAGCATTTGTTAGTACTCGATGCTGACACAAGTAAAGGACGTACGTGTTGGAGACTATTTATTGCAAAGTAAGGATTGGTTCTGCTGTAAGACACTTGCATTTCTTAGGAATGATGTTCAGAGCTACTTACTTTCAGGACACTGAAGAGCGAGAACAGGTTATTTCCTCTGTAATTGGTTCTGATGCCATGGAAGGCAGCTACAACTGGCCCTAGTTTATTTTGTCCAGGCTTTTGTGTAAACTGTCTCCATTCTTGTAAACATGATCATGAAATTCTGGTTATAGATATTTCATAACTCATGTCTTTTTTCTAACTCAGATTTCCAGCCTCCGGAGGGGAAGCAGAGAGACTGTTTACTGCAGATTGTTTGCCGTGAGGGGAAGACAGTCAACCTCTGTGCAGAGAGTCCAGATGACTGCCTGTAAGTCTGCCAGATAATATTGGTTTTGCTGCCTCTTCCTCTTTCGTCTTTGTTTTTCTCTCTCTGCCTGATGATTTTTCTTGCTTTGGACTTCAAAGACACATTTTAAGAAAGTTTTCAAGCAAGTAAAAGCAGGCTTTCAGTGACAAAAAACATAGCTCTCCTATAAGAAGTTGTGTAGCTCATGCAAACTAACTGCAACTGAATTGACTGAAAACACTGAAGGGTGAGGAAGAATAAAATAATCTTATTAAAATGGTTAGTGCAAGACTTGCTGAACAGATATTTTTTTTTCCACGTTTCCCATTCTTCAAGTAGTACATGATCCTGCGTAGCCCAAGGACGTCCCAATCAGTAGTGAAAGGAAGAACACTCTATTATGGTGAACTCCCAACTGAGCTTGGCTATGTATGGTTAGATAACTCCTATCATCAGTGTTTGCCAAGTATGTATGGTGCATCGAGCATGCTCCCAGCCATATGGCATGGGGGTATCTGTGTCAAGTATATGTACCTTATGTTCCAACTGTAATAACATCAAGACCCACACTCTCTAGTCAACAGATGCAACTGTTCAGGCAGGAGATACAACTTCTCTGGTGCATCTCTTCCCTATTACCTTATCCTGAGTGTGGCTGCATGTTACCTACCTGTTGTGCTTGCAGGGAGGACCTTCAAAACCGCATCTGTTCCTTCTCGTGTTCCTCTTCATGCCTTCTTAGCTCTGCAAAGGGAGTAATTATTTCTGAATCTTGGTGTAACACCTTTGTGCATTCATTTTAGTGTATCGTTACGCTTTGACATATGCAGTATCTTAAACTCTGCTCCTGCAGTACCTCTGGTTGCTAACCTTGGTTTTTTCATAGTCCTAAAAAGAAAAAGTGGTGCTAATTTCTGTCATTGTTCCAATAAACAGTGGGATTTTTTTTGCAGGGCGTGGAAAATTGCTCTCCAGGATGCCAGAACAAACACAGTAAGTGTACTACCTAGACTTTATACTGATAAAGAAGCAGCACATCAGTGTTACATGTGGTCCAGAAGTTTTCTTCTGAAATCATGTTCCATCCTTTTGTGCTGGAGAAAAACAGGGTCATGAGCATGATGGTAAGGCTTGTCGGTGGAGAGAAAAATGATCCTCTGGATCACAAGCACGTGTCGTCCTTGCAGCCAAGTGCAGGCAAATACGTGCTGGGTGGAAGTGAACGATTTCAGGGAATGATTTCTTTGGGTGGAAGTGAATGTTTGGGAAGCTGATCTGTAAGGGAAGTGGGCATTGAGGCTGTGGACAAAAAGTAACTATCTGCAACGAGTAAAAATGCATTTTTCACTCCTCTTCACCACTAGCTTTCCTTAGACGGCTAGACTGAACCAGCCAGAGATGTTTCTGTCTCATGGGGAAATGCTGGGTTTTGTAGAAGCTTATCTCAGTTTTTTTATGGGTCACATTAACATCGCCACTGTACTGAGGCATCTGTCATATGATATAACTTAGATCTGTAGATACCCGAACCAAAAACTTGTCATAGCAAAGCTACCCTGGACACGATTGCCTCTGACTGCAGCCATGCTATGCTGCTTCATGGTGTTAAATGAGAAGTGAAGGAACTGTCCTCATGCAGAGGGGACAACACTCATGGTCTGTCTGCCCTTGTTTTAGGGGCTTTATCTTGCTTATGTGTGAGATGGTGACTCCTGGTTTCAGGAGTTAGGAGCTGCTGCTTTTCCTGTCCCTGACACTCAGCTGCCAGCCCTGCTAGATGGCATTCAAAACTTGCCAGTGCATCACCTTTGTCAGCCAAGGGAGACCCCTGCTACTGAAAGTAGGGCAGGTAGCTCTCTGCACAGGTAGTATTATAAATTAGGACTTCTAAAGCTATTAAAGGTCTCTAACAAGGACTTGAACTAACCAGGTAGCTAGGTCTGAGTCCATCTGTAGGTGTCTGACACAGCTTTCAAAAATACTGAACATCCAGCAGTGCCTCATAACTTCACTGGAATAGCAGGGTCATCACCCTACTTTGAGAACTATGTCATTTACAGACGTTTGCAGGCTTGTGTCATATGCCTGGACAGAGTTCCCTGTAGCAGAACAGAATACGTTTCCTGCTAAGATACGAGCATTTGCTGGGCTTTTTCTCAGGTGGTGGAAATACCTGTTTCTTCATATAGTGCTTTCAACAGCATGTTTCAAGCAACCATTAGAGTTTCCACCACAAGTTTGACCTGGGATATGGCCATAGTATGCCCTCAGAAGTCTTTCTACAGTACAAAAGACAATAGGAACATTCTCTATTGAGCTATTAAGGTGTTCACTTTTAAATTAAAAAAGGGAGCTGTTTTTTTTCTTGGGATAGGGCACTGACTAAAAGCATCACTGTAGCTTTCTGATACTAGGGGCAACAACACAAGGCTACTGTAACAAATCTTAGTTAGCTTTGATTGCTCCTTGTAGATGGACTGAAGTAAGTTATCACCTTTGCCTCATAGCTGCCTTCAAGAAGGACCAGAATTACAGGTGGCATTGCAAAGTAATTCCTTAAAAACCAAGCCCCCCCATATCCCTACAGTTAAGCCTCTTTTACCATATATATTTTTTAAAGTCTCCTCACAGCCAGAAAGTGAGAGGTGGCTAAGAACTGTAACAGTGTTCTGCTAAAAAGTTCAGGTGCTGCTTTTGGCTACTGCATTTGTTTCCTTTATCTGCCCTTGCAGAACTTGGTGATAACACCCTAGGGTGCCAGGAAAGAGCTAGCTTAGTTGTAAAGACCTTTTTATTTGAAAACGGAGGATGAACAAGAGGGTAATTTCTAAAACTGAGGCTATGGATGATGGAAGGAGTCCATGTGCTTGCATGTACACATATGCATGTGTGTGCACACACACAGGTAAGAAATTTTATGGCTCCTTCCTGTGGTTGATCAGGCATGTGTATTCTCCCTGCTCGCCAAGTAGTTTCTTTTTGCAGCGCTTTAGAAGGTACCCACTGCTTCCTTAACATGCAGCACATCTAAAGGTTACTCTTTCTTTGGAGTCATTAAGTTTTAATCCTTGTACTACTCTTAACTAGCTGTCTGTAGGAAAAGGTGCTAACTGCTATCTTTCCATGGTGTTTAGGGCTACCTGGGATCTGATGTGATGTTCGATGAGACAGCCGTTTCCTCAGCCCCTCCTCCCTATACAGCTTATGCCACACCGTCACCTGAGGTAAGAGTTGCAGTCAGGAAGCGTTAAAATAAGTGAGGTAGCATAAGTGGCTGTCCTTCAGGTGCTCAAACTGTACTCCCGAAATGCTGTGTTTCACAATTATATCCAGCTTTAAGGTTTGTACAAAAGGAGGGTAAGGCACTTAACAATCTATGGTCACTCCTATTTATTTTAATTTACATTTTAATTTAATTTTTTAATATAATTTTTTATATTTTTATATTTTACACAAAATATATAATTTTATAAAATAAAAAATGTAATTACATTTTTATTTTAAATTAAATTGAAAAGTGAACAATCCACACTGGATTTCCTTTGAAAGAGATGAGGCAGATCTTGTTGGGAGGCATATAAAAGGATGGCTGCTTAGTGAACTTGGAAAATAAAGCTGCTCAGAGACAGAGCAGAAATTATTTGGCTGATCTTGAAAGACATTGGCCATGCAGCTTTTAACATAAGGAGGTGGGACTACACTTGCACATTGTGTAAGCACTGGAAGGATATAAAATCAGGGGGTTTAAAAATAGGATTTAATGACTGGAGCTGTCACTTTAAACACATAAAGATTTTGTTGTATCCAAGATGTCATAGCAACACAATAACTAGCTCCTGGATGCAGTGTTCTTTTGCAGTGGAGAAGGAACAGCATTGGGGCAGAACCCGTATTCATTGCGCAGTTCTGGATGTTCTGGCTGACCTGCAGTGTTACATAAAGGGGTGGTTCAGCATGGTGTTACTTGTTGCAGTGTAGCTGCTCTGCTCCAGCCCCTCACCCTTAGAAATCGTTGTTACGAACTAGAGGTGGTACTGGGAGCTGTATCAGGGCTAGCAGCAGGCCTTCCTTTTTGGAGAACAAAATTACTTCCAAAACGTACAGCTACAGAGTATCTGTCCTGCCGCTGACATTTACTTGCAATGTGCTAGAGGAAAGTTGGAGTTTCTTTGGGTCAGCTACTGCCTACCTGGCACTTCTGAGCAGTCCAGGGAGTTGTTGTTGCCATGAGAGCAGAGAGGAGAAGCTGGTGAGGCTGCTGTGGCTCTGCCTGATGATCCAGGCTCTGCCTCTGCCATTCACCGTCCAGGAAGGCTGGAGATGGAATGCTGCTTAGAAGCACTAAGTTTTTCAAGAAGCTGTTCTGAATCCTTTCCAGGGAGTAGACAGACTATATCTGTACGGACTGAATATTTTAGTGGAAGTTTGACTGCGTTAGAAATGAGGGAGAATTGAACAGAGTGCGAAATCGGGTACATAGCAAAGAATACTTTCATAATGGACATTTTTAATTTCATCAGGTTTATGGCTATGGCTACGATCAGTACAATGGTGCATATCCCCCTCCTGGTCCTCAAGTCTTCTATGCCTCCAATGGACAAGCTTATGCCGTTCCTTATCAGTATCCATACCAAGGTAATCGGTAACAACCATATCCTTCACCTTCCTATAGAAGCTATTTGAGTCAGTCTTTCTGGCTTTAATTCTGTTAATCACCATCCTTTACCACCCACCACTCGTGCACAACAGACTGATAGAAAGAAACCTGACTTGCAACTGGAACCAAGTCCTCTTACCCTTTCACAACAAAGCAAGCACAGTGAAATTTGTGTTAAGTGATTTAACCTTCCCAATGTGATCTCAACATATTTAAATTACTTCATAAACTCTCTTTGAAGTACACAGAACTCTCTAACTACAGTAGGCAGCATGTTTTCTAAGGAAAGATAGAAGAGCCAGAACAAGATGGATTCAGTACTCCATGGTGAGCGTTGATAGAGATTTTGATTCATCTGTTGCTCTTATACCTAGCTTAATTATTTCAACACTGATGTTGAGCTATGACCTCAGAATTAAATGCAAGTTTCAAAGGTAAATCCACGCCCAAACCATGGTTGTAACTGGTTCTTTCCCCACATGCTGATATTGCTGTAAGGCAGTACATTCAGCCTTGTGAAGTCTGCTATTTATTATATAATAATTATTTATTATTTTACTAATATATAGTATTGCTCTGTTCAGGTTTGTATAGCTTTCAATCCCAATCAAAGAGGAAAGAGAGTAAAATTTTAGGGTGTGCTTTTAAGCTTAGTCAACTTAATTCAGGATTAGCTTTGCACACAGAGCCACAATCCTACAGAATTGGGGCTTTAGAGCAGTATAGGTAGTATAAATCAGAAGATTTAACTTACTAATTGTTTATGATCTGGCTGTACAAACAAGAATTTCTATTCAGAATCTTTCTCAGTTTTGAGGGAAATTCTTTTCCATCTGACATTTGTCAAATTACTTCCTTTGCCTTTTCCATTTTTTATTACAAGGGAGGTGCATGAGCCTAAAGCTTTTAAGGCTTTCTTCATCTAAGTTGGTGAAGTCCTAAGATACAGATTGTATCTATATATGCAAACACAGAGGCAGGTGGGTTCTCTCAGTTCTCAGCAGCTGAAAAGCAGCAGCTTGTTGAAAGTCCCAAGAACTATTTTTAAAAACTACCAGCAGGCCTAGGAAATGAAGCTTCAGAAACCTTTATCATAAAAATGCAACATTAAACAGTAACTCTCCTGAACAGTTTGCAAGTCCAGTGTGTTAAGATACTAGTTGTAGGCTGGGCATAGTAACCAAGGCTTGATGTTTTCCTTCACTAGAGTTACTGCAACTAAATTTCAGGGGTCAAGTTCACCCCTGGCAACAAACTTAACCCCTGCACTTTCAGCTTCATTGCTCATTCTCTGAATTGACATAATCTTCCTCATGAGGTTCCCAGTCATGCATCGCTGAGAGTCAGTGAGAGCTTTTTCCAGTTGTATTAGTTGGATCACTTCAGTATCTGTTACAAAAAGCTTCAAGAACATTCAGTTTTCCTGAAATGTCTGGAAGGGAAAGCAGTACTGTATGTTTGCTTTGCAGGTAGAAGATAAGTCACAAAACATGACAGGTGGAGCCTGTACAAGTCTGTTGCAGAGCAAGGGTCAATTGGTGGTTTCTCGGGTCTTAGGTTAGTGCCTTGCTACTGGGCCAGTCTTCATCTGAAAAGAAACACAGCAGCTGTCACCACACAGTAGATCAGTCCAGTATGTTAAGGCTGAATTGAAGTAGTAAGCAGTAATTGTAGAATAACTGGTGTGCAATTCCTGACAAACCGCTGGCTTAAGAATTGCCAAAGATTTTTTGGCAGAAGGAACTATGCTATTTGCCTTAACTTCAAGGCTGAATCCATTTTTAGAGCCATTTCTTACATTAAATCCACGAAGTGTTTGATAGAACGATACAAGTAGTTCATAGATTCTTTGATAATATTAATGCAGAACAATGTTCCGTTTTACATTTATGATGAGCTTTTCTTCCAGGTATCAAACTCTTACAAGGCTAGAAGTATTGCTAGGCCTCTGCAGTTATTTAATAAATGTGGAGGCTGAATCCAAAGCAGAGATGTATTCTGCTTTGTAGCTGATATCATCTTAGTGTTCAATGGAAGGAAGAGGGTGAAAGGGTGAGCATGTTTTGAAATTGCAATGCATGTTGTTAAGATACACGTTTCTTTTGCCCTCCTCCTAACAATCTCTTACTGCCTAGGACCTTACGGCCAAGCCCCTGCAAACCATGTCATCATCCGAGAGCGTTACCGTGACAGCGATGGAGACCTTGCACTGGGCATGCTTGCTGGAGCAGCGACTGGAATGGCTCTGGGATCATTATTCTGGGTCTTCTAGATTACCTGTTCCTTATCTTTGTAGTTCCAAAAACCTTTATTGTGTGCAATAATATATTGGCAATGTTGTTTACTGTTAAACTTTAAGAAATGCAATAGTTCATTTTTCAGTAGTGACATCTTAATAACTGATTCTTAACTGTCTTAAGGAGAGTTTAAAGGCACCATTTAGTTAAGTGGTTGGAGATGATGTGTTGCTCTTGAATTCTGTTCTGATGTTTGGAGTTATAAGGATTTGTACTGATAAGGATGAATGTGAGCAGCAATGTAACATGTAGCAGTCGCTAGCTTTATGAACAGGCTGTCACTGTAAACTCCATAGAAAAAATGGATTTTTTTGGGAGAGTCTAAAATCTGGTCCAAATAGGAGGTTGACAGGAGCCCTGCATTAGTAGTTGTGTACTACTGGCTTCTAAACATTCCCTGGACAAACATATAGCTCAGCAGAAACTCCTTGACATTAGGTAGTCTGCCATGCTTGAGGATTTTTTTATTTTCAGACTTGCCTGCAGATGGTAGTGTATTTTCTTAGATGGAGTCCTATACCCGTCTCTCACACCATCCAGGTTGTCTTTGAGAACGTATAAGCAAACCACTAAGAAGCGGCAGCACTCCTCAGTTCTTCTATTCTCCCAGAAACGTGAATGACCAGTGGCAAGGAAGACCAATGTTCGTTGTTCCACCTCCCTCTTTATCCTGAATCTTCTCTGGTCAGCTGGAAGTAATGGATCTCTAGCTCTGCAAGCGGTCTTTCTTGCCTGTACAGTTGCCTCAGACACTGTACCAACTGCATTACTGAGGAAGAGGCCATTCTCTAGTGTCTCTGCTCATTACTGCTATCGCTCTGCAGAGTCTGCAGGAGGAGAACCAGCTTGAACAACTCTTGTCCTGTTGGGCCTGCCAGAACCCCTCTGCAGGCAGTAATAGTCAAGAGGGCAGAGACAAAGAGCACAAGTAGACCTTGCGCACAGGCACTTTGACACCAGCTGCCTTGCCATGGCTATGATAGAAGGTCTCCAAGGTTTCCTGAACCAGGTTCATTATTTGCAACTAGTTCTGAGCACAGCTGAGCCTGGGTTTGTTCTATGCACACTTTCCCCTCACATTAAGCAGGTCTTTTCTTCCCTCCGTGGCTTGTTAAGGAAAACACTCCAAGGAACCTGGCTGGCTTTGCTTCTATGTCTGGTTCCTTACACAATGTGCTCTTGAGGGCAACAGCTTTAAACATGAAGAGCTGGCAAACAGCTTCCTAAAGATGAGATGTTAGCAAACTGAAGTCAAGCAGCCAAGAGCTAAAGCGATGCAGACAACAGGCAAGACCTGTTCTCCATCATGAAGCGAGCATCCCCACACGCTCCCTGCCCAAACACGGGATGACATACGCTAACCTCTCCATCCTTGCAGCAGCCCTCCTACAACCCATCCTGGGAGCTCATTAACAGCTTGCTAATTAATGTTAGCTCCTTGCTAACATGGGAGGCTGCTGTGCTGTGGACTGTAACCTGGAGTGCAACTGTTACGTGTGTTATGTGGCCTATTATTTTATCCTGTTATAATCCATGCTGAGCTGTGCTCGGCAGGGGAAAGAAAGCTCTGAAGAAATGCATGTGTTTTGTTATTCAGGTAAAAGAGGCAGGGTGCCTACGTTGAGTTCTTTATAGGAAGAGGACTTACTTTTTATACTTCCACTTTCAGCTTCCTGTATTAAAACAGTAATATGTTAAGTCTTTCTTATGCTTTCATTCAGAAGTAGGTTAATTTCCTTAAGGTTCGTGGGGTTTCAGGTATGTCAGGAAAGATGAAAATAGATGAGAACTTGCACCCATATAAATTTAGATCAAGTCCCAACCTTTTTCTTTTCATCCTAAAGCTGTCTTGGCTCTGTCCTACATATTTAAGCAATAAAGGTCTCAGACGAGAGTTTGGGTAGCAGCCAGGGGAAGCACTAAGCTTTCATGACTCTCAGGACCAACCCAACAAACTGAAATCATTGGAAGTAAACAGATGGATGTAATCTTGGCTGCATTACTAAGAGTGGGCCTAATCCAGGGAATGTAAACTTCTTTCAAGAAACTTTGGCTTGGAGCCGAACACCAATGTGCATGCTTGTCCTTTCACAGATTAATACAAGCTGCCTAAGTTCTGCCAGTGGTATGTACTGCAAGGACGTGTTGGAGGTTCAAAAGAGGACTAAAGCACAAGTTTCCTATTGCTAGTTCAAACTAAAAGGAATTGGGAGTACACTTACTGAAGTTCTCTTAGAGGCCTGGTACCCTTGAGGCCAGAAGGAGATGGTGACTGTCTAGAAGTTCAGTGAATTGTCACCCTTTTTCAGCCTTGAGGTAGCCTTGAAGCTGGTTACAGGTCTACACTGCTGTTTAGTTTGCGCTTTGCAATATAGCCAGTGCTGCAGAATGCCTCCATCTCCTCTTCTCCCTGCGTGATACTTAGCTTGTCAGGGGTGGGGGAGAGTAAAACAATTGAACATCTTTGTGATTTCTGTTGAATTTCATAATGATTGTGAAAGAATAGCACAAAGTGAATCAGCTAGTAATTGATTTTAAATTCAGTGTTTTATTGTTGGTGTGGGGTTTTTTTTTAATTTTTGCAGAGGAACATGTATGTCTCTTGCACTTTCAGGACATAACTGTATCTAGGTCCCCAGTTTCTTCGAATAACGTATGTAAGATAAAGACAGTGTCCATTGCAAAACATGGCTGGGTTGAATTCAAAGCAAGAAATGATCTTTTGAAAAGTTCAAAGTGAAGTATGTCTCCATTAAAAAAATAACCTTACCCCTTTCTCAAGGGGAAAAAAGTAATTACAAATTGAAGCTGAAGATTCTAGTTCCATCTTTTTTTAATATAAAAATACAAAAATCATGAGCTACTTCTGTATCCTGGTAGCATAGGCATTTCGAAGCTACAAAGCCAGCGTACAAAACTGTGCTAGAGCATAAAATCAAGAGATAGGTGATACCACAGTGATGGGAAGAGGCAGTGGGTGTGGCAAGATCATTTTCAACACAGATTGAAATGATAGTCCTAAGCAGGTGTTTGTTCCTGAGTGGTGCTGTCCATGATGCTGTGATTCCAGGGGTACCATAGCACCCAGGCACATACTTTCCCACCTGGGGCACAATACTTGACCTCCCTAAAGCTATGGGCAGCCCACAGCCACTACAGTGCCGCTGTTTTTGTAGTGTATGCTGTCGGGTAAGGATGACTACATCTGTTGTGTAGCAGTTACAGTCCGATCAGAATTAAATGTCAATGCTTACAGAGGTCACGAGTCTGTATGTTCATCTGTAACTAATTACTTTTGGATTCTCAGTTATGGACAGCTGGACAGGGCCAGGCTTCCAGAGTGGGGTGGAAATGCTCAGCCTTCTGAGAAGTCCAGCCACATTAAGGAGGTGAACCAGGGCCCCCTTCCCAAATTCTTAGTTACATTTGAAGACATAGCTGTTGGGTTCTTTTACTTGAACGTGGGGGGCTAGGGAGCCAGCCTCTTCTAGTGAGTGGGTAAAGGCTTATGAACTAGAGAGGAGTGGGTGGAAAGTGTTTACATGCAGAGCAACTGCACTGACTTTTGGCAAAGACACATCTTTCCTAGTGACGAAGCACATTCTGAGCTGCGTCTAGATGGAGCTACTCTAAATGTTACACAACACTGGCTTCATTTTGTTTGTTCTTCAGTGGGGATTAAATAGGTGATGGAACCAGCTAAGCAAGCTGAGTAAAGAAGAAAATTCACACCCATGTTCCTCAGATATGTTTGTGGCTTTTCCTCTTCATGATACGACCAAGATAGATAACGTGTAAGTCACAGAGGGTAGCATGCAGCAAATGTTCCCCCCCACCCCAATCCTTCATGTTCTTGTGCACTCTCTTATCTTAACTGCTGCTTTTACTCTGTCTTCATTCTCATTATTAATTTATAGCTAAATACCCTTAGCAATAAAATTCATATTTAAGTGTAATTGTTTTGTCTTGACATGTTTACTAGCCTTTGTTCCACATTTCTCATTTAGTTGGTCTGTAGACAGGTATATATTTTTCAAACGCAGTCGGCTTATAGAGGTTTCCTTTGCAAGGAAACGGTGCCCTGATTAATTCTGTGCACCTCCAGTCTTTCCTAAGCAATTACAAGGGTGACTTTACTTGGTAGAAAAATGAACTAAGACAACTGTGGCTGCTGAGTTACAGCTCAGGCTGACATACCTCAGTCATCTCAGTTATCATTTAATAAAGATGATGTAATGTCTGCGAAATCAAAGTAACTGCACTAACACCACTATAGCAAGATTAGAATTAAGGCCTATTTCTTTTTTTAATGGAGTTGAAGGCTTTGACTCAGAAACGCTTAATCTTGGATATATGCAATGCTGATCCAGATTTACCATTTGACAGTGTGTTATCAAATCAACAGATTTGTACTGTTGAGTATTACAGTAAGCAGCTTGGAGCACAGATGTTGCTTTGGGCAAAATGCTACTGGTTGCTGTATCGGTATTTCCTGTTTATGAATTGTGGAGTTGGGTACAATCAATAAGTTTGCTTAGACAAAGACACTAAATGACCACAACTAGCTCTGCCACCTAAAGGCGATCTATCTTGTACGTTTGCTGGAAATTAAACTGTCAGAAGGACCACAGTACATTTTGTAGAATATTATCCTTGCTTTATGCACATTTTGTTTTTACTGTTGAGGGGTGGTGGCTTTTTTTAGCCACTAATCTGGGGGAGGAATGAAAACAAAAGTGCTATTTCAACCAATCAGTTAATGTAGGAGTGCACATCGCTCTTCTCCCCAGCGTGCTTTGTTGGCTATGGCTTTTTATCAGTTGTCAGTTCTGTATGATGGATTTACCAGGCTAAGCAGACCATTATGTACGCTCAACCCTGCCCACCAGAGCCCACCTTTACTGAAATTTCTGCACCAGAGCAAGTTAGGGAACTAAATTTGCTGTGCAAGGCTTAGCAGCTCCATACCTTCCTGAACTGCTGTGTTCCTGAACTGGCAACAGCTTGGGGAACATGCTTTGCCTCTGTTCCCGCTTTCCCTTCTCTGACTGCATTGCCTGTCTAGTTTGTAGTTGCAAAGTGCAACCACAGTAAAACTTGGGTTGTATTCCTGAAAGTACCTTTATTTGCCCCTCTCTCTCCTGTTGCAGTTTCACTACAAGGCACTGAGGTGGGTGTGGAGCATGTGCTGTTCTCTCCATTTCAGTGGAGCTGAAAGCTTTCCCCTGTTAAGCTGTGAGCACTTACTACCTGCACACACTGCTTGTAACAACAGACTGACACCGGCGCACTGGTTTGGGGGTCTTCCCGTTACCACAGCTTCCCTCATCAGGCTTCAGGGTTTTTGAGGCATCTCTAAGAAGCTCCAGGCCTCACAAGGCAAATAAAAACTCCAAATGTATCTACATTAGTAATTCAAAGCTTAAGATCTGTTTGATGCTGATTTTTAAGGCGCAGGTAGTGGAATTTTCAGCCTGACGATACTGGGCTTAACACGACTGAGTGCGGCGGACGCGGTACCAGTACCGGCTGCTTCGCCACGTACTTCAGGGGCCAACGTTGGCTTCGCATTTTGCAAAGCTGCAAGTCTAGATACGACAGGTACAGTCAAGAAGAGCACGAACCAGAGCGATCACTGCCGAGCACCCAGCGCTTTCAGGGGCCAGGGGCGTGTGGGGGCCAAGGGAACCCCGCCGGGCCCCCCCCCAGCAGCTGCCGGCCGGGCGCAGGCCGCACACCCGCAGGGTCCCGGCGGGC
>JAVJGI010000003.1:4340435-4411534 GCA_035590275.1 Ibycter americanus | reverse complement strand
GCCTGGCTCAGCGGGGGGGGCGCCTGGCCCAGCGGGGGGGGCGCCTGGCCCAGCCCGCGCTGGAACCCAGCAGGATGAGCCCAGAGCCCCGGCCCGGCACTGGGATGCGCTGGGTCATTTTTCCCAGCTCTGTCACAGGCAGTAGCGTGATGTTGGAAAAAGCCATTTTACGTTGTCACATCTCACTTCTCTCGTTCCCCAAAGAGAGGTGGTGACATGAAAGAAACAGACAAGTTCATGAAAAGCCGTAAGCTGTTCCGCTGTGTGCTGCACGGAGGATACGGGGATATTGGCCTTGGTTGATGTTTGCAGAGACTTTTGATATGATCACAAACAGTAACAATTAACAGTGTTTCAATAAGAAACAGCCTAGAACACAGGGCAAGGGCTGGTAGTTCAAGAACAGCCTTCTGGTTTGGGTTTGGTGTGGTTTTGTTTTTTTTTTTAATTTTTAATCATACAGAATATAGGACATGAGGTCCACAAGACATTTTAACCCTTCCTCATCCAAAGCAGACTCAGCTCCATCACCCTGTAACACGTGCAGCAAAGCCAGCCCTCCCCAGCAGCCCGAGCCCTAGGAATGCCCGTGGCACACAACCTCCACCTGATGCAGGCAAACAAAGACTAAGCATTATTCCAAAGCAGGGGAAGGAACAAGAAAGAAGCACAATTCTCTTTGGACAGAGATTTTTAAAAGGAAATGTTGAAATTTCATTTCCCCTGTTTCAAGCTCATTTTAGCTATATAGACAGGAAGGATCAGTTTAGAAACTGTCTACCGTCAATTC
Source organism: Ibycter americanus (assembly GCA_035590275.1). Classification (NCBI taxonomy): domain Eukaryota; kingdom Metazoa; phylum Chordata; class Aves; order Falconiformes; family Falconidae; genus Ibycter; species Ibycter americanus. The sequence goes on along the minus strand of JAVJGI010000003.1, from coordinate 4,410,744 downwards.
ATAGCAACATAAGCATCATCAACATGTAACATGTTGCCATCTGCCAAACAACTGCCTAGTTCAGCAGGTGAAGATGCAACGGTGTCATGCACATCAGACCACGCATGGTAACAGTCACATTCTGAATAGTTTAATTGAATGTCTGGATCGTGAGCCTTTACAGACTGTACTTTAAATTTATTTGCTGTTGCAATGACTGGCTGACAAGGAATGGGAAAACAGAGATACATTTGTTCTTTAACTACCCTGAAAAACGCTAACTGAAATGTCTCCTGATGTGGAGGTTCAATATAATAACATGGGCCATCCTTCTGTGCAGGCATGGATAATCAGAGGTCTGAAGAACAGACATTCCAGTAAAATCCCTCCCATCAGCACAGAACTGTTTGCCTAGTTCTAGAACAAATCCCAGTAATGATTTCTCAATCAGCTGCTCCACACCACAAACCACTTTCAATTTCTGTGTTCCTCAGTTTGCAAATATGACTTAACCATCTCTCAGTCCCAGGAAGGTTCCTATTCCCAGGAAAGTGATGTGCATACAGACTTTCCAGACAGATTCTGAACAATGGCCCTTTTTACATCTTGCTGATTAAATCTAGGCAACATTTTCAGTCTTGGATTTGGATGGCTGAGAAATAATCAGGAAAATAACCCTGGATTTCTCTGTAATTTTCTCTGAAAGATGTTCAATCACACATCCTGCATTTTTTTTTTTTTCCTTAAACTTTTCTATAAACATTATTCTCAAAGTTCACACCGCAGCATCCTGCCGAGTTAAGAAAGCAAAATTGTACACTTGGAAGCCAGAAGAATCCCCCTCAGTCAATCAATATCTACATTTCTGACTGTTTTAAAACCAACTGTTTCAGATGTCACAATTCCAAACAGCTTTTTTCCTGATCGATACATCTGGCAGCTGTTCAGATAACCTATCAGTGGAGCTAATTGCTGTTAAAGCTATGCACCTATGATCAGTCAGGCTAGGATGTGTTTTCCTTACATAATTGCAATAGAAAACCTCACATGAATTCAACCCATGCAAAGTACAACTACTTTCTGGGATGGGCATATGTCAATTTAGCAGAACAAACATTTTTTGATGCTTCCTTTACCTTCACCACAGAAAAAAAAAAAAGAAATCGAGAAATACTTCCATTATTCCAGCTCAGTCAGTGTTCTGGCCCAGGCAGTCCATGTACTTAACTTCAGGCATGGAAATAACTGCGTTGACTTCAATGGTGTGCACACTCCCCATTTTCAAGAGTTTGTGTGGTCGGATTTGCTGAATGGTTTTACAGAAAACACAAAGCTCCCAAGAACATATTAGTCATTTGCAGAGGGAAGTGGGGGAACCCTCCAGACTTGCTGGATTTGTCCATACATAGTGCAAGAAAACAGGTCAAAGTCTGCACCAGCGTAAATGAGCAGAGCACCAATGAATCCACATGCCAGCTTGCACCCTGGTTTTACACCTAATGAGGCTCTCAAAGATCCATTTTAAGTAAAGGAAATGCCTGTGCTGTAAACAAAACAGTCTGCTTCTCCCTTCAACAGAAGTATTACCAAATGCTTCAGAAGTGACCCCAATCTAGCATTTTGCAGAGGCATCAATATACTCCTTCATGCATGGAATCACCTACAGATGTTGCAGCACACTGCACTGTATTTTAGTGGCACATGGGGGAAATGAGCAGCTCAGAGCTGTGTTTGATTGTTTCTGTTAAAGACAGTAAGACGCTGTGGGTATGGAGGTCAGATTATGGTTTTGATCAAATCCCAGTAAACCCAAGTTAATGAGGCAATTCTAGGGAAGGGAAGCGCCCCGTCCCTGCACGGAACTGATAGTGAGGTCCTAAACACCACTGGTATAAACAATCGCAAGTGCATTTTAGTTGGGACCTCACCGCAGATGAAAGCATACTTTGTATACTAAAACTGAGTTAATATTCAGACCAGAGCTAATCCCTATTCTTTTCTGTGGAATTTTTCAAAGGACAGCTCTCGCAAGGACCTCGCCTGCATTTCCAAGCAGGAGCTTCCACTCTTCTGCTGACCATTTACGATGAATGTCAGCAATTTCCTTCCTCCTCCCCCACCCCAGAACTGGAAATACCAGTGTCCAGTACAAAGTAGGCAGAGATGAGATCTTATGAGTATTTCTTGTAGGAAAAGTCCTATTTTTCTCACCAGCTCTTCTGAAAGCATTATTCAGACATGCAGGTGTTTCAGAGATGATCCTCGCGCCCCCGGCTAAGCTTACTTTCCCATTACCCAGCAAGCTTTTTGCCTCACAGCTTAAGGGGATAACTGTAACACCAAGTGGCAAATCCACAGGCATCAGTTCACTCTCCCGCTGTCACGTCTGGTGTCTCTACTGCATCTTCAGTCCTGCTCATCTCTGTGCAGTGGGAGGCCAGGTGGCAGGCAGGGGTCTTCACAGAACACAATAATATGAAAAAGTAAGTAACATTTGAGTCTGATCAACTCCTGAGGCAAGGTCGAATGAAAAACCTTCATTTCCATCCTACACCTCTTTTCTACAATATTCCTCTAATTAAGCAGTTCTCCTCAGAGCATCAGGTGCAAGCTGTTTGAACACAGCTTCAGACTGAGTTTATGATCATCTCATTTATATCCAAAAGTCACCTAGTGAGTGACCTGCCAAGGCTAGCCATGTACAATGTGGTGGGGCACATATGCGAAACACAGCAAATGGCATTGCAACCAGCTAGATGCTACAGCCAGGACTACAGAGGAGAGAGCAATTTTAATTCTCTAGCAGGGTCAGGATTAATCAGATTGCTATTTGCATGAAGTAGCTTATTTTCCACCCAGAATAAAACAGAGACAGGAGCAGCCCCAAAGCTTGGTGGAGCTCATATCTGAGCTGGTTATTACACAGGCAAGCATGTCCAGCGAAACCAGATATTCCCCACAAGCTCTGCAACTGTAGCTGAAATGCTGGCTCAGACACCTGACACATGCACCTTACAGCAGCTGTGAATTTTCCAACTGTTTATTACATTTAGTAACTTTTCTGCATCCCACTATCTGCAGAGTTTCTCTGTAGAGTGGAATTTTCTACCTCTCCCATATGAAAAGTCAGGTAGTTGGAACAACACTGCAGCAATTTCCGTACCTGAAATAAAAACCATTATTAATGTAGAATTTTTAAATTTTTTTTATTTTTTTTTAAGAATTGCAGGTTTCTTTCAAGGACTGTCTTAGTATTGTTTCTTTCATGATATCAAGCAAGTTGCCTGCAACTACAATTTCATCCTATTTCTGTGATCATCTGAGTCTTACACTAACGTATCGTGAACAGCACCAAGTACTTCACTTGATACAGAAGCAACTGCATTGGTATGCTACCACGGTTTGCAGAACTGCAGTTACATCAACCATTAAAACTGAGAAGGGAAACAGAGAACAACGCTTTACATTAAGTGGTACCAATTACAGAGTAAGTACCTGATGCTAAGAAAAGTGACTGTTATATTTATGTGCTTATATAACTAACAGATTGAGCAAGCTCTTGCCCTTTGCTTATCTGTTGGGCTCTTACCATTTCAGGAAATGAGATTCTACCTCCACGGGTGATCTCATAAGCCAGGAAATGCAGATTTCAAGTTAGATTGCTGATCGGCTTCCTGGAATAAGAGCAGAGCATCAAGTTATGTTGTTATGTTTAGTTAGAGCACTACCTTTCTGTGCCTGCGCTGAACCACCGCCTTCTCGGGGAATCACAGAAGGGCTGAGGTTGGAAGGCACCTCTGAAGATCATCTAGTCCAATGCTCAGAGCAGGGTCACCTAAAGCAGGTTCCTCAGGACTGCAGCCAGTCAGGTTTTGAACCTCTCTGTGCAGCCTGGTCCAGGATTTGGCCACCCTCAGAGTAAAACGGTTCTCTTACATTTAAATGGAATTTTCTGAATTTCAGTTTGTGTTCATTGCCTGTCGCCCTTTCACTGGGAACAACTGAAAAGCATCTGGCTCGATCTTGTTTACCCATCCCGTCAAGGGGTTTAAACATGTTGATAAGACCTTTCCTGAGCCTTCTTTGTTTACAAGCTGAACAATCTGAGCTCTTTTAGCCTCTCCTTATATGAGATGCTCCAAGCCCTTAATCATCTTTGTGTCCCTTTGCTGAACTTGCTCCTGTAAGTCCATGTCTTTCTGTACCAGGAAGCCCAGCACTGGACCCAGCGCTCCAGATGCGGCCTCACCAGTGCTGAATAGAGGGGAAGGATCATTTCGCTCTGCCTGCTGGCAGCACTCCTCCTAATGCAGCCCACAGTGCTACTAGGGTACTCTGATGGCTCCTGCTCAGCTTGGTGTCCACCAAGACCCCCAGGTCCTTTCGTGCAGATCTGCTTTCCAGCCATTCAGCCCCCAGAGTGTACTGCTAGGAGACGATATTCCTCCTCAGGGGTACAACTTAGCGTTTCCTTTTGCTTAATACCATGAAGTCGCTGTTGTCCCATTGTTCTAGTCCATCAAGGTCCCTGCAAATGGGCAGCCCAACCCTCTGGTGTATCAACCATTCCTTCCAGTTTGGCATCATCTGTAAACTTGCTGAGAGTGCACTCTGTCCTATCAGCTGTATCATTAATCAAAATGTTGAACAGCACTGACTCCAGTACCGACCCCTGGGATACTCCACCAGTGACTGGCCTCCAGCTGAGGCCGGTGTGCCGATCACACCCTCTGAGCTTGGTAGTTTGGCCAGTTCACAGTCCACTTCGCTGCCCATTTTTAAGCCCGTATTTCATCACTTTGTCTATGAAGATGTTACAGAATATAGTGTCAAGAGCTTTTTACTAAGGTCAAGAGAAACAACATCCACTGCTCTCCCCTTGTCCACCAAGCTAGTCATCTCATCGTGGCAGGCTATCAAGTTGGTCAGGCACGATTTCCCCTTTGTAAACCCATGCTGACTTCTCCCAGACATGTTCCTGTTAATTAGTATGTTTGGAAATGGCTTCCATTATTATTCACTCTTTCAGCTTTCCAGGGATTGAGGTGAGGCTGACTGACATGTGTGGTCATAGATCTTCTTTCTTGCCTTTCTTGAAGAAAGGAGTGACATTTGATTTCTTCCAGCCTTCAGGAGCCATCCCCAATTGCAGTGACCTTTCAAAGATTGAGAGTGGCTTCACAATGACACAGGCCATCTTCCTCAGCACTCATGGGTACACCTCATCGGGTTCCAGGGACTTGCATCTGTCTGGGTCATTTAAATGTACTCTAGCTTCATCCTTCTCTACCAAGGATACATCTTCCTTGCTCCAGAAGCTCTCTTCACCACATTAGGGACTACTCTGGTTGTTAGGAATTAAATTCTCCATAAGAGACACAATTTAGGTACAGATCCTACCCATTAAATGATTGTATTCATCCAGTGAACACAGACTGGTTAACCATTCACCTGCTCACATTCTGCTTTTTTAAAAAGTTTCCATGAGGAGAGTTATATAAGCTCTTCTTAGTTTAAGTCTCCCCTTCTGTAAAACAGAGATATTATCCCTTTATTTCAGCTTTACAGTGCAATTCAAAATGAAACATGCTGAGCTTCTCAGCTAGCAATGCTGAGCATCGCAGCAAATTGCTGGCTGTAACACCTGAACCTTGTGCCCGGGCAGCACTGGCCTGCAAGAGAGAGGCCACCTGTGGTGGATATACACGTCTTAGTTGTGTTAAGTGCTCATTTGCTCACCACACACACCAGGTCTCTTCTCTCTGATTACAGGTTTGGTCTTTCAACAGACCGCTCAAACCCAAGAGGCAGGCGCTGCCCCCAGAAGCAGGCTCCAAGGCAGAGGAGCCTCTCTCTGCTACCGCTTACCTACCGCCTCCCTCCAAGGCCTCTCAAAAGAACCCTCCCTGCACATCCCTTCCTTCAATCCTCTGCCAAGCCAGCTCTAAACATCTATTTCCAAAAGACCCAAGCACTTCTGCTCTGCCACCGAGCTGCTTGTGTTACATCAGTGACAATGGCACTTCCAAGTGACAGTGGCATTTACCAGTGCAACAGAATTACAGGCGCAGCACAGGCTGAGCTGTTTGTAACCCTGGGCCCTGTTTTACTTTGTGCAGTAAATGAAAACAAATGGCTTCCAGAGACACGTAATGCATTCTGGCAATATTTTAGGCCAGTGGTAATTCAGCTCAGCTATAAAGGTCTCCAGACTATACAGAGTTCTCAGATTTTAAGTACTGGTGGTCCACTATCAAACCTCCAGAGCTTTAACCCATCCTTCTTTCCAACTGATACTGCAGGGGCTGGATTACTCCCTCACAGCAAGGTTTGAAACTGTACAGAAGCAACTAACATTGTAAGGGCTGATCAGGCATAGCTAGAGGGTAGGGAACTCGAATGCCGCTTTGCTTGACCTGCATCGGCTCAGCACCACTTTCCCAGGCCCTATTCCTTTCTAAGAGCGTGACTAGCAGTGCGAGAGCCACAGTGCCCACTCCCTCCCCTCGGCCCTGCTATAAGACAAATCTTGTTTATTCTGCAGTTCTTCATGACCACTGGGTATATGACTTCGATACGGCAGTTTTGAATCCTTTTCTCTGAAGATTATTTGAAGCAGAAAGATGGTTCAAAGAAAGAGAGAAACAGAAGCTTACATGCTCTGTTGGTTGCATGCCCAGAGCTGGGCTATTCCTGTGCACAGGCCAGCAAGTGTTTGTCTTATCGTCAGCAAGCTTTCTGCAAATTGCTGTGCAACTAGTCCAAGTTGCAAGGGACGTGAAGCACAAGGAACAGCTTGGCATTCAGGTTTACAGTCAGGTTTGTGCTAGTTCTTTGTAAGATGGAGCAGGCTTTCAAAACAAAGCTGGGGTCCTGCTCTGCACGTCCCTGCCCCAAACGTGGCATGGGCTGAGGGGACCCCAACACCACCCGGGAACAACTTCACATCAGTGTGATCACCCCCACAGTCAGGACATTCCACAGGACTGATCTACACCTGTTCTGGGAGGGCTCTGCTGGCTGAAGGAGGCGTGATGCTAGCAGAAGACAAGGTACAAAAGCACAGAGCTCCAGCGCAAGTGTGCCACTGGGTGCAGATACAGGGGCCTCCGGAGCTGCCGGAGGCAGGCAGGGCACACGCATGCAGTACGTGTACTGTCGGGGGGGGGGCTTGCATCAGTCCTTGTGAAGGGACACTCTTTTCATTGTTGCTTTGGTTTTACTGGGCACAGCTTTTCCCTCACTGCATGACAAACATAAGGATTGTGTCAGATTGTGCACTGATTTGTGTTGGGATTTCAGCTTGCTTGACTGTGACATGCATCAAAGCCATGACCAGGCATCCTGGGGCCATCAGTCGGAGCCCTGAACCACGTGTAGTTTTAAGATGAGACATAAGGAGACGGGAAAAATCCCTGAAGGAACAGTAAAAGCAAAATCAAAACAGAATAATAAAGAGCCCAGAAAACAGAAGAGCAAGAACAAAAGGAGACTAGAAAATGGGGCAGAAATCTCAGAAACAAAAGCATCAGGGACAAAGACAACCGCCCTGTTGTTGGTCCGTCACAACGAGCGGTCAAGGAAATGAGTCAGCCCTGCAGCTCCCCATTTCACATAGCTATGAAAAATTTTCTTGGGCCCTTCTGTGATCTCACCCAGCTTCTTCAAGCTGGAAACAATCTAACAATCTCCCTCCGATTTTCACACACCCCCCCCACACACATAACACATTAAAAATAAGAAAACACCAGGCTTGACTGCGGTGGGTGAAGGGAACAGCTGGAGCGCGTGTGAAATGGCAGGTCTCTTCTGATCCAGAATGCTTGCACTGCAGGAGAGCAACATAATGGAAGCTACTAATACAGTACTTTAATGAAGACAACCCCCATGCAACATCTGACTGTGTCAATATCCGTACTTAATATTTATATGCTTTGGCAATTCTTGCTTATAATCCCACCTACAGCTGACGCTGTGCTGATACTATGGTTACAGATTGGAAAAAGCCCAAACATCATTTGAAATTAAAGGAAGAAAATAATTACCTTGTGTAACAAAGTCATTCTACGCTGAAGGGAAATCTGCTCCGGGGTCCTGAACGACAGAAAAATTGCTAGGCCAGATAACACTGTGGTAGGTGCTTAAAAGTAAAGTTCCTGCTGTCCTGCAGTCACCTGATGCCCAAGCTGCTAGGGATCTCAAAGCAGCCAGAATACTCTGTCACTAGAAACCAAGTCATTAATGCCTGTTGTGAAAGTGCTCTTTAGCAAAAGAACACAATCAAGAGACTCTCATAAGACAGTTATTTATCATGGTAGGAAGAGCTGTCAGAACATGGCTGTATTACAGAATAAGGCAACGAATATACTTTTAAACTTATTCCACAAGTCTAGAGGTCCGCTTGCAAATACTCTATTTCAACATTCAATTATAAACAAGCTCAATGCAGACAGCGCAACAGCAATGAGGCAGAAATGTCCAAAGTTCAGGATGGCAGAACAAAATGAGTTTCAATGCAAGTTTGAACGGTGAAGGTACAGCAGTGGTAGGCGCCCTTTCCCCCCAGATTTGCTCTGAAGTGCTAGCCCGTTCATCATCCTAACAGCATATCAGAAACCGTGTTTGCCCTGTAGTAACTCCATCTAACATGATGTGCATTAAAACACTGAAATTAAAATACAGCTTACAGCAGGAGACAGTCTTCAGTGGTTTCCTTGTGCAAGGAGCACGCTTACCTATTCCTGAGGCTAGCTAATGAACTTGGCCTTTGTTAGCCTGAAGACTTCAACGCTGATGAAAAAGTTCAAATCCTGCCTGGGTTAGCTGCAAAAAAGTTTCTATTACAGCTACAGTAGAAAATGCAAGATAGCTTTGCGCTAGAATCCAGTAGCATGGGGAAAACAGGATTCCTCCAAGCCTGTGCAGTGGGAAAGTCCTGGTTCAGTGTTTGACTGCACCGTTGCCTTTCACAAGCTGCAGACACTGCCATATGTTTTCTTGAAATACTGGCCCAGAAAACTACGCTTCCTGGTGTCTCACTCAAAACACAGACTGGTTGATGCTAACATCCCTGCAGGGACCCAGTGGCTGCCTCTGTAGGAATGATGAGAGAGCAAAGCTATTTGGCTTACTTCCCTTGGAAGGGATTTTGTAGGAACCCATTAACAGCAGGAATTTCAGTAATGACTCCTATATAAGCATACACGCACATACATACACATGACTCATTTTAGCATGAGCTATAGGATGAACCAGATTATCTAATTTTTATGGTTTGGATGAGAAGCAAGATGAAGATTTACACCCTCCATTACATTTGCCACATGAAGTTTAAATCAGCACCCAGGACTGCATGCAGACAAATACTCAGTGGAAATCCAGGCATGTCCAAACACTCCTATGTATTTGGTCCAAGCTCAGACACTGCAAGCTCTCCTATGAAATAAATGAAGTAGAAAATCATTCACAGGACTGCTTGCTATGCATTTTTGCATAGCCATTCTCCTTTGCTTGCAGCAGTTCTCACCGCAAGGCTGCAATCAACCGTGTCAGCTGCATCCCCTGAAAGAAGGGGAAGTTTGAGCTGGTCCAGCCTGGGTTTGGCAACCTACAGACCTGTGCTGCTCTGTAGCTTTTCAACAGTTCACACTTTGCTATTCACAGCATAATGAGAAACCCACATACACCCCCAGAGAAGGGGCATTAATAACAGAACACTTTCTTGTACGGTCACTGTTTTACTTTTAAAGGATTTCAGGAAAGATCTCAATGTCCATTAATCACACGGATTAGAAGCTGTACTGCTGTTACACACCTACCAGCAACAGAAAATGCTCTGAAACAGTTCTTAGTAATTCCAGCGTCAATAACAGGCCAAGAAAGAGTCAGTCCCTGGTTCCTAGCCATAGTTTGCAATACACTGGCTTTTATCAGTGAGCCCTCCTGTCTTCTTACAGCCCCACACCTGTGCCATCACATACATAACAAGAAGTTTGAACTGCCCCCATACCATCTGGTGGAAATTTGCTTTGTACTTGCTGCCAGGAATCGTGGGGAGAGGAGCAGCAGCTCACGTCACAATAAAAGTTTTTGCATATACATGGAGTAAATCAATACAAGCAATTTCTTGCCTGCTAAGTCAACTCCTGCAAGCTCTTGATTAATCTTATTTCCAGAACATTTGATGTTGCAATAAAACATTTTGTTGTGAACACTTTCCCAGTGAAAAGAAAAAATTCTCTAAAAGAAACAAACACCTATTTCAAAACACCTTATGCAGTTGTGTTAGACCCTGACATGGCACAGACTGCAAGTAAGCCACCAGAGTTGTCAGCAATTGCTTAATTTAAAGTAAACTCCTAAGTGCTGTGCTGAACCAAGGCTCACGCTCCGTAATCACTCTCTCAAACACAAAGGTCACATTCTCAGCATCTATTCCCATGATGTGCAATGTCTTTTACAAGAGATCATGCATTCTGAGCATACACAGACACCGATTATTCCCCCTGCCCCTTTTTCCTCCTCTGAGCTAACGAGTTAGAACAAGCTTTTGAACCAGGGAAGAAGCATCGAGGATAGGGGGGAATGGATGACACAACAAAAAAAAAACCCACCCAAGAAAGCTGTAAACAGGAGTCAATTTGTCTAAAAGGACTGTAGTCCTAAGAGCTAAATCAGTACCCTGGAAATGATTCTTGGTTAATGCCTGTCTTTCCTACTTTGCTTTTTCTGAATTATTTTAGGTAGGAGTGAAAGTAAAAATACTATGTTAACACTTAGAGACTGTTACTCCAAGTATGTCCAGGACAAGTGGAAAAAAGGCCTACAGAAAGATGCCCGATTTCACCCAGCAGCTTGAAATCGCGACCCAAGGACTAGCGAGTGGGCCTGCGCGTTCTGTCGACACTGCTGGTTAAGACCAACTCAATAGAACAGCCTATTTAGCTTTTGGAAACCAGTTATTTATTTATACTTCTGAGGCCTTAGCAAACAGCTGCTGAACGCAATGCAATTCCCTCATCATGCTCTGACACTCTTGGAGGCACCAGTAACTACAGTCACCCCGTCTCCACTTGCATTGCAGCCTGCAACGTCTGGGACATAAAAACGCTGCCTATTCCACATGCCATGGCAATAAACTTCATTTCAGTAACGTGATGCAATGCTCTGTGATATGCACACGGAATACTGATTTATTTGAATGTAACCCCAGTGTACAGTTCAAATTCCGAGGCTCTTCCCAGTTCACGATACCAGCTTGCCTTATATATCCCACTGCACCACATCATATATTTGTACTTAGCTGGAGTGCAAAGTGAGTTGACCAGTAGAATGTTACAGCTACCTCGAGTCTTAAACACGTATCTTCAGCAGTACTTTTTCTTAAGTTTAATGAAGGGTAAATAAGTGCTAAGAACAAGATTAAGAAAATACCACCTTAATCAATACATTAAGTTCAGTCAAGTTTACAGCTCATTAGCAACCCAATACCTACCACTAAGCCATTTCCTGACTTAAAATTCTTAGTTAAGTTTTCCCAGTTTTTATATATATATAAAATAATAATCTTATTTTACTTGGAACAACCCCAGGATTTGCAATGCTGCTTCCATCATCTTTATCGAGACATTTCCAATCAGTCGCAGGCCCTATTCCAGTCACCCTTCCCTGTTGGTTCAGCTATACCACACTCATGGGGAAATCTCTCCTCTGAGTATCTCAAAGTCCCACTGGAAGGCGCAACCACACCAGAACACCTAGACATTGAAAGCAGTGCCTAGCTCACCAAATCTTTTTCTCCCTGCTCAAAAAAATAATCTTTATTGTTTTTCACATAACTCTGCAGAGACTAATTATTTGCAAAGCTTTGCAGGGTATGAATGGTTTGAGGTTCAGATGCAGTCAGTGCTATTTGTTACTGCACCAAATAACTGTCTCAAAAGACAATTTTCCATCTTGTAACCTGGCTCTCCATTACTATTTTGCTCACAAAGGAGTAAGGGAGAGGCAGCTTTGATAGTTAACATATAACAACCCCCCTCCCCCAACCAAACAAACCCCACCCCTTTTTATTTGCTCCTGGATGTGAACGCAGGGTTTGTAAACAACAGTTTGTAACATTCATTTACCTTCTTCATAAATACAGAGCAACAGCCATCGATTGCTATGTGATGCCAGACAGAGTTGTAAGTTCAACCTACTGCAGAGCACCAGCCTCTGAGAGGGTACTTACCACCCAAGGGCACCTCCTCCACATCCACTCTTGGCAAATGTTCTGCAAGTCTTCATAGAAGAAAAGCATTTCCCACATGAAAGAGGCTCTAATTTGGGTGCTCAAATCAATAGGAAACCCTACAAGAGAAAAAAATGTTTTAAGAACCCACACAGCAACCAAGGGAGTCAGTTTGAAGTTGGTCTTAAAACATGTTATTTCCTTGCTAATGTTTCTAATAGAATGATATAAAAAGAAACATACATCAAGAGGCACAAACAAAACAGTAGACTTTAGTAGGTACAGATGAAGGGGTTTTTTACCTTGGAAAGATTACTTTTAGCAGAGCAACTAGTGGAATAGGAACAAACACAACCTTTCCTGCTTAGTTGCGTGTGAGCCAGCTCGACCCTGCTTAGCATGGAGTTTGGTCCTGGAGTGGAACTTACCGGCGTTAGCACTCCAACACTACCATAGCAGCATTAAAACTGCTGGGGGAGGCAAGGGAGCAGCCAGGTGCGTAAAAGCAACACAGTAGCAGGGCCCAAGGGCTTGTATCCAGCCTTGCTGCTTTGTTCCACTCTGACTGGTCAGTCCATGTTCACAGCAGCCCACCTCACCTGATCATCCTCCACTAGAAACATTTCCATCTCAAAAAACTGAGAGTAATTACCAAAACAAACACTTTCCACAGCTTCCTTCTGGAACAAGATAATAGCACTAGGAGATAATGTACAATACAATGTTGGAAATCCCTCTGAACAGAAACATTGAATGGAAACAATGAAAATGGAGAATGCAAAAAGAATGAACACCATAATAAATACAGAGAGATTTTTACCTTCTTTAGCATGACTTCTCATATGCTGCAAGGATTTTTCCCCCACCCTATCCAGACAGTGGGATAAAGCACACAGCAACTAAACAAAGCTGACAGCCAGCCTTTCTAGAGTAGAAATACAGCCCTTATAGAACTGACTCCCAGCTGAAGGCAATTAGAAAACTGACCTAATCACCTGCTCCCATCTGATGGAGCCTCCTGATTAGTTCTTTATCCCCCTTTGCCTAATTTGTGGAGCCGGGCAACACAAAGGGCACAGACCTGTTCCTTTTCCCTAGTGCTGAGGCCCCTGTGACCCAGCTCAGTTTGAGATGGGAGTATTCAGATTCTGAGCCCGGGTGGTGGATGCTGTTACTTGCCTCCTTGCTGCATCCCAAGCACCCCTCCCTAAATGACCCCCCTTCTCCTTGCTCTGCTCTCTGTCCTGCTGGTGATGAAGGGGCTCCCGGCTGCTGGGGGGAGGATGCAGGAGCCAAGGGTATCACAGCCCAGCTTGGGTTCCACCTGAATGTTGCCTGTCGTGGTGTGAAGGCTTGGGCACAGCGGGTGGCTGGAGGGAACACCGTGACCGGTGCCTGCCCTGCCTGTGGGGGTTAAAGGTCTGCAGCAAGGGACATGGTTAAACCAGGTACAGGGCTGAGGGAGCTGAGCAGGGGCCGGACATCCAGGAAAGAAACACTTCGTTGCAGCGTCAGTCAGAAGCTGTGGGTCTGGCAGAGTGATGGGTGGCAGGAGACACATCCAGGGCTGGGGAACAGTGTGGCATGAGCTGCCACGGCCAAGGAGTGCCATCCCCAAAAAGGAAGGCTGGGATAGGCGTACCATAGCCATCACAGAATGGTCAGGGCTGGAAGGGACCTCTGGAGATCATCTAGTCCAACTCCCTGCTAAAGCAGCTTCTCCTAGAGCACCTGTACAGCTGAGCTGGTGACAGGCCACCGCCACCTTGTGCTGCCCCAAGACATTGGGTAGTGCTGGGCATTGGAGGTGGCACCTCTGGTTTGGCCTTAGGGGCTGTGGGATAATGGGGGGCTGCTTGTTCACTGCCTTCCACCGTGTGGCCGAGGCAGGTGCCAAGGGGGTGGCAGGGGCCAGGTGGTTATGTTGCCCCACTGTGCACCTGGGAGACACTGCTGGCAAATGTATGGGTGAGGATGAGCTGATGTTTGGAGAAAGCCCCAGTTTAAACATGGGCATCATAAATAACCAACTCTCAGGTAAGGACTGAAGAGAAGGAGAAAAATGGATCTGTGATTAGTTTGATCTCCAATTGGTTTGAAAGTTTCCCTCTGCATGTGCTCTTCAAATAAAGCATTTCTGAATAGGTCTTGTGTAAACTGGGAGTGAGGGAGGGAAGAGAGGAGGGAAACCAAGTGGAAGAGAAAAACACTCCAGGTGACAATGACTGAGAGGGAGAGAATTGCATGGGAACGTGCCATCCATCTACTGGGCAAGATTCATTATTCACAGCTCAGTCATTTGGTTCTAAATTTTAAATGTCATCTAAAGTGCTTTTTGAATTCACCAGTTTAAAAGATATTTACTAAGAAGGAAAACGTTGTGCTATTACTCAGTGGCACTGAGGGCTGCGGGATGGCAGGCAGTGTGGTCGGGTGGTGGAGCAAGAAACCAGCTAAACAGGAAACCACTTATTTGCTGTTCAGAGGCAGCCCTGTAGGTACGGTGCTTGTTGGCCCTGGAAGCTTCCCATGGCTACATCCCAACAAGGTGCTCATCCTTTCAAAAAAGAATCTCACAGATTTCAGTCAGGCATGAGTAAGAAGGAACATACCTTGTGTGCTACCTCACACCGACCTTTGCACAAGCCACCGCTGGGACCGCCAGTGCACTAACCGAAGCGCCCGGGAAATCCCAAGCCTATACCCTACCACATGGGGGTATAAATTTGATGATCAGATTTTTTACATGACCCTGTGGCATTCTCTTAAGCAACAATAAAATCGCAGCCACAGAATTTGATTAGCAATTAAAAATCAGGCCTGAAGGAAGACACAATACTGTTTATATCCACCACAAATGGCAAGGCTGAGTCCCAGGGTGCTGAGGTTTCCAGGGACCTCAGCTTCCCCTGCTCCTCATTCACAAGCCTGCCACAGTTCCATTAGCATAATCACTCCCGTACTAATGTCTTCTACTCACATAGTCATTTCTTTACTAGCAAAACCATGCATATCCTCAAGATATTTAAGCTACACAATTGTGTGATGGTAATAGCTTTGTAATGGTGTTCATCTATCATCCATTTTAAATGTCCTTGCTCTGCCCACTAACCCATCTCCAAAGGCTCCACTTCTCATCAGACACAAATATTTCTGCGAAGTTTCAGAGAGGCACATTTGGAAAAAAAAGGAGTGCAGGGGAAGAACCGAAATGAAAACTTCCTAGGCAGATCTTCATAGCTTATTGATGGGTCTGGGCCATGTGACTGAGGAGAAATTTTAGTTGACTCAGATCTAAGATTTGCTGCCGAGCTCAGAGGATAGCACCAGTAATTTTGTAGAAATTACTTTATTCCTTTCTTATGTCCATGGAGATTGTCAAACACAAAAAAATAACACGGAGCTTTAAAGAGATCTGGGACATAGCGAGCACCATGTAGGAGAACTGGAAGTAGTACCAGAGTGAATGAATCCTCCTCCATTTTTTCTGGCTTATCTGTCTCTACTGCTCCCGTTCAAAGCACACTGGCATAAAGAAAGACTCCAACACACTCTGGTAGACTTTGGATGCCTTGTAGAAACCAAAGCTTTCTGAGGTTGAGCTTAATTTCTTCCACCAGCTACAGACACAAGATTTCAGTTGTACTTTGGCTCTGGGTCTGCATAAAAGATGCTTCCAATTTTATTTGAATCACTTCACTTGTAGAATAATAGAATTATAGGGATTATACAGAGCAATAATCCTCAGCACTCCATGGGATCAAAGCAGTATTCAAATATTAGGCAACTCAGGGAAGATAGCTCAAATAGTATTATCCTCATTTCCCAAAGCATGGATGGGAAGACATGACTTGACAGCACAAGGCTTCTTCCCAGGAGGATTTATGTTGGGAATCATGTGCTGCAGGCCGGCTTGGGGACTCCCTCCTTCCTGGTGCTCTGGACTGAACACTGTGGTCAGAGCCCAGCCCCACGCCTGGCTCAGCGCTCCCTCCTTACCTCCGCCACGCTGCTGCTCACAGCTCCTCCCTGCACACTGCAGCATTTACCAGCACTACTCTATTTTTAAATAAGGAACAAAATATTAAATATCTGCATCACAGAAACTGTGGATCCTCTAAACTGGTCCCTTCAGGATGAGCTTTAGTCAGCACTTAGAAGCCCAGCTAGGATTAGGGCCCCTGTGGCAGGTACCGCAGATGTAATTACACAACCTAAAGCGCCCTACAGTTGCTAATGCAAACAGGTAAAGGGTAGAAGACATTATCCTCCACTTTGTGACACGGGGTCACAGAACGACCAGTAACATGCCCAGGGTGTGGAAGGGCCAGGAATCCAGCTGTCATCCTGTCACCAGGCCCAGCGTTTTACCCGTAAGAACAAACCATTTGTCAGTAGTTTAATGACTGGACATTTAGGTGTGCTAAAACGGCTTCCATTTTAGCACATTATATGTGCTTGAGGCACTGCCGGGTCACCTCCTTCAGAAATAAGTTACATCGCTGCTCAGGAGCCACAGGTAATGCTGGTGAAGTAAATGAATGATGATCACAAGGAAGGAGGGAGAAAACAGAAGCCGGTCATACTGCTGTACTCTATTGACTTCAATAGTGCTCTTGAATAAACAAGTTCCAGAAACTAGAAAGCAGAGACTCCAATTTTCCAGACTGAACTGCACAAGATCATATACATTAAAGAAGATAAAGAAATATAGCTGAAAGCCAAATACAGGTTACAGTTGCTGGAAATCATCTTCAGGAGATGAAATATTCCTTGAATGATGAAGACAGTAATTCACAAGAATAAGACTCTCCAGTGAATTATGGGATTCCTCTTCCAGTAAGTTAGCAGAAATATGATTCTAAAATTTAAACGCACTCATCCATCACCAATTCTGCTTAAGCAGATTTATGGATATATACATATTTTACCATTTTTTATATGTTTATAACCCTCATGTTTTAGTTCACCTGTAGGTGATACTGGGACTTGAAATGCACCAAAAGCTACAGAAGAAGGTAATTATACTCTGGCCCCGATTGCCTTCCCTCCCCCTACCATTTATTATAGGCATGGAGAATATTTTTAAGCTCAAGGACCAACAGAGCTGACAAAAACATAAAACAAGGTACAAAGGAAGCTTGAAGTTATTATGGCACTTTGGGGACAGGAGAAAAGAAAGATACTGGTAGATTAACCTTGGAGCCCCATAAAAGCTTTCCATAACCAAATCTAAGCAACAGTTATTAAAAGAAGTTGATACAACGGGCTCTGATCGAGCAAGGTACCTAAAATTCAGTAAGTATCTAACTTTAAAAGCAGTATCATTAACTTCACTGGTGGATATTAAGGTGCATAAAGTTACAGGATCTTATTAGAGCACATTATAGACTAATGCTCTTTTTTCTCATGCTGGCTAGATCTCTAGCCTTATAACAGTTTTCTCTGACACGAATACACATCAGAAGTCCAGATATTCACTCTTCTGTCCTGAACTGAGGACACCTTTTCCACTATTTCTAATATTTTCTCTGATATGCTTCTTTATCTTATCCAGTGATTATATGTAATATCTTGTTTGCAAGGAAAATAAAAGAAATGAACCAGCCCTGGTTCGACAGCCTGGTTCCCAGCGCGCAGCCCTCTGTGTTTGGGCATGCACCTGCACAGGAACCTGCCCATTGTGAACCAGTGGCCAAAGACTGTATTTCACACATGAGTAAAAATCTCAGTACAATGATGTTTCTGTAAATTGAGGATGGGGAACTGGCTGGGGCAGGGGGACCATGTTAATGAAGAAAAGGCTGCCACGTGATGGCATGCTCCATTAGGCACATGAGCGATATTCCCTTCCAAGGCTACGGCTTTGGATTTCATTATGTCCACTCTAGCTACAGGCTCTCTTTAAAAAAAGTGATCCTGTTCTGCCTTCCCTACTGTGCCTGCCACATGCTTTGGCAACCTTCCTTGCCTCAGGTTGTGCAACTGTGCAGTGTGTGGATCCAGCTCACTGAGCTCACAGGAAAGTAACTCACCAAAATAAAGATGACATTTTCTTCCAGATCAGCTGGCTGATCCAGCTGCGTGTGGTCACACAACTGCTGGACATGGCAGATGCAGAGCGTGTGGTGGGAGGCTCAGACCTCTCTTCCACCCTCACCTGCTGCAGCCTTCTTCATTTACATTTGGTTCAATGTAATGAATGCCAAATGTCCCAACGGCAGGGATACCTTTGTCTCAAAGTCAGACTGTCTGATACACAAAAGTCAAATCTATAGGTCAGTTACAGAGCACTGAGCACATTTCCTAATATTTGAGTGCTTAAGTTCATAACCTTCACCTTTCATGTACATACGCAGTATTTGTAAAGTTCTCTGGATTTCCTTTCCAATGAAGGTTGTGTGCATACGGACACAAATACATACTCAGCCAACAGCACCAACACCTCTGTGGATTTTTGGGTATATGCTCACAAGCAGTTTTTCACACACACTACTGACAAAAAGTTAGTACATCTTTCAGTGTAGGCCAGATAATATGTCCCTGCCACCTCCATGCATACTGTTTCTCACCCAAAAAGCTATCCCTAGACCGTGCAAATATATATGCAGCTGCCCAAACTGTACCAATGGACATAGTAGAACACTATGTCCATCACTGCTTTTTGTTGAAAACCTTTACTGCTAGATATATTGTCAGCTAGAGCTCACAATCAGCACGATTTGCTTGGCTGTATCTGTATTGATATTTATGAAGTTCTGGGCACACGCTAAAACAGACCAAACGTACGATTTTATTCTTTATTGAATAGTTACTGGTAACATAAGTTGTCAGGAGAATACACTGCAAAAAACCCCAGCCTCTCTTAATGTTAAATCAATGATTCATTTACTCTCTTCATGATTAATTGCAAAGTATTTGGAACTCTAATGACTTTTGTGGATGCAATATCGTTTAATCAAAAGGAAAAAAGATCCGATCTGCATGGAGACACTGATTTTTCTCCTGTGTCAGTAAAACAAGGAACTATTCGCTTCCACTACTCCAGATGCTTGGGAAAGCTGTCACAATCAATGTGGAAGCCTGTACACCTCAGTACAGGAAATTCAAAGCTGTTTTTCTTTCGGAAAGGTGTGTCTGCATCTTTGCTGCTGTACAAGTATCGCATGACTCAAACAATGGATTGATTAACACCAGTGTGCTGGCCAAAGCTGGCTTCCATCTGAAGTGCTCCAGATTCAAAGGGAATCCCAGGTGTTTAGCTCTTGTAATAGCTAGTGAAAAAAAAAAGACCACAATGCAGCAGGTGCCCCCAGTAGTTTGCAGACTAAGACTGAGCTTAGGCACCTCTCTAGCTTAGCATAAGCTGCAGCTGCTATTGTCCACCCATGGATCCTCCTCTCCAAGGGCTGGATTAGCACCTAGCCCAAGAAAATGGCCATCATGGCCAGACAAAGATTTCCAGTGCCAGGGAGCCCTTCCAGATGCAGAGACATTTCTGAAGAACACATCAGGCCACTGTATATGCTTTAACTGTACCCTGGAGCATACTGATCCCTAGCATTTCTCACCCACGTCAGTGTCTATACAGCACTGGTTTGCTTTGTTTCGGTGTGCGAACCGTCAGAGGTCACCAAGTCCCTTCTCCAGGAGCCCCGTGGCACTGCCCAGCTAGACAGCCCGCAATATAATACCACATCCCCCGTCCTGCCGAGATCCGCTCGGGATACGCGGGACCCTCTCTGCTCTTGCTGAAGCGGTGAGAACCGCCAAGGCCAGCCAGAGCAGCGTGGCCGTGCCCCAGCCCGGCTGCCGTGCCCCCGTGGGCAGCGTGCCCGTGCCAGCCTGTGGCCGCTGCGGGCAGCCAGCGGGCAGCCGCGCTCTGTCCCTCCTGCTCTGCCCTGTGCCTCCGCAGGGCTGGCAGCTACACACAGGCTTCTGCTCTCACCGCAGGGCAAAGCCCTGGCTATGCATCAAGGAGAAGAGGGGAAAGCAAGGAGCTTAAGGGATGCTTAAAGGACATTTAAACAGGCTTTTTGTGTGCCACATTTAACCCTTAGCATGTAAATGACTGAAAAGCTAATCTGTTAATGTACTCTTCTGCCCTTCTGCAGTGCGACTGCACTACCAGAGTGGTTTTGCTAGCACAGGGCTTTAGAAAGGAGGGCACATGCATAAAGCAACCATGCCGCTGCTTCTCACCATCTGCAATGATTGCGCCTTGTGACAGATCCTCAGGATCTGCTGAGGTGAGCTGGTTGCCACAGCTGGTTCCCAGGGGACAGGCCTCTTGCGGTGCTCACGAACGGTGTGTGTGGCCAGCAGGTAACTGGCTTTTCCGCAGGGAGTGCAGAGCTGGAGGGGTGCTTGGACACCAGGTCCCCTGCTCTACCCCAGCAGCAGAAAAGTTTCCACCTCTCCACGGAGATATTTATGTGGCAGAAGAAGGCAGGCAGCATGTACCCAAGGAGATCTTTGCTAATGTGACATAACACGGAAAAAAATTGCAGGAAAATAAAACTAATACAGAAGAAGAAAGGCTGCTGGCATCAGCAGCAAGGGGATGGAGAGTGGAGTGAGTGGGAGAAGACAAAGCACTGGGTAAACTGGGCAAAGGTTGAGACTGGGACAAGAGCCACAGCCTTGGGTAACACTCCCCTCACATTCAGTATTAGGCTTCTCCTCTCCTTGGCTTCCTTCTTTCTGGGATTTCCCTTCTGTGCTTCCAAACTTTTAAAGCCTTGTTGTGCCTCTGCCCAGGGAGCCAAGCAGGGAGGAGGCACCGGGCCCATTAAGGAAGCTGAAAGCAGGTTGTAGGGGGTACAGGGAGAGGCCGAGTGGTCTCAGCTGGCCAGAGCAGGTATGTGCCTCCCCTTTCCTCAGCGCTAAAGACTAATTAGTCCCAAGTGAGAAACAGAGATCGGACTCATCTCTTGCGTGCAGAGCATCCCGCGCATGTCAGGCCCATGCCAAGCTGATACTTCCACCTCACTCCAGGCTGGGCTTGCTGTGGACCTTTGGTTACCTGCTCAGCTCCAGGATGGATCCTGTCCTGCTTGCCGCAGCAAGCACACCTAGGGGAAGCTGCCAGAGCCTCCACTGAGGCGTCAGACATACTGCCCAGGTTACGTGAGCACAGGAGACCAAATTCGTCCTCAGCCTTACAGCCTCCTGAAGCCGCTGGAGCTCTCTGGCGTGCCAGTCAGAATGGTTGCCTGCTGTGTTTAAAAAAGGAGTATAGTCCCAGCACATGCTGCGGAGTGGTTCATAGAAGGCAGCGTTAAAAGAGCAATGACCTGCTTTTAAATAGGTTTGTCCCATGTTTCCCACTGCCAGCCCATGCTGGAACAAGTGAGGACTTAATCTGCTGCTAGAGCCCTGAGCTGGGAGAGCGGAGTGCAAGGACACCAGCTTGGCACTGCACCCTGTGGCAATGTGGTGCCACTTGCAAAAACACAACTGAAAACATGCCAGACATCTGTGCCCTCGCTGTGTGAACCAAAATGGAAAAGAACCAAATATTTTTCTTGCCGCTGAGATTTATAAAAAGCCCCCGTGTGATCTAAACTGACACACAAAATGACAGTCACCTATTGATTATTTTTAACCTAGTTTAGCTGATGCTAATTGTACTGGACCTCTATAATTGTGCACAGAACATGGTAGCAGCAGTAGGATAGAATTATCATCAGCTTCATGGGGCTAATGTTATGCTAATATCTGGCCAATGTTTTCAACATAGTTGAGTGTTTACTGAATATCAGAATATCAGCATTTACCTTTCTTGGGAGCTTAATTTTTCATTTCCTTTCACATTTCCTTCCACTTCAGATATGCCACACACAACTGGAAGTCCTACAGGTTCTCTCTGCCTGCCTCACACCTCTTCACCAGACCAGTCTTCCCATCAGCTTTGGTCAGCTGTCACCCTAAGGTAAGGTTCGTTTCCATGCAGCCTTGACCTAGCTCCCCCCATCCTTTTTTTAGACCTCTGCAAGAAGGGAAGACTGTTTTCCTCTGCTGTGAGGGTCAAGACACTGAAGTTCTGGTCTGAGAGGGAAAGAGAACCTACTACTCCTTGTAGCAAGCAGGTGGACTGTGAACATCTCAGTAACTTCTGGAGCATAGCACCGGTGTCTCTGCTGGATGCATGATGGCACAGCAAGGCAAGAAAGTCAAACATGGCCCAAGCCATTTAGGACTTAATGAAGCAAGACTTAAATTCCATCTGGCAACCAACAGCAGGAGAGCAAAGACCAGCAAGCCCAAGTGTAAAAGCACCACTTAATAAATGGACAGCTACACCTGTGCATTAACTGAAGTTTACAGGTGGTGGTCTCAAGGTAGACTCCTTGTTAGGGGCCATATAATTGTCTAATGACTCTATAAACATCAAATGCACAGATAACAGTGCTGCCCCTGAACATTTTTGTACATTTTTCATTAGTGATAGATGAGAGAACTACTTCAGCTGTTCCCGCTGTTTCCACAAATATTTTAGAGCTTAACATGTCTCTACATTGTAAAGTCGAATAATAAGCACTACGTGTGCTTGCTCTTACCGAGAAGACACATATAATCTCTGCCACTTCTCTCAGCAGGTTCTCCCAGTTCACTGGTTCCCCTCCAGGTCCACTTCCAAGAGAACCTTCTCCTTCCTCCATCAGCCCGAGTGAGCAGCCAGCTTTTTCAGTTACAGCTGGGCTCAAAAATCTGAACTGCAAGGTAGTTTCAGGCCCTTAACTTCTTAAACTGTAAAGTTAGCAAAATGGGGAGACTGTGAGGAAACAGAAGAGGAAAAGAATTCTGACCACTTCTCAGCACGTGGCCTGCAACAGGAGAGCTCACCCTCTTTTTTGTTAATATAACTCTGTACCACCGGAGTATTTCCCTAGGACTCTTACAAATAGGATCAATTGGGTTTTTTTATAAAAAAACCTAGCTTTCTAATTGACTCCCTCTGGAAAATGTGAAGAAATGCATCCCGCACTGTGCCTGGAACACGGTGGGGAGGACCCGAGCAAGGGGCTTGCTGCTTGTGGCTGTCCCTGTCCAGCGGGGGCCTCACTTAGGATCTCCAACAGCATTACAGCTCAAAGTCATCGTTAGGTCACAAACTAGCACTGAAAGAATATCCAGAAGGGCAGACCCAGGAAGAGAGAAAGGTGCCCTTCCCCCCATATACTATTTTCTTTCTTTGTTTTCATTAGAAAGTACTTTTCAGGATAGCATGCTATATTTCACAAAACACCCAAAGCCTAATTTTCAATCCAACTCTTTACCGTTCACAGTAGGAGACTACTGGGGAATGATCTAAAATCTACTAAAGTCAGCAAGTTCCTTGTGGAGGACTGCGATGGCTGCAGGGTGAGGCCTTCGGTGAGCTTGGGGTGGGCGTGCTTCATGCCGCGTGTTCCACAAATAGCTTGCTAATGCACAGTTAATTGCTTGCTGCATTTAGTGAATTGAAGATTCTGATTTAGAGGAAAAGTACTTATGCCAAAAGCATTAGACTTCAGAAATCTTATATTAACAATGCATCCATCCACATACCCGTACATCTCACCACTTTTGGACTACCTTAGCGCAGCCTAGTAAGAGTTGCGTGTCTGCTTCATCAAATTATGACCATAAAGGACCATTACAGAAAAAATAGGAACCATAGCACTTCACACCAAAAAATACACATACACAAAAATGTTCCATGAAGTCTTGACAGCCCCTCTGCAATCTTATATCAGAGGGAAAATAAGAAAAGCCCTAACACTGACAGCCTGTCCATTTCTCTTTTCTGGAAAGAAAAATTCCACTTATTTTAAAATAATCTTTTATTTTAATTTGGTATTAAAGGATAGATTATGATATAACTTCCATCCTCTGCAAAGCTGTGAAGAACCATTTCATTTGACATGGAAACCAGACTAGGAATGCAGAAGCATTTAATGAAAATGTGAAAATCCCTTTGTTAAGGCAACCTCATCTGCTACTCGTGTGTTCTGGTTGGTGGAAGCAATACTTGCATTTGACGGCAAGAGTGATATAAAGAAATTTTACAGAGAACAAATAAATTAAGAGATATTTATGTTAGTATTTATTTAACTCCTGAAGATGACTTACTCAGAATGTATTCACATAAATTTTTGGAGAAGGTGTAGCAAAGATTAATTGAAATATTAAATCAATTTTATGACTATAGGGGAGAATGCAGTTCATCCCTATTTGTCACTGTATTCAATAAAGCACTACAGCTTAAGACTTTGATTTACAAATAGTGGAGGAAAGAACTTGAACACTAGAATACTGCTGGGTGTCTCTAAATTAAAGGATCTGGGTAAAAAAAAGAAGTAATTCTTATCTACTGCTATTAGACTGACACTACATGATATATGTAAAAGATGTAAATAATAAAAAGGCTATACATAATGAGATTTTTCAGGAGCTCTCAGACGCGGTCTGATTCTGTTCCCATTGTACTTCCAATGCGAGGAGAGTTAAGTCGTGCTCATTGCGTTTCTAAAACTCACGCTTCATTTTAGAACTGCATCTCTCATTTTTTATCCTGTTCGTCTGATGCCCTGTTCGTCTGAAACAACCTACAAGGTTAGAAGCTACGACTGCAGGCACATGGCCTCCATTATGGTAAATTATATCACTTTCAGTGAGGTGAGGAATAATCTCCAGGATATGAAGAGAAGACTCACACCGAACTCAATCTTCACACAGATGACAAAATGGCTTGGAAAAAAGATGGGGGCACACTTCTGCTTTATGCCACTGTGATCTCGTCCGTGCTGATGTTGCCTCAGCAGCACATATCGGTGCAATCCTACAAAGCAGTGTCTGGACACAAGACTTCTGCATTTCTCCACAAGGCTGTCTGAAACCATCTGAAAAACTTCTATTAACCTTCAGCGACTTTGGGGTCAACGCCTACGGCTCCAGTTAACAGGCTCTTCCCCTGACCTTTCCCTCATCTTTCTCCATTTTGCTATATGATTAAAAGCTGCGTATTTAGCAACTACCCTTCAGCCTCAGTGCAATCCAGGAATTTTCCTGGCACATAACAACGATGGGATTATTATGTGTCCCATCACAGAAACAATGTATTCAGCACCAACGGCAAAAGTACGCAAATCAAGGTCAGAGATTGACGCTATCTGATATTACAGATAACTGTTAACTTTTATTAATTTCAATGATCTTTAACAAAACAGCTGATGTCCAGTGTGTCACCGACTGCCCTCATATTCAGTAAAACTGTATAAAATATATTGAACATACTGAAACACAAATGCTCAGAGAAAACTGGGATGAAATTTGCAATAAAACAAAAAAATTACCCAAGTCCAGAATAAGCGCGAATGCCTTGGCAGAGAACATTGCACCAGTATCTAGATATTTTGCAGGTTTTCGGTTAAAATGGGAGTGCCTTGACACAGAAATTGATCTTTATTATCAAACTCATACTTCCCTGCTTTTGCCACATTTTCCTAATAAACGTTTCAAATTCTGGCTCTGGTGGGCAATGTTTCTTTTGAAAGGTTAGGGTACAGAGCAGAAAGATGAGTACAGTTTTTAAACTCCTCTGCTTAGTTTTAAAACTTGCTTCTTGGTCTGAGCTACGTGCTAGCGGGGCAGCCTGCAGTTGGAGTGTATCAATACAGCTCTATTGATTCCAGGCAGAGCAATGCCAATTTATTACAGGCGTGAACCTGGTCCTTTATTAGATCTGTGAGCTAGACTGTAAGTGGCTGAGTGAGCTTTCCTGACAGCACCAAGAAAGTCGGGGGAAAAACATCTTTGATGATGGAAGATTGCTTGACATCAGTGAAAACCACTAGACCTAGCAATACAGTTGAAACAAATTATCCCTGTCTCTGTATTTTGTCTCACATGTCATGGTGTTATCTAAGTGTGTGTGTGAATTAAACTAGCAGAGCTATGCACTCTCAGGAGAAGGTGATATTACAGAATGAGCAACTACTGTGACAGTGGGCTCAGAGCTTACAATATTTGTTAGCTAACCTCTGCAGGCAAGTATTACAGATCAGAATCACTGTGAAATGTCAGGAGCTATCTAGATAGCCGTGCACCGGTGATTGTTGCTGAAATATGGGCTAGAGGGAGGTCTACCCACACGAGCAGGCAGTATGCAGATTTGTGCTTTCTTGGCAAGCCAGAAATAGAAGCTTTGGCCACATGTCGATGACCAACTCAGTTTGCAAGCCACTGTCAGAAAGGACAGGTTTCCAAGGTTCTTAATTGCTGATTTCAGTACATGGATAGCTGAAGAGCTGATAATATAGAGGAATACATTTATTTCAGAAGAACAGATGTAATCTTCAGCCAGGCATTCACAACGAACATCTCTGTCCTTTGGTCATACACAGTTCAGCCAGCATCAGCTTTGAATGGGGAGATGACACCAGCTGGAGCAGGCTGACAATTCTGTGTGCCTGAGAAATGTCTCCTATTTAATTTCTAATGACTTGTCTGCAAAGAGCCTCTGACTGTCTTCAACTTGTCATTAGACCTTATTGAGCAAACAGGTTTTTGGTCTGCTGCTTCCTCATACCCCAGTATGTGGGTAGCTCTGAGGGGACAGAGAGGTGCCAGTACTTGTTTGTAACTTAGCTGGCTAAACAGATTCTCAGAATCGTGTTTCTACCTGAATAAGCAGAACTGCAACATTTCATATTCAATATTCTTCAGCAGCCCCCAAAGACACTCTCTGAGTGATTACAGAGTTTGTGTAAAAAATGGTGTAAACAAAGCTGTTGTAAACTCTTGTTTATTTGTACAGCTCATCTGCAATATATTCATGGTGATAATGCAGCTGTAACACACTCATTGCTTTTATAAGTTGTTCTACAAATAAAAGGCGATATTCTTCAATTTTTGAATGAGCTCTTTGTATATGTCACTGCTCTAAATTCTTATTACCACCCATGGTATATACTTATTTCAATAAGATTATCTCTTGCATGAGCTGCTAATTACATAGCAGTGAATCATTTTTTGGTGCAAGTAACTGTTGTTGCATTGCCTTGAAGTTCTCGGGGAAAGACAGTGGCTTTTATTGCAGAGGATTATTCAGAAAATCCAAACTCAACAATGGGCCTGTTGTTGAAAGCTTAAAGCTTGGATATGGCTAAATGATTAACTCATGGGATAAATTTTTTTTTTTTTTCCATAAGAAAACTAGAAAAGTTGGTCAGTGTAAGAGGGCTCAAAGCATCCTAAAACTCCCTTGACTACATTTAGAAACAGAATTCCAATGGTCACTGTTTTATGGGACACTTCCCAGGCAGAGATGGGAAGCCAGGTCTCTTTCAGGACTCTTTCCCAGTTGCACTCCTTAGCAATCACTGCACCAGGAAAAGCAACCCTGTCGTCAACAGGCTTAAAGGCAACAGCAACAGGTGAGAACAGGCACCTCCACTGAGAAATTCAGCTAGCCCACAAGAGGAAAAAGGAAAAAAGAAGACTCCAGATCTCTGCAATAAAAACAAACGGCGCCTGTCCTCGCGGTGCTGTATGAGGAAGCTCCGCCGTCTGACTGCGGTGAAGGGCCACGGCGACGTGCCCCTGGTGTGCTCGGAGGCCAGCCCCAGCCCCTCGGCAGCACAAAGCATCCCCCGACTCTCCAAGGCTCTCAGTCACAGTAAAGCCAGGCAAGAGCAGGGCTTGCCTGCCCTGGCCAGGCCACCCGCAGCACTCACCAAGCAGCAGCCGCGGCCAGCTCAGGCACTGCCAGGCAGGCCAGGATGCACACGGTGCGGGCAAGAGAAACGAGATGCCCTCAGGAGTCAGGCACCTGAGGCTCGGGGGTATTTCTGGGTGGCAATGCTGGTGCCTAAACCTTACAGAAATCCTGCTTTAGGTAGCTTCTTTTCTCCTGTGCTTTGGATTCAATACATTAAACCCCCGTGCAGATCTAATCTAGATCTAAGATACTTTATGAACTCGCTGATTAATTCTCCCTTGAGATTAAGTAACAGTGAAGTACCCTTGAAAGTGAGCATGTATACGCAGGCTTCGGTATCACGCCAGCAATAACCCCATTTCAGCATTCCTGCAAAGCGCCCGGACACGGGCGACCCGCCGCACAGGGCTCCCCGCTTTGCACAAGCCGTCCGCCAGCCCCGCGGCCGCTGCAGCACCGGCTGCCCTGCCCTCCTCCCCCTGAGCTGGGGGTGCTGGATAACCCGAACTGCTGCCGTATTGATGGCGCAGAGGAGAAATCTGATTGTCTGTGGCTTGCCTCGGCTTCTAAAAAATCATTGTCCCATCCGGGAAGAGCCAGCCTTGTGTTGTGCAGAGTGAGGGTCACGGGGAGCTGGCAGGGAGAAGCCAGCCTGCAGCACTGCTGCTTCCTTCCTCGGCTGGAGACGTGATGTCTCGAAGGTGAACAAATGGCATCGTTAAATGACCTTTCAGTGCTATGTCCTTTTGGGTGCCATACTCTCTGAAGCAGCTTTCTCTGGTAGGAGCCTTTATCCCGTTCCTCCTGCACAGGAATCCCGCCAGCCTGTGCTACCCACAGCCTCTGCCAGCCAGCGTCACAGTTACCGCAAACTGCTGGGAAATACCCCGATGGGGAAAATACTGTATTTTAATTGCAGAAAACTCTCAGACAGTTTATAAACAGAAAAGACCTGTGAGATAATCTGAGCCATTTTCTGCTAGAAGACTTTGGATTCTTAGTGTCTTCATTGATTTTTGGCCTTAGTATTACCCTGTAGTGAAACATGCATGTCCTCAACTGTGTAATACCTTTAACTGACTTTGTGGAACTTTTCACAGCACAGAAAGTCAAATTAAAGCTGTTCCTCTTGAATGCTTGTGCACTCAATTCTATGTCTTCTCATCCCAATGCTAGGTACTCATAGGGTCTAAATCAGCCCATCTCTATCCCAAAGAGAATTCCCATTCATGTCAGCCGAGAATTCAGTTCAGGACGGCACAAATGTTTATGATAAAACCAGAACCCTGCGGGAGTAGGACCCACATGGACCACACAGAAGTTTCTTGTCTTCAGGTGTTTACTGAAATCACTATTAAATGTTAACAATATTTCAACTAAAAATGGACTTGAAATTTTCATGGAGCAGGTCCAGCATCTCTAGAAAGAAAAGTGAAAAACTCTGCATCATCTTCAGCTTAAAGCAGCTCCAACTACATTTTAAAATAA
Organism: Ibycter americanus; assembly: GCA_035590275.1. NCBI lineage: Eukaryota > Metazoa > Chordata > Aves > Falconiformes > Falconidae > Ibycter > Ibycter americanus. The sequence continues at coordinate 4,381,339 of JAVJGI010000003.1, read as the reverse complement.
TAGCTTGAGAGGTACTGCACGGAGAGTATAAGAAATGCTCCACACTGAGGTGATCTATCAGAGGGAAACCTTGAAGCCTGAAAATGAGGGAAAACAATAAATCTCCAGAATAAATATTGAAAAGGGAGAAAGAAGGAGAGAGATTTCATTTTATTACATCATTTGATGTCATGAGCATGCACAGGGGAAAAGATTTATTTATTTACGCTTCCCAGAGGGGCTGGTTCTGTAAACAGATTGAAGAAGGGCTAGAAAATCCAAATTCCAAAGAGAAAAGGTCAAGGCACAACAAAGCTGTATTTTCAGATACAGTGAGATCGTGGCCATATCTGACACTGGGTTCAATTCCTTATGATATTTTTGGTGGTTTATGGGTGGTTTATGCAAATTCCCAATCCGCTGGAAATCTGCATGCACAATCTCAGGTTAGCTGCGAAGCGTCCCCCTGGCGCAGCGGGAAAGCTGTAATTACACTGGAGATCCTGGCACTTCTGCTTGTGCTCCGTCACTTAATGGTTTCTTAAGAGAGTAACTTCCCCTTGCTTGCTCTCAGACCAGAATCTGGACATTTAAATTAAAATAAAATATACTGGTTTCAAACTGGGATGCTAAAATGGATCTATCCATATTCTTTTAACTGTCGTATGCTAGCTTTAAAATTCAGAAATCCACTTCAGCAAAATACGGTTTTGAAATTCAGATTTAGGTTTACACGGGTAACCCCACAGAAATGGCATATACAAGGATTTTTCAAATAAAAGACCAGGCTCCTTCTCAGGGTATGGCAGCTTTTACTACTCCTGTATATGTTGCAGCAGCGCTGGCATTGCAATCAAATACCACATGCCCTGGTGTGAAGGAATTGGCCCTACAGCATGACAGTGGGTGCTTTCCCTTTCCCCCAGTTTTGCTTTGTTTTTTTCCTACTTGTAAGCCTGGCTACCCTTATGTCCTCTATTTAAAAAATAAATTACTTTCAGGAATCTCTCAATCATGTAAAAGGCTAAGCACGATGGCACCATGCTCTCAGCTGGCATGTAGGAGCATGTAGACCATAATAGTAAGAGTAAGCATTCACAATGCTGTTCTATCACTGTGGGCTTCATTTATAGACACTGGATCATCCCATTGGTTTCAAGGGAAGTATGCACAGCAGATGAAGTTTATGTTTGGATGTTGCATGATCATAAGTATATGGATCTACTAATTCAGTCTGTTTTGCTGTGGGCATATCTTAATTTTCACAATCCAAACCATGTGGAAACATTTATTAGCAGCTACCTTCTCAGATCCTCTACAGGGTTATTGTAAAAAGCTTTTGACAATATATTAACAAAATAGATAACAAATAACATATACCGTTATATAAGAATATATCAATGAGCCAATACATAAAGCTTCTATTAGTATTTTGTTAAAATTTTAGTCATCACGGTGTATCTCATCAGAGGATATGTTTGGTCTCTTAATGTGTTGTTAATGAAGCTCATCAGGCAGAATATGCTGGAGTTTTAAACCTCTGCTCACAAAGCTGCCTAACTGTTAACGTTTTTGTTATTATCTTTGTACAGAATGATATGTTATGGTCTCTCATTTTAATTAGCTAATAAAGCAAGCAGTTTGCCTTGGGTTAGCCCAGCGGCAAAACAATGCTGTGAAAAAGACTCACAGGCAATCCATCACCCTCTGCTGTGCTGCCGAGCGAAGAGCACGGCCACGCTGCCGGAGCAATCAGGGCATGTGCTGGGATGCGCTACGGCCAGAGCAAGCCCTGGACACCGCAGTAAGCCCATCGCCCATCGCCCACCGCCCACCGCCCACCACCCTCCGCAGGGGTGCCCGGCCCTGGGCGCACCTCCCGGCACTGCCCGCGCTGCGTCTCGGTGTATACGCGTGTTCTCTGCTCTAATCCCCTAAGGGTTTAAATCTCTTTTGGGCAATGCAAAAGAATTTTTTGGCTGTATGAAACAGCTGTATGAAAACAATTTGTCTCGGGTTAGCCGGCATGTATAAAAGCAAGAGCCGCTGGCAGGCAGTTAAGTGGGCTGTGAATGACTTGGGAGGAATGCAAGAAGAGGGCAGCTGTCCTCTGCAGAGAGAGAAAAAAGCAAAGTACTCGAGAGCAGAGATCTTGGATGGTTACCAGTCCCCAGCTCCCGGTTCTCTGCCTGCTCCCAACCATTTTCAGGTGTGTTTTCAGTCTTATGCTTAACTGCTGGGACTTGTGGAGTTTCAAAGACCCATAGGCTGGTGTCCACTTCATTAAGTCTAATTTATTAGCGGGGAAGTGTCCAAGTGCTTGATCCAAAGCCTCTGGTATTCAGTGGAAGGCTCTGGATGTGGCTTTGAGCAACTGCGGGCTATCTATACTGAAAACTGAATTAAAAAAAAAAAAAAAAGAAATGGCTTTTGCTATTCCTATACTAGTCACATAGAAGCAGATCATCTTTCACAGTGCTGTCAGGTAAAGTCAAACTGCTTCTCTGGGAGATTAGGGATTGATTAAAGTCCTTGCACTCAGGGATATATATCTGTATTAATCTTGGAATTATTTGTCAAACACCCAAGATCTCTGCTCTGATTTGTGGAATATATTCTGAAAGTCACCACTTAAACTGAGTCAAGATTTTTAAAATTATTTGTGTGTTTTTAAAGCAAAAGCACAAGATGCTGCTTTGCCCCCAAACCAAGAGCTGTTATTTTTAACACAGTGCTCTTTTTGCTTTGAAATTGCGCTTAATGTGTGTTGCTGATTATAGAGAATGCAGCTGGGAAAATAGAAAGCAGGAGTTCATACACCTTTGGACAAGTCCATAACGCGTAGTCACTGTTTCAGACCAAGAGCCAAGGCCAGGTTACTGCTGGCAGCTCCTGCTGGACCAGTCAGGAAAGTCAGGGGAAGGCAGGGAAGAGGTAGCGGGAAAGCCACTCCTCCAGCTTTTCCCACTACAACAGATCACTTGATCTTGTTCAGAGAAACTTTTCAAAAGTAACTCCGGGTTGCATTAGAAGTGCCAAAATTTGAGTTGCCACACCTGCTGTCTGGTTATCAGAAGATGCTCTGCACGCCATTCCCCAGATCCCCTCGGGATCCTGCGAACGTGCCCTGGACTCTGGAGCCACGACTGTTTGTGCCTTGCATTGCACAAGGCAGTAAAGGCAGTAGGAGAAATACAGCAAGGTACCTCCGTGCCGGCGGGCACTACTATTTCAGTGTAACAACCACCTCACTGCAATGTGGCTGTTAACCAAAACTGCAAAATTATGGAATCACAGGGGACAGTACTGGAACAGACTGCTCCAAGCCCTCGTTAGCAGTGAAGGTCAGGTTGAATTTAGCCATAGCCTCTATCTAAGATGAGATACAGAAGCACGCTATGATTATTTTTCACAACTTGTTGTTGGGTCTGATGGCAGTCACTCTCGCTCATGTATAACAGAGAAATGTTCTGGATAGTCTGGCTGCAGTTTAGTAAATAAGTTGTGATACGCACTTTCATTTGAGATATCAAATTTTTCTGGTTTAGCAACCCCTGGCAGAATAATCAATAACTTACACCCTGAGAGTGATGGGAAGAGGGAAACAATGAAGGTAACAGACTGTAGCAGAGCATCAGGACCTGCAGGAGGTCGGTTAACTTGCTGGGATAAGGATGTTCTGGCCTTTTGCCTTCAGAGCATTAGGGATCGTTGACAAGGCAGGAAACATTTGGGGAAAGTTTCCTGAGCCAGAGAAAATCACCAGTGCACAGCTCAGCACAGCTTTCAGTCCAGTCAGAAAAAACCCAGACCTAGAGCATTAAGTAGTGATTAGGGTTCACCCAGGCTCGAATCCAGTCCTGTGCGGGAGTTAAGACAGTGTGAACCTTTTCCAAAGGACAAGTTATATCCCAGATGAAAACTGTAGGCTGGGAAGCCCCAACACAGGGGGACCCAGCTGGAAAAAAAAGGAGAATTTATGCAGCTTTGTGATCAGCCACAACGGTCCCAGTCTCACCTTGGCTCGGTTGGGGCTATCTGGCTATCCAGCTAGCTGAATAAATTAATACAGATCTCTTTAATAAGAGAGTGAAGGTGACTACCATATCACTGTCTCTAATTCCTGCCTGTTAGATGTTCACATGTCTGCTAGGAACTAATGCTGGGAGGATACAGGCTCGAGTTGGTTTTGGAGGCAATACTGAAGACACTGTTTAATGAGAAGGGCAAGGGAACGCTGGGGTGCTTTGTTTTCCGTTTTGTCTCCTAAACCATAATTCAGGGTACATTGGAAAGCAATTACTTTTAATATCTTACCTAAAATTCTGTACTGACTAATAGCCCATATATCCTCCCAGCCAAATTCTGTGAGATGCTGAGACCCTACAACTCAAGCAGAAGTGATTTGGTGGCACAGACACAGAAGAATTGATATTTATGATGTTGCCTTATGGTTCACAGCAGGGCTGAATCTGGCCTACTGACTGGGACTGTCCAACTGTAAACCAAATGAGAGCCTGAGGAACAATAAGGAAAAAGCCAATTAGCTGATACACCAGATAATGGATTCCCTAGAAATAACTGTTGGAATCAATTTTCCTTAAAAGAAAAAGAAAAAAGAAGGGCAAACCAGAATGGAGAACACCCCTAATTTCATCAGAGACTAAGATAAAAAATAAATATGCAGATTCTTTTAAGATAAAATGGGACTGTGATCAGCAACCCTGATCTAAACAGGGAAGGGTGAAGATGAGCAGTTGTGAGCAGCCGCGAGACCGGCCCCCGATGTTTGGGGGAAGCTGATGGAGCCCCAGCCGCCCCCTGGTCCTGGTCCATGTGCCTGCCCATGGGGAGCTTGAGCCTGGAGACCCTTCTGTCTGGCTGAAATAGATCGAAGTCATCAAGGCGCTTAGCTCTCGTGCATTAACGACATTTAACCAGGCTGATTTCCCTGAAATTACCTAATCCTTTCTGAGTATAGTGTTTTAAATTATTGAATTCTGCTATGTTTATTTATTATTTACTCAGGTTAGCTACCACGGTGTGGTTACGCATCTTGTCCTTTCTAGGACTGATGGCTGCTACAGAAAACAAGGAATTTTCACAAGGTGTTGATAAATTAATAAAACACCAGCAATTGCATTTGCCCTCAGGTTTAAAAGCCTTGAAAAATCAGATGTTTTGTCCTTGATCAGTTTGAACTGCTGCAGTTGTTTGCAATGAAATGATGCAGCTGGTGAGGCAGAGTTTTAGCGAGCTGAAGGGGAGTCATTCCAGCACCTATATGCCAGGTGAAAAGCTGCTCTGTCAAGGCTAAGGGTCCTTGTCAGACAAGTTTGGTGCCACAAATACAGCTATATCAAAGATTCTGCTGTGAGCTGCTGCAGGGTGGCCCAGACGTGAAGCCCTGAATGTGAACCTCAACATCTCTCAGGGACCATGGTGAATGGTGGCCACCTGGATGTCACTCACATTGTATTTTAGATGGCTGCACGGACCAGCACTAAGGGTGCACTCAGATCAGACTACAAACCAGTGATGGTTTACAGGCTATAAACAGCCGTCACAAGAGCAGCTGGGAGCATGGCTTTACCGGCCTCCTGCCCAAGTGATTACCTTGCAGCTTCTTGCTCTCCTATACGTACAGGGAGTTTAACCCCTCTCCGAGACAGCTATTTGAACAGCACAGTCTTAGGCAGTGCAGGTGAGTGCCTGGCACGACGCAGCCCTGACCTCATCTGAACTCGGCTGGAACTACAATGGTAGAAAACCAGAATCAAACACAACTTCACTATCCATCTAACAGTGAAAATTTAAAAAAGAAAACCACCATTAATTCCTACTATTTTCCTATAGTTTTCAGTACCACCATGAAACGATGGTGTCTTGAAGATGGGCTGGATTTATTTGGCCAGCAGAAGGCATCCAAGACAAGCTGGACTGCAACAAGCTAGTTAGCTGCAGAGACAGACGAGCTTTCTGTAGCACAGAAGACTGCCTTCAGTCACTTAGGCTAATGAGCTTAACTAATAATGCAGTAACTAGATTGCTGGCAAAACATAAATAGTCCTACAATACAATAATAACTAATCAAAATAATGTCCAAAAACATCTTGAAAAAATATGCTGCTTAACAATACTCATGAATTTTTGCAAGCAATTATATAGAAACTACTGTAATTTTTTTATCATAAATCTTTGCAATTAAGAAATCATCCATAATTTGTGGCCTGGATTCCCCCAGAGCAAATAGATACTAAAGCAAGTCTATAGGATTCTTATTATCTACTGATGACTAAGACCTTGCTCTTTTCCTACTGAACTGACTTTGACTTTGGATATTTCCTGGAGTTTAGTCTGCGCTATTGCACCAGTATCGATTCAGAGAACTGTTGCTGTGGTACTACACTGGGTTTATACCCCTCGTAGCAGGAGAGCAGCATAAGGCGTAAGGCAAACCTCTTCAGAGGGGGTGCCTAAGAAAACGAGCTCTCTTGGCTAGAGGCATTACTGCCTCCTCAACGGGCAGCATCAGGCCCTCTGGGGTGGGTCACTGCTGGTTTGGGGGGCTGAGGCTTATTTATAGATTTCTACAAACCATCAGGGACAGGTAGTGCCTGCATGTTTGACACAGGGTGGTGTCAAACAGGTCAGCTTTGGGAGAAGCTGCAGGGATGGAAGGTGGCCCCGAAGGGTTGCTCACTCATGTGGTTTCCAGCAACAAACCGAGCCACAGCAAAGCCTGGCACACCCGCCCTTCCTCATCAGTGCACGCATCCAGAACAGTCTTTCCCCCTGCAAGCATGGGTCTCGGGTGGGGCTGAGCTTAGGATACCCCACAGCACTCCCCATCAAAAATCGCAGGTAGCCGCAGTACATCTCAGCGGTCAGTGAGCGTGCAGCCAAGCCCCTGCAACAACGGGCGCGCCTGACCCATGGCCACCAGGGAGCTGGGCGCCAGGCAGGCTCCGCGCAGTGCCACACAGCAGCCCGCCAGCCAGCACTCGCGTGGGAGTGCGGCAGGCCCAGCAGCGAGCTCTTGCGTCCAGTGCAGCCAGAAACCATTCCGGATACGTCCTTCCCCCCCGCCGCCCCAGCAGCGCTGCGGTGCAGGGAGCGCTGGCTTGGGGCTGCCTGCAGCATGCCCTGCTGCACGACTCAGCTTAGCACAGACCTCCAGGCACTGAACACTGGACACACCTTAACTTCCTACAGTTCCTGCAGCAATCTCACACCCATCCAACCTTTCTGCCCCACCATGCATTTTCCCTTACCCAGTGCCTTTACATAGTGTTACAAGTTGAATGAGTTGCTGGGAATTTACAAGACTTTTTAGCATGCAATGGCACCTAACACCTTGGATAAACATAAAAAGCCTTTGCTGAAGAAAATGTCACAAACTGTTCTGACTGAATTTATACTCAGGTTATTAATGTTGTTGAGATATAAGAAGTGGGAGTTCACTGTGCTGGGTGCTGTACAAATGTATGGACATGTGGAACTTCAAGGCATTATGCTGTGATTTAGTCACACAAGATGTTATTAAAATGCTTGACATTCATTATGTAGCTCCATTCCTGTGCATTACTTTGGAAAATTAATACAGTGAGGTGTCCCCCTCCCCCAGGTTAACTACTGTATGCCACAAAGCAAATTCAAAACAACTCTTTGCTCCCTCCATGGCTGCAGCCAGCAGCAGCTCTGCAAATGATTGATGGCTGACTGTCACGCACCGTGGTCGGGAGGCAGCAGAAGGCTGGTCCATGGGCACATCTGGTAGCACCATCACCCCAGCTCGCCCAGCCCTGGGGAGCTCTGAGAGCCCACTGCTGTTCCAGTGGGGTGGGTCCCAGCTTGCCACCAGCACACGGTGTGGCTGGCACAGTTCTGCCTGAGCTGGCATCTGCAAGGGCAGCAAAACCAGCACTGCCTTACCTAAGTGGCCAGAAGGTACTTTGCTTATCACTGGCTTTATTTGGGTGCATATATTTTGAATCAATTTCACTGTCATTCCCTCCCTGGGAAGGGGGATGCAGAGCTGTTGAAAAAATGTTAGGCTTCCAAAAAGGAGACCTCTGCAACGGCAGATGAGTACGAGTGCTAATATTGGTGTCAGAAGGATGGCATGGACAGAAGGATGGTGCGACCAGTTCCTTGCTCGAGCCTTGCTGACTCCTTGCCCACCTGCTACCGTAGAGAAACTGAGCCTGAGGTCTGGGTCGCCTGTTTTCAGCTGCAAGAACTGCTCCGGTGTGGAGGAATCAATGTCACTGGTGAGGAAGGAGACACTATCTAGACAACTCTGCAATGCACAGGCAACATAACCTTATGCAGCCTCCTTGCAAATGTCTTACTTATAACTGGTATTTTATTGTTTACTTTGGAGACTTGCATTTATCAATGACACTTTGCTGCATGAAACAGCTGGAATGCTTCTACCTCCTTTTCCAAATCCTGGGGCTAATTGTTGTGATAAATGAGCCCTGGAAAGGCATGATTTATGGCTCTGTTGCCTCAAGGTGCACTGCCGATCCTTTTGTACAAATTAAACCCTGCTTAAAAGTCCTTAAATTTTTCAGTGTGACCTCTCTTCTTCCCTGTCACCATTCTCATTACAAATCACTGAAACTCCTCTTCCTTTTTAAAATGTTATTTTAACTGAAGGTCTCATCTTCCCATTTATTTTCCCTTCCAAGTTGCACTGGGTCTCAGCCGCTGTCAGCTCAAAGTGGATGGGCAGTATCTGGTCAACAAAAACTGTACTTGTAAAGAGGAGAAGGCTGGTCCTCTCGTGGTAAGCACATCACCAGATACTGCATATGCATGGTGATGGACTGCATCTCACTACTCCCTTGTTTGCCAAAGCTGCCAGTTAGAATCACAGCTGGACTCATATTGAACCTGACTTTCTGACTTGCCAGAATGCACTATCTTTGGTACCTGCGGTAAGGAAAGCTAACAATTATACTAGAGATCACCCATCCAGCCTGTGCTCTACATGTTATTAGCAGGCATTTAACAGCTTGTGTTTTAACTGGAGGCAGGGCTGGCAGCCAGCCCTCAATTCTGCTCTAATTCTGTCATTCGTTTCCCATTTGACTTTGGCAAGATGATTGAATGACAAAAACCTCAGGTTTCTGATCTATATGGTTACCTTCTTGTTTTGGTTAACTAGTGTTTCTAAGTTGCCTTGAAATTTCCCGGTGGGAGGTGCCACATGGTACAAGGTATTTATACTTGCGCATTAGAATAAAGATCTACTAGCAAAGACAAACGAGTCTCTGCAGCAATATAAAGCTTCAGCCTTGTAGCACCACACCTGGGCTGAGAGGTCCTTCAGCCTCGTACACGTGGGAGCTGTGCAGGTGATGGGCACAGCAATTTTCAATGAGCAGAAGTGTGTTTGTTCTGCTTTCAGGATCAGGGACTCTGCGCTGACCTCAGCCACAGGGCAGATGCTCCCACAGCCAAAGAATGCCCAGAGTCATTAATTTTTAGGAAGATGTGTTGCATCAACAGGCTGTGAACAATCCACAACAAGTCATTTTATCATCATAAACAACATCCCAGTTTTCTCTGCAGAGCTTCCCTCTGTCACCTGGATGCCTTTCCACCGACTGTTCCATGCTCTGAGCGGTACGTTGTCAGTTACGGTGTGCAGATGGTACGAAGCGTGTGCCACCAAACAAGGACCTGCCACGCACGCCCCGACATCCTGCCCCGCTCCCCTGGACCACAGCGTGCCCGCTGCCCGCACGCCGTTACCAGGAGGTATTGCTATCCCTGCCCTTCGTAAGGGGGCCTCTTCCCCAGCGGTCGATCTGACATCAGAGTCCCACAGCCGCCTCAGTCTAAACGGTCTTTTTGTCTGAGATTGCACATTCTGAGTCTGCAGAAACCTCATGACTGTTGGGAAGTGTTGTTAAATCTCTCACAGGTGGAAGACGTAGGGCTACACAACAGGGGCCCTGTGGAACCCCTGTGGGATGTTGCAGAACAAGGGGTGGGAAGAGATGAACAAGAAAAAAGGCTTTTGAGGCTGCCAGTTCCCCAGTCCCTCTGTGAGGCTGAAGAAGACAAAGAGGGCTTTGGCTGACAGCATCTGTACAAACGCTGTGCGTGTAATACAAAGCTGGCAGCAGCTGGCTTTGCAAACTTGGGACCTCTCGCCACGGCGCGTTACAGGAGGGGGAGAATGAGGCTATCAAGAAACTGTTCTCGTGGTGAAATGAGCAACCACCTGGTCAGCAGGACCTGAACACACAGCAAGGATGAAGCTGAAGGATGGTGTAATGTTCATTTTGAAGATACGTAAGACTTGGCTGTTGGAAACATAAAGGATGCTCAGTGACGTCAGGATGTGGCCTATGGCAAAAGAGTGATGCTTCTAGACAAAACATAGGCAATATGCAGGGAATCCCAGTTAATGATAACTAGGCATTCTGCAGTGAGATACAAAACTGGGACGCTGTTCTAACCAGAACAAGCACCTACGGCACACGTCATGGGAACTACAGGCTTTGGGAGGAACTCACAGGAGTACTCTCATGTACCTGAGAAACACAGGTAATACACTGAAAACAGATTTTGAGGTAGGCAGGGGAATGAATTGTTGAAGAGTCACTAAGCTTGACGTCTCTATAAAGTTGTCCTGTCACGATATGCTTTGTTTTTCTTGCATAAGATGTATTTGGTTTCTTTCCCATAAGCACGGGTTATTACTGATGAGTAGCAGAAGTAAAGGACCTGTTTCGAATTTAAATCCAAAGCAGTCCCATTAGCAGATGTTTAGTAGGACACTGGTGAATTACGGGCAGCGCCAGTGCGTAACTATGCCGTGAAGAGTTGTGGGACTCTTCCTGAAGATAAGGTGCTGAACCGCAATATATCCCTTGTATTAGAACATTAGCAGAAAAGAGAGATGTGAAGCACTCAGGTTCAATGGGCAAATTCTCATCTAATTTCCACTGGGTACCTGTGGTGCAAGTCGTCAGAAATGCTGCGGGCCTGTGTTCAGCAAGGGAAGAATCTGGCTCAGTTCTGCAGGTACAGCTCGGGCCAGTGAATCCTCTAAGGGGGGGAAGGGCACCCCTCTTTACACGGTACCGTTCTTGTGCCCTTCTCAGACTAGAAAGTAAAAGAGGCAAACAAATAAATAATGAAGCCTTTAAGTGGATAATAGGTGGAATAAATCATACAGTGTTCTAAGCCATAAATATACAATCAGGTAATTTTGAATATTTAACGTTTTTGCCAGCAGTCCACAACACATTCTTATGCTGCATAAAATTTTAACAGAAAGAGAGGAATGGGGTATTTATGGGAATGAGAACAACATCTGATTTAATTATTTGCTTATTTATTTATCTAATTATTTGTTTTAGAAACCATGCTTAAGGTTTAAACCAATCTCTAATGATTATGATTTTTCTTCTGGCACATAGCTACCGGTATCATCGTTGGTGGGTATACAGTGACATGTGGCTTTAGACGCTCTAGGACCTTGGAAGAATGTCCCGTGTCTAATTAGCTCCTGTTCTTTGGAGAGTGCTGAATAAAACTGTGATGCTTGGCCCTTCCTATTACCATTTTTTTCTTTATGATTTGTGTTGTGGCAGCACTTAGACCAACAGTCACCGTGTCCGACTTCACTGTACGAGCACAGCGCAGAACCTGCTCTGCGGGGAAGCCCATACACCTGCCCAGCAGCGAAAAGGGTCAGAGGACCCGGGAGAAGGGGTGCCACCATCCTGTTCTGAGAGATCACGCAGCAGACATGAGTGCCTGCTTCTGGTGTGCAGTAAAATGTGCCCTGGTCTGGTTTACGAGGACACGCATGGAGTCTGGAGGATGTTCCAGGGAAACTGTAGCACCCTCTGCGTTGAACAGGCTGAGTGATGGCTGCAGATGTGATTATGTTCTGAAATGCCACAGCTCCACCTTGGCTAACCAAATCTTTAGCATGTATCATGAGAAAAACCTACTTCATGCCTAAGGCAGTTTACATCTCTGATACAAATTTCCAAAACTCCACCGAATGTTCCAAAGTTCTTTTTCTATTTAATTCTGCCTCTAAGAGAATATAGGATGTGGGTGGGAAGTGTAGAGCTGTTCCTACAAAGCCAGCCCTTCCCATACACCAGACTTCATGTCCTCTGTCCTCCTCCACCTGCCACAGAATTGTGTGCACTTGCCTGCGGGTTCAAACTGCCAACAGGGCTAAAATTCGGCGTACAAACATTTGACAACTGACAGTGACGGCAGGATAAGTTTTGCCTGCCTCGCTCGCCATAAGCTTTGCTTTGTTCTCCCAGAATAATGCACTGATAGGAAACCTTTCCTGGGATTAATGCCTGGGCACGCTACTTGGGAAAGCAAGATTCAGCATACAAAGCAGGGAGAGCTCCAAGGTCTCCTTTTGTCTTAGAGTATTTTTGCAAAAAGAACTGTCAGAATGAATTTCTTGGGTAGTTACATGCACATCACATGGACTTTCACTCGAGCCCCACTGCAATTTGTTGGCATTAGTTAAATGTACCATTAAAGTAAAGCGTTAGCTAAAAAGCTCCTCAGTAACTCTCCACCCTTGAAAAGCATTTACCGAAACCATATTATGTTCTTGATTGCCTTCACTGTATTTTCTGTGGTGTTTTTTCTTTCAGCTGATTGGAATTCTGAGATACAACAAAATCTAAAAAGAAATGCGCTTTGACTTCTTCAGAGTGCGACCTTGAGAGTTGAGTTGTATGTCATAAATAATGAAAAATTAGATATATAGGCTAAAACAGCGAGGAAAGTATTTTATATGATTTTCAAGGGCTGTAAGCCCAAGAAGAGCTGATGTCTATCAGACTGTTATATAAATAGTCTTGTAATGAGGAAGAGCATATAAGATCCAAGATAGATTTCTGCTTTTTAATGAGACGGGAGAATATATTACTTCAGAATTTAAAGGCTATTTTTCTTTTTGAAATTCAGATCTGACTTTATGAATATTTTATTTAAAAATTCCAGATGATGGTAGTAAGTTTTCTAATGCTAGGATGTTTCTCTTTAACATGTAAGTATATTGTTGACAAACCTATTTTTTACAGAAAAATCACTTTGAAGTTACTAATATACATGTTAAAACTAAATTCAATCTCAGTCCGTCCACTAATTTTTCCAGTACTGAAGCTTTCTGCCATTGTGAGAAGCTACAGTAGAAATTACTGATAGCCCAGAAAGAATAATTGCTTCTACAGTCCCTGCTGGAAACCTCTCACAAGGATAACCTTGCACCACAACTGTGTTTTTTAAACAAGCTTGCATCTAAATTGGCACTGGAGTTTCTGGAAAAAGGAAACACTGCCTCATTTAACAAGTACGCTTGAATCTGTTCCATGATTGAGATAATATTTTATTGCATTGTCAAATAAGTTTCGCTCTGTAAACTTATTAAAGCAGTAAGTTTTATTGCTTTATTGGGAATTCATTTCAAAAGGATTTCTCTGGTTAAAGCCAGATCAATAGCTGCATTTTGCAGAATATGAAGATTTTTTTTTTCATTTGGAAATAGGAGAGATTGCCTTAAGATTAATTTCAGCTGCAGTGTAAGAAGGATGTTGGAACAAGCAGGCATAGGATTCAGCACTGGCCATTATTTTGCCAAACGTAAAAACAAGGAACATATTTCCCCACTTGACTTACATATTGTAGGTAGATCAGCTGAATTTTCTCAACTGCAAGATGCACAGTTCAAAAGTGACTGAGGACAGACAGGCTCACGTACAGGTGGGCACACACATAATCAGTCATTTTTCAGGATACAGCCAAAGATCTTCCTCAGGAAGCCAGATTCAAAATGCTACAGTTTTCCTAAAAGCTGGAACATTTTTTTTCAAAGCAAGTTAGAAATTCCAGTTTTCATTTCAAAATGCTGTTTCAGTAAGTGCCCACACAAAGCAAATGCGATGTTTTGTTTCAGATCAAGTATTTCATAATGAATATTTTGCCTTGTCCCCTATAGAAATCTCCATGTCATAGGATAAAAGAATAATGAAAAGTTAATCTGAAAATAATTAGCCTTTTCCCTAAAGATACAAGGAAAAAAAGTAATCACATTTTAATTGCTAAAATGTTACTTTTCAACCCTTATTCTGGCCTGAGGCCTCCCAGGATGGAGTGCAGAATCAAGACCGATGCTCCATCCCTTGTTCATCCACCAATTATTTGGATTTGGCAAGTTGCTTTCTTCTTGTAGGTCTCCATTTCCTCATGTATGAAAGAGAGATGACGTGATAAATCTTTGTGCAAAACCATATAATTGCTGTTGATGAACCTCACTACATGGCAAGAAGAGTTATTATTATTACTATTTTCTAATATTTTTTTCTGCTCTTGTAGTCATTCACTAAAACACACCACAGCCTAGGCCATTTTTTCACAGTCCGGAAAAGCTGGATAGATCCTCTCTCCAGACCCACAGAGATTAAAAACTCCTTCAGAAATCTTGGATTTATATGATATACCACCACTGCTGTTTCACACATAAGCGCCATCAACAGTGGAGAAGGGAAGATGAAAAGAACCCGTATTTTAGGCTTTCAACATCACTAACTAGACAAATTAAATGTAAAAATCACATTCTGTATCCCTGAAAACCTTCACATAAGAAACTCACACCATGCTCGGGGGGAAGCAGACATTCCTCTGACCGTGGGGAACCCAGACCAGCTAGCTGCCCCTTTCTGAGGAGCAGCGTTGCTCTGTAGATGTGGTGGAATGCAACGTGTGCTTTCATGGTCATCCACTTCTGACTGGGACCCAGCGAAAGGCAGCTTTGTACCCTGCCCCATACGCACCTGCACAGCTGAGCTGCTCCAGAAGGCGGCCACCTAAAGCCTTCCTGTGTGACCTCAGCTGGCTTCTCTTGCCTTGACAGCCTTGCCTAAGTCAACACACTAATGCTTCTCTTAATGAAAAAGTGCTTAATAATGTCTGTTCCAAGCCTGCTGTTCTTTAATTTCCAGTGCTGCTCCTGGTACTATCATCTGGTAGACATTATCTACAGCAAATTAAGAATTTATATACTTCAGGAATATCTTGACTGGAGGCTCATCGGGGGAGGCTGAATGGGGGCTTTTTCATTAAACTTTTTCATTTCGCTTAAAGATTGAAAAATGTATGAAACAGCTTCTCTTGGGAAGGAGAAATTTCTAACTCTTTAATAAGCACTATTTATCAAAGACATATAATGTGAACCATCTGCCAGATGTAGAGTACATGGTCTGGAAATTCTTGTATACGAGCTGCCTGAAGGCTTGCATCTGCCTTTATCTGTGTGTTTTGTCTGCTACGTTCACCTTTCTGACAACCGTCAGATCTGGGGGAAGCTCCTCACGTACAGACACACCGCCAAGGCCATTTTCTTCCAGCGGCACCTTTCTTCCCCTCTGCAATCAAGACACAGTCTCACCCTGCGGGATGAGACACACACCCACCGTGAGCTTCTGGAGCTGAGGACAGGTCCTGTGCAGGAGGACAGGTCAGCCCCAGGTCCAACATGCCGTTCAATGCAAGCTCTGTGCTGCCAGCCAGCACGCCTCATGGCAATCAATGTTAGTAAAGGGAAAGATACCGTGTGGGAGATGACCAGGATTAAAAAAACACAAAAATGAGCACACTGGATTGAGTCAATGCAGTTTTCATTTACATTTTCAACCTAGTTTTCATTTAAATTTTCATTTCTACTACCTTTATAAATCTTTTTATATCTTTATAGGTGATATATTCATGGAACTGACTTATAGTAGAGGAATGTAACTTTTCAACATGTAGCCATGGTAAATATTTGTATAGCTCAAATATAATTAAATTGACCCATAAAAGCTTCATTATATTTTGAGAGTCAAGGTCTCAGTGTAATGGAAAGCTCCTTCCATCGCTATTACATTCTAATCAGATTACTTATCTAATCCTCCTCATTTATCAAGTGCATCAGAATTGATCTGCAATGTACAGGAGCTCTTAGTAATTTCTGAGTTTCTGGGGAGGAGGTTTATTTCTGCCTCCTTTTCCTTGGTTCTTCATTTACTGCAGAAATAGAAACAGCCAGCTACAGAGCACTGGCTCTGTACAATTCTCTAATACATAGCGAAAGGCACTATTAGGCAGATTCACTCTTAAACATCAGTGTCTTTCTTGACATTAAAGTTGGAAAATGGAACAATTATTTTTGCATTAGCAAGTCATACTGACAAATTCCCTCTGCACCCTCTTCCTGTCATGCCAAAATGAATCATCAGCATCTTATTAAGGTGCCCAGGCTATCCCATAACAGTAATAAAGTGTAAATGTATCCCAATTATTCATTTAATGACTTCATGAATATTCAGTATTAAGAAGCAGTAGCTGTGCTCACTACAGTAGGTTATAAAGGACACAAGCTGAATATCCCTTATTACTTCTCAGATGACTTAAGGTTTATTCAGATCTTTCCAGTATCCATAAATGATAATCTACTGGGACAACACCTATTCTGTGACAGGTACATATCCATATGGTTTCAGTGCTCTCATCTGCATGTTTCTTGAGAAAGGATCTAATCTGGTAACAAGAGCAGATTTCAGGGGAAAATCCAACTTCTATGCCAAAGAAGCAGATGCTGGACCAGAATGACATGAAGTTGGATGTTTATAGTACTTTTCATCTGGACTTCAAAAGCACTAGGTATTAAATGCTCTCTTTCACCTGCTCAAGGAAAGCTCTTTACATTTTGCTTTTTGGTAGCAAGTGGATTCATCTGCTGCTGTATATGCTGTGTACTCCCTGTCGCTGCTCCCCTGCGCACCTTCACGTGAGCCCAGCCCAACCAGCGCCGCGCGCGCTCACAGGGACTGTCCCAGTCCCGTCAACGGGACCCTGCAGGGTTAAGTTTTGAAAAATGAGTTGGTACAAAAATGCTCAGCAATTTTATCACAGAAAATTGCTGCTACGAAACAGATGCTCTTTTTTAAGAAATGAATGCCAGTGAAAGCGTGAACAGTGACTATACATTTATGCATATGTATGCACTGTCCTCCATCTACTGCACTACTTTGTTCTGTGCTTTGCCCTGCGCCTGGCCATCCTTGAGCACAAAATCTACCCTGTGTCTCTCCATTGGAACCTCTGGAAACCCGTTTGGCCAGAGATCCCTGGCAGTGCCAGGAGGGACACCCCTCCTTCGCACAAGGCTCCCGGGGGAGGGCTGTAAAGCTTTGATGAGCTTATAGTCAAAAGGAAACATTTTTGTTCAAAGAGCTGGCTACTGCCCAGAGCAAATCTCAGGTGGGCAAATGAGCAGCTAACCTCCTGACAGAAACTTAATTGCTAGCCTGAGAGTAAAAACTGAGAGCAAACTCTTGACAGAGAGACCAGCTGTCTTTACAAGAGGGTCTACTACTGTTATGAAACTTTAACCCAACCCCAAAGCTGCACAGGAAGAGATGGGAGCGGAGGGGACGTGTCCTGGTCTGCTTAGTGGATGAGGATCAGCTCCTGATGCAGCTGAATAAGAAGGACACCGAGACAAAGATTCACGCATAGCTCTTGCATTGCTTAAAATACAGAGGGACCGGTTTAGATACATTCTGTTCTGACTGTGGCCTTCTTTCTTCAAAATTACGAATTCTTGAACACATATCTGAAGGCAGGCGAATGCCTTAAAAGGGAAAGGAGACAGTTTCTGAAAAGTTTTGCCAGATAGACTTGAACTCTATTCTATCTATGTCTACGACACAGAGTCCTTGAACCCAAGGAGTAAACCTGAAGGCTTGAAGAACAAGCGCGCCTGTGCCTTGGCCAGTCCCCAGAGAGCTGAAAAACACAGGGTCTCACGACTGTATCAAAGCTCAGTTGTTTGCCACCAAGCCAGCGGTAGTTGCAGAGAATGCAAAGATGAAAAACCATCCGTAAGCTGATTTATGATTATTTATTAGTTTGACTTTGTCAGTCCTACAGACACGCAAAAAACAATGCCTTCCGAATCTGTAAGTTGTCATACTGTGAAATTGATGCTGGTTTTGGAAGGGTTGTCCTTGGTTTTCTATTTTCTGGTTAACTGGAGAAAGTGTCACTTTTGCTAGGCACGCTCCCCCGAGGATGCCTGAGAGTGAAAGCAAGGAGCATCAGGCAGTGGATGCATAGTTCGACTGCATTAGTTTTTACAAAAGAATCTTGTAACTTGAGACATGCCAAGCAACACTTCAAAGAAAATACTATTTTTAACTCAATTAAATCAGTGAAAGAAAGACTGTCTCTCCCTACACCAACCGCATATTCAAAGCACATAAAGTTCAATTTTTACTTTCCTTTTCTTCAAGAAAAATGATTTGCATTGCTTTTGGCCTATATGTTGTAGAGTGACCCTAAATAAAGATTTCCCCAGTATGCTTTTGTGGCAATCTAAATCCAGCAAGGTTGTATTAACTGTGTTCCCATCATGTTTCTTCCACTGAGCAGACCTTCACCAGGCTCTTACATTGAGGAGGGCAATCATTAACTACGCTGCGGCAATCATCACCACAGCATATTAGACATCAAAAATGCAAATGGGTTCAAAACGGGAAAGGTTCACAAATGGGCTCAAAAATTCATGGAAGGCAGACTCATCAGTAGCTACTGAGCATAAAATGAGCCTTGAGTACAAAAAAATCCCTGCACAGCTGACCGCGGTGAGCTAGGAGGCTGTGCCATGGGAAGGATCCCACCATTTTCCATTGCTCCTTATACTTGTTCCCTAAGAAAATGCTGACCATTTTCAGACTTGGAATACCAGTCAGGTGTCACGTCACTGTTCTGACGATTTAAACTAAACTTTGCAACAGGCTTTGTATCCACAAATGGAGTTTAATTTCAGAGAATTCATGTTGCACTGAGATCAATGACACCTTTGTGATGTAAGGAAACTGGAAAATCTGCTCCAGGCATTTAGACGCTTAACTGCCATTGTCTTGTTATGCAGATCTGGCTCTTAAATTAAGAGTGAATCATCCTACCTAAATTTAGCCATGTAAAAGCAAGCACTTAGTCTAAGTAGTTCTTTAGGTTTATGATATTGTCAGGGAAAGATGATTCAAGAACCTGATGGCTTTCCCTGTTGAAGATATTACAGTTCCTTTGGAAAACACATTTTCATGTAAATTCCTTTCAATAAATGTGTGAATAAATATATGTGTGTGTGTGTGTGTGTGTGTATATATATATATATATAAAGCATAAAATCTGTGTTTTAACCTCCAGTTTTAATTAAAGACACACTAAAAGGCTGGGTTAAATCTATGGAAGTCAACTACTTGCTTGGATGCCATGATACACTCACATTCAGGAGGATGCTCATTTCTAGCCATCCCATCTGTGATATTTTTCTCTTTTTAAATGATTATGAAGACAGAGATTCTGTTCTCTGAGGATGTGCTCTAGTTTTTACGTAGTTGGGATGTTTGTCATGAGCAAGCTTAAAAGTCAAAGGTTTTAGGTTTTACTGAAAATACTTTATGCTCCTATAAGCCTTCCCTGTAATTTATGTGCAAGTGGCTCCAAATACACAGCTGAGGAAGCCGTCTGGGAATAAACTGAAATGTTATTTCTGGGATATTACATCAATGACTTGAGTCTTAACCTATGGGAAAAGGGATGAAGAGCGAGCATGATAAAAGCTATCACTATAATCAGTTTTGAGACTATATTCTTACTGAAGAGAGATATTTCTTCTCCTTTTTTTGTCATTGTAATCAAGTTGTTTACTCCCCAATATATTTGTGCACAACACCAAGAAACAGTGTAAAAAGCATAACTCAAATGAAAAATTTCCTAATTATTGTTCCATCCCAGTAATAAATATGTATGGCTGGCTCCTGTGCACAAAGGCAAACAGACGCCCTGGGAAAAGGATGAGATGCAGAAGTCAGACGTATTTATTACTGAGCTGTGCAACACGACGAAGGCGTGTGCTACCATAACAATCTCTAACTAGTGGAGATTCATTGCAGAGCAATCACTGAAGAGAAAGAGGACCTCGCTGACCCAGTATGTTGCAAGGACAATGGAAGGATGTCTCAAGCGTGAGCCTCACTGAGTGACAAAGTACTCTGGAATTAACAATGAAGGAACCTTATCCAGGAAAAAAAATAATCCAGTGCACATTAGTCAGCCCGAAAAAAATAAATGGAACAACTTGTGTGTTTATGGTTAAACCAAATGCGTTCTTAGTCACTTTGCTGGTTTAAAGAGATGTTTGAAACTACAATTCAGAGAAGCATCTGATCTCTATTAGAACCTCTTTGTCAAAGCAGCTCTTTTGACTAGCTGCTATGCCCCATTTTCCCCAGATTCTTTGCTTCTCATAGCCAGTCTGTAACTCCTCACAGTGGCCTTGGAGAGCTGAGACCTCCACCGCTGCTGGCCTATTCCCACAGCACCACAGGGATTTCCCAGCCATCCTCACTATTCATACTGATACTTGCTGACGAAAGCATATGGTGCTTCAAAGCAGTACTTACTTTTTAACCACTTTTGCCGTCTTCTGTACGTTGTCTCCAGGGACCAGTGTAATCACTCCTTATGAAGACCCACACAGGGCAGTTAAGAAATACTGTAAATGAAAGGAGGAGATCTTTATCCCTACTACAGTCCTTGCAATGTCATAGAACCCCATCCAGAACTCACTTGTAAGCCAGAAGCTCCAAAGTTTCTGGGATTAAAATCCACTACCAAACCTTAACGTTTCCCACAGACCACTGCAGACAAGTATCACCAAATAAAAAACTGGAAATGCTGTAAATGTGATACGATTCTACATATCAGCTGGAGGGCACATAGTGTGGCCCTGAGGACGGCAAGTTTTGGAAGCCAGGTCATAGAAAATTGAACAGAACTTATTTCTTAGAGAGAGCTAGGAGAACTGTGCTGCACATGGAACTAAACGCAGCTCTGCCTGAGCCGCAAGGCACCCAGGCTAGAGTTTCTTCAGGTATTACAGCAAGTTTCAAAAAAACATCCATCATCACAAACAGTTCTAATTATTTCCAGCCAAATGCCTGTAACCTTGGCAAAAAACAATTATTGAGCAGGCTATTGATCTAGTCAGTAAATAAATACAATTATGTCATCAGTAAGCTAGAACCCTCCTGGGTGTAAAACCAAAATGTTAAGGACTACTAGTTATCTGACATATGATTTTAATTAGGATTTATTGATTAAGGGTTTTTAAAAATGAATGTACTTTCTTGGTAAAAGGCCTGGTGAGGAATTTCTGCAAAGTTAAATAATGTCTGACTTGCTATATAAAAACCTGTGGCCCACACCCTAATTACTTCACTGAGAAAGTTTGCTTTTTATT
Organism: Ibycter americanus; assembly: GCA_035590275.1. Classification (NCBI taxonomy): domain Eukaryota; kingdom Metazoa; phylum Chordata; class Aves; order Falconiformes; family Falconidae; genus Ibycter; species Ibycter americanus. The sequence goes on along the minus strand of JAVJGI010000003.1, from coordinate 4,359,999 downwards.
TCAACAGAAGGATGCATGCAACATTTATTCTAAATGCCATGAATGTTTAATGCGGAGGGAGAAGGCCTCAGCTAACAGAACCGTGCAGGGAGGTGATTCTCAATGCCTGGCCGTGGCCATCTAACCATGGTTATTGCAGTGAAATTAAAAGGAAGTTGAAAAAAAAAAGAAAGAAAAAAGCAAAAAACCTTATTAAATGCTAATTCTTCTAACAATCTAGAGGTAAGATGAACTGTAACATGTCCTTGGAGCCCAGCATAGTTTAGTGTCTGCCTACAGCAGGGGTTTGGCACACGCTTAAGCACTCTCTAGGAGGAATCCCACACTTAGCAGGAGGTCAAGGTCAGAAGGCATATAGGTTGTTTATGTCCCTGGGCTCCTTCAGCTCTGAGCTGAAGTCAGTATGGGATTGATTCTCCATGCTCAGGGTCAACCTCAGGCACTGAGCAGACTCATTTTGGTCTTTGTGCTACTGTGGGTAAAAAAGGAGCCCTTTGGGTGCTGCAGATGGCAATGAGGACTGCCTGCGGACGAGAAGCTCCGTCAGAACAAGCTCCCCACCACTTACATAATTTTCCATAAAATGATTGTTCAAATCAGAGTTCAACTCAAGGCCAACTAAATGCAGACATATTTCTCTTGCTATAAATTGTAACCGCACATGTATACGCAGCCAAGAATCTGGCTTTACTTCATTAGCAGCTTAGGCAATTTTCCACACAACAGGTGAAAGCCACAGCATCCCCTGCTCTCCCTTCCCAATTGCCTGAGCAATGTATATCATGGTATACATACAGATCTCCCAATCTAAGTAACAGATCGTGAATCTGTTAGTATTGCAGTATAAGTAAGGAAAAAAAACCCCACCTTCTGGGGAGGAGCTATTTCCTTTAAATGTTAACGTTTGTGTCAGAATCTTTTATCCACCTGAGTCAGGAAGAAGTAGCATTTCCTGAGCTGCCCGTGGGGAGTTCATGGCTCTGCCTTTCAGGTAAAGCTAGTCCTGTTTCTTTGTTGCACACAAAAAGCACATGACCACCCGCATCTCTGTGCAGCTCCATTAGAACTATTTACTCCAGAAAATGTCATTGACATTTGATTTTTGTGAAGTATTTAAGAAAAGGAAAAAAAAAAAAAAAAAGAACAAACCCAAACCCCCTTCCAGAGTTCTCCTGGTGCTTGAGTGACATAAATGTTCACTAGACCATAGGAGAGTCTAGTCTAGTTCGTTTAAATTCAATTATGTCATTATCTGCAACAGAATTCACAAGGGCCTAATAAAATGAATGGCATACCTGTATAAGGGAGAAGACGGACTGCGTGGCCCACTGGCAATGCTTTGCAACAAGAAATGGGGCTGTGTAAGGTTTTGTACTTGGCTGATTACTTTGCCTTTGCCAGGTGTGACCCCGTGTCTAAATGTCACCAGGAGAGAGTGAAAACTTCAGTACTGTCATTTTAATTTCCTTCCCACTGGGTAATTACAAATGAGACTGGAGCCTGGTTCATTCTCTCTTTCTCAGTTCAGCTAAAACTGCGTAAACATTTGTGCCAGTCTCTGGCATGGGCAGCTCTGCTGCAGCAGCAAAGGGGCTCTGCCCCTCTGTACCGGGGAGGGGAACGGCAGCGCAGCACCAGCGCGGGGCAGGGACCCCGCTGCAGCTCGAGTCACAGCCAGCTGGCTGAAAGCAGGAATGTCTGCTCACTGTGAAGTCCAAAACTACTTCAAAAGTAGAAAATTATTCTCCTTCAGAACAAAACAGAAGCTATGATGTCTCCCGCAGCAGAGAAAACCCCAAAAATTTCACATACAAACCACTTTTTCTTTTTTCAGTTTCAAAAATGAAAGCACATCCCAAGACTTAGCTGAGACGTGGTTTCTGGATGTCAAAATCTGAGACAAGCCCAGTGAAACAGGGGCTCCAATGCTTAACGGAGGCTAGACAACCCAAGGTTGAGCTTGGGATTTCAGAGGCAGGGCTTTCACCCATCTGCTTCTCCCAGGGCAGCACTGCGCCCAGCCACCGCCGCGCAACCCTGGGCAGCCCTGCTCTCGGGTCAGGAATGCTACAGCTTCCAGGAATACCAGGTCCTGAGGGCCAGGCTGGCATGTGGGGTCCAGCAGAGTCTGTCACAAGCTGTGCAGGCTCCTAGAAATTCACTGGATGGGATGCATTCCTACAAAACAATTTGAGTTTTGACAAACGGGCACTTCCTAGTTAAAAAGCTGTTTCATCAGACAACTCCCATCTGGCTGTACCCGCTGGAACACGCAGGCAGGCAGGCTTCAATTTCAGCTCAAGGCACACAGGCTGACTTGAAATACCAGCAGTGATAACAAGGCACTGAGAGATAAACCTGGCCGGAGACCTCCAAGATAAACAGCCTCGGCACAGCAGTGGGGGCAATTCCCAGCCCACCCCGGAGCCGGCTGGCTGGGCGTGCTGGCGATCAGCTGCCTTTCTGGGAGAGCACTGTAATCACAAGCAGCTGCATAGTTTAAAAATGACAATAATCCTGTTGATGCCAATAATATCTCCTTAATTGCTAGAAGCTGGTGTTTGGGTGCCTGGATGCTTTTTTCTTGCACAGGTTTGTCCTTTTAAACAATTTATATCTATTTGCTTCCGAGGGAAAACAAACAGCAAATTATAGTGCTGGGGTAATGTTTGCTAATTACCCGTGCCAATGAAATACACCTTTGAATGGTGTGGGCTTGCAAACTGTTACATAAACCAGCCACTAACTTATTTATTAGCTCTGAAAAGGAACTGAGGATCAAACCACAGTGATTATTCTCTTCAGTCCCCAGGGCTGATGCTGTGCAGTCGCTGGAAGATCATAAACACAGTCCTGAACTAGAAATGCGAATGGGATTGGGAAGGAGTGGCCTCAAACCCAGCCCGACCAGGCTAAATTTAGCCCCAAGAATTTGCGCAAATAGCTTTCCAGTTTCCTTGCAAGCCACAGCGGCTGCCCCTGTCTTCCTCAAATCTATCCGGTAGGAAATGTTGGTGCATAATTATTTCAGCACAATCTCCTGGACCTGCCGCTCTCGTGTCCATTAATTCTGGGCCTTGCTCAGACGCCATGGTGCTCCTTTTGGCTGGTAACAACAACTGATAATGGAATAAAAAAAATAATAGTAATGAACAAACCCAGTGCAAATAAATACCTGCCTGAGAAAGCAAAAGGGACCGCCCTGTTCCACTGGGGGAGCGCAGGAGCTATGGGCAGTGCAGGAGCTGTGGGCAGCGCAGGAGTTGTGGGCAGTGCAGGAGCTATGGGCAGTGCAGGAGCTGTGGGCAGCGCAGGAGCTGTGGGCAGCACAGGAGCTATGGGCAGTGCAGGAACTATGGGCAGAGCAGGAGCTGTGGGCAGTGCAGGAGCTGTGGGCAGCACAGGAGCTATGGGCAGTGTAGGAGCTATGGGCAGAGCAGGAGCTGTGGGCAGTGCAGGAGCTGTGGGCAGCGCAGGAGCTATGGGGAGCGCAGGAGCTGTGGGCAGCGCAGGTGCTACGGGCAGCGCAGGAGCTGTGGGGAATGCAGGAGCTGTGGGCAGTGCAGGAGCTGTGGGCAGCACAGGAGCTGTGGGCAGCACAGGAGCTATGGGCAGCGCAGGAGCTATGGGCAGTGTAGGAGCTATGGGCAGTGTAGGAGCTGTGGGCAGCGCAGGAGCTGTGGGCAGCGCAGGAGCTATGGGGAGCACAGGAGCTGTGGGGAGCACAGGAGCTGTGGGGAGCGCAGGAGCAGAGCTCACTGTGGCTCCAGGATGGGCTTTCTCACTCCCCGCAGGAAGAGGCAGCAGAGGCCAAGCAGCCATAGAAGGTGCCTTCTGCTCTGCACATCTCCCTTCTCTCCTCAGCCATGCCTCGTTCTTCTGCAGCTTATGCCTTATTTCTCCCACTTCTTTCTGGTGGAAGTTCAGCCTGGCTTTCCAGCTGGCTGAACTACAGGTACATGCATCAGTCTCAGCCTGGACCCACATCTATCTGCTCCTTCTTCCACAAGAGCTTGAGCCTGACCCAGTCCCTGTGCTCACTGTGGGACCCTGCGAACGCCTGATGGGAGGCCAGGCTGAGCCCGTGTCCCCAGGGGCGAGGAGCAGGGTGCAGCTGGGGGATGCTCCCTCCTGGCCTGTGCTGTGTCCTTGTTCCCGCTGCCCAAGGGCTCCCGGAGAGCTGCACCCACCCTGGGGGAAATGCAATGAGATTTACTCATAGATTTATCTGTCACAGAATAGGTAGTATGGAAAGCAGCTGGACTCAGCCCCACCAGACAGCAAGAGTGTTTTGGGACAAGCCTGGCTTTGGCCCATGGAGCAAGGGCAGGGCGGCAGCACGCTGCTGGCAGAGGGGACAGCAGTGCTGGGAATGACGGGACAGGCCAGGGCTTGGGAAAGGGAAAGGTACATCTGCTGCACCTGAGCAAGGAGGGAAGCATAAAGGACCTTTGGGACACTTGGATTGGAATAGATGGAGTTTGGAAAATTAGAGGCTGTATAGTAAACAAGAGGGAAACAAAGCAGAGAAGATGAAGTTTGCAAACAGTTGAGGAAACATCTGTATTTTAGGGTCTTACCTGAATCAAACTGACCTGAGGTTCTTCCTAATACTGGTATTGGGGAAGGTAGAATACAGAAAATAAAACTTAAGCCTGTACGCTGATGACATGAGCAGATACCTGGAGTCCGTTTGCTTATTTGGCCTCCGTTTATCACAGAAAAGTCATAAATACTTTAGATTATCTTGCAAAGAAAACCTAAATGAGGTGTGACATTCCATTTAAAAATCACTAAGCAGTGTGATTTTGGGTGTGAGAAGGGGGACAGAAGACAGGCAAAAAAAGAGTGGCTGAGGAATACGCATCACGGCAAAACAGAGAGCGGCTTGTAGGCTGGATGGTGACAACCCAGCCAAGCCCAGCACAGCAGCCTTGAGATACTCCAACAGCGATATGCTGCTGCTGCGAGAGGAAGATAAAACATTGCTGCTGCCTTAAACTGGCTGTGAGACTCCTGTCCTCCTTGGTGTGCATCCATTGGCGCAGAAGGGGGAACTCCTGCTCTCCCCCACAATCAGTCACCTAAATCATGATCTACCCTGAAATGAACAAGAATGTAAGAGGTGGCCATAATGCATTGCATTAAGAGCAGAGGACAGGGGAAAAAAGAACAATGATTTTTTTACTTGATTCTGAAATAAGAACAGAATAGTTCTTTGATTATTACCAGTGCTAGGATTTCTATTCGAATGATTTCCCTCATCTCTGTTATGGCCAAGAGGCAGGAGAGAGAAGAGGAAGAAAAGATAATAATAATAAAAAAATCCAGCGCAGGCTGATCTAGCCACCTCAAAGCACTAAGTAATCAGATGGCCATCTTTCTGTACCGGTGTGATCAGTGAGGGGACATCAAATGTCTTTACCTTTCTTTTTCTTTTTAAATTACAGGGCTTCTTTCCTTTGTTGTATATGAGTGGTTCCCTTTTAAATCACATATTTATGTTTCTTTCCAAATAGCTAAAAGACCCAGTCTTAAAAAAGAAAGTTTGGGTACTCAGGGTAATTAATACCACAAGGTTCCAGAGGCTTTGTTACAGAACATTTGCATTACAAAAAGCTGTAAAACCCAGTAATTTACTTTTCCCTGAAGTACTACAGCATCTTTATAACAAACTTTTTTTCAGCAGTCTTTCTGTAAGTTACACAACATCTTTGCTATTTTCTCCCCTTGTTAGTCTCTGGGTCGAACTAGAGGGTGGGAGCTCGGTTAGACAGGTTTCAGTGTGAGTAAAAGAGCACGAAGATGCCTGCGTAACATCAAGGGGAAGACTGATGCTGTGTGTAAATAATGAGCTTTCTTCTATTTTAGATCGCAATAAAGAGAACGTTACAGAATTTCTGTTCACATTTAGAATGGGTAAATGTGAAGACTACGGACTCAAATTCCCCCCTGGGCAGAGGAGACAAACACACGTCCGTGCCCACGTGAGCAGAAGTTCAGGGGTATGGGTGACATTCGAACCATGTAGAAGCCACAAACAGCCCTATGTGAGTAGCAATTTTGTTCAACCTTTGATTTTCGGATTTTTTTCATTTATTTTCTATCAACATCATCCTGTTTCCAATAGCATACTAATTAGGCAATGTGACTGACAATGATCCTTGTATTGCCTTCTAATGAAAATAAGCTGGATATGGGGGCACGATGCCTGATTGAGGCACACTTTCCAGGTAACTCAAGAGCTGCAGCCCTTTGCCTGAGCAATACATTCATGTCCCTGGCTCCCTGAATGACAGGATTTTACAGAAAAGGTGGAACCTGGGTGGAGAAGTGATGTCGAGCACACAGATGTCACTGCAGACCTACCCACTCAAATGAGGAATTAAACAAAACCTTCCTCCCAATGGCACCAGTCTTGCTCCCAGGCAGATCTGATGGAGGCTGCACAAGACTTGCAGAAATATTTAGTCCCAGCTTTTTTTTTCTTTTGCCCCCTTTTTTTTTTAGTACAAATTAAACACCAAACCACACTTTGATGTTGAGTGAACTTTCCATTTGTTTAATGATCTGAAAGTTTGTTCAGTCCCCCCATTTGCTGCTTGTTAACCAAGAGCAGCACTACTACTTAGTTTTACAGCTGCCAACCAAACTGGCCTTAATAACTACCTGCCGTGGTTCTGTTTGCCTCCCTCCCATCAGACGCTGTTCCTTATCAAGTACGCTCTTTCACCAAGTGTATTATTGGCTAAAAATAACAAACATACTTAACAGCCCATTTTCTACAAAACAGACATCTTTTTTCAATATATGAAATTTTCCATCTGTGTGTTTTAAGTGGCATCTTTTTTTCCTTCCACCCTCCTTACTTTGTATCTTTCACAAATTTCCTGCCAGCATTTGGTGGCCAAGGAACAGGTTGCACCAGTGAATGGGAAGGACACAAAGTCCAGTTTATTTCTTCAACGACACAGCCTGTTCAGAATCGATTCTGCTGACATGCCCGCTTGCCAAAGCCAGGCACTTCAGCTGAGCGATCGGAGTGAGGGACCCGCACACTGACCCACACACATTCAGCCAGATTGGGGATGAAAGTTCATTAGATTCTACCACCACAAAAGCCAGGGTTAAGGTATATTTTCATCGTCTGCTTATTTTCCTATATTAGCCTTAATGTGAATGCGCTTCATTGCAAGAACAGGTGAAAAAATACTTGGAGTGTGAAAGGTCTGAGCCCTGGCTCCCAATGTTATCAACTTCTTTACTATTATCAGGGTGATTTAAAAAAACCGAAGGGTGAAAAGATGGTCGTCCAGATCCGCAAGGTCCCAGCTGTGCCATCAGGTGATACAAACACCCCCTCAAAGACCTATTTTAAGAGCTATTGGGAGGTTTGCCATGTTCTAATCAAACTGCTTCTTTATTTCTTCAGAAAACTCCAGCTTCCTTCTAGCCTCAAATTACAAAATTGCTGCAGCAGCCTGCAGAGGCTTTTAAAAGAAAATTGTGCCTTTGGATGGAGAAGGAGGAGATAAAGGAGCAAACTGTTTTCATGGGATAGCTTGGCCTTAAACACTTACTGCATGTTTTGGTTAGGCTGGATCCTTGTTCTTTTCTTTTAAAAAGCAAGGATGAAATCCTGCTTTTGCACAGATCAGTGAGTGGTTTTACCACCATGATTCAGAGGGACTTGGTCTCAGCCAGTCACTAGATCTTTTCAAAGGGATCACTACATGAAGTATGATTGAAAAAAGAAAGGACAGGTGGTTTGGGGTTTTCCTCATCTGCATCCGCCCCTCACCCCGCATCGAGGCTTTAAAACATTCCCGAGGCAGTAGGAAGGAGCCTGCACAATGCCTACAGTTTCAACACCAGTATGAATGGCAGCAAAGAGGACAGGCTTCAGAGCACTGTCCTGTTCTGATCCCTTCACAGACCCTCCGTGCTGGCTTCTGGCTTGAAATGAAGCCCCCAAATGACTTGGGCTCTACCAAGTTGCTTGATTTGGTAAACTTAGCTGGAAGGTACGGGCCTCTCTGACAACCCTTGCACACAATCAGACGTGCCTCCATCCCTATCCCTGTTTTCGCTGAAGAGAACTTTCAGTGCCGTTCACCAACACCATTACTCTAAGTCAACCTCCTTGATTTTTGTATCTCCCTGAGGCAATCTGGGGACACCCCTCTCCCCAGGCAAGTCTTTTGAATATTGCTTGATATTCTGTCACATGAACCAAATGGGCCTCCTGGAAATCCCAGACATTATTTTTAACACCTTCTTCAAAGAACCGACCTGCAGCTGCTTGCAGCCATAATCCTGTCACTGCATTTTAATAACGCGTTTGCCACAACAGCTTATTGAACTCATTGCTGCAGGACCAGCAGTTATTTGCTTGATTAAACCTAAGATGTAACCCTTTGAGGGTTTAAGACCAAGAGGGACTGTCTCATGTCCACTCAGTATCCTGTTTATTTTCAGGCTATAACATTTAAACTCACCCTGTTCTGAGCTCAGGACCTTGTGTCTTTCACAAACGCAACCATGACGCAGGGATGCAGCTTTCATCAGAGATGCAGAACCTACTGCATCCCTTGGCAGATTGTCCCAGTCACTGTCACTTGAAAAACGATTTCCAATGGATTTTTATCTGACTTTAGCTTCCAACCATTATTTTTGCTTTGTCCTCCTTTGCAAGAACAAAGAGTTCATCAGCACATGGTATTCTCCCTCGTTTCACCATGTTTATGTGGTGTAATAACGTCGTTTCTCAATTTTCTTTTTGACAAGCCAGATGATCACATCACATTTAATCACATCACATTTAAGTCTCATGTACCAATGACATTTTCTAATCCACTGGCACCTTGACATGGTTATAACTACATCCACATAGAAGACTGTCCTGGAAAAATGACCACAGGGAAGATCACCACCTGCCCTTCCCTGGTGATCCATACCAGTCCAAAATGAAAAAAACCCAACTATGCCACATATAGCTCAAAAGTAGACCTCCTTCTGAATTTCACTTGAATTTTTAAGCTTTCAGGTATTTTGTACTTTTTTTGTCTCAAAAAAAAAGTACAGGGTGTCTTTTCACCCAGATGAGCATTCACTTCACAGATTACTTGAGTTCAAAATGAGATTTAAAATAGCTCTCAGCTGTAGAACCTACATAAAATTCTCCCATCTTATGTTCAGGGAAGGGAAATACCCTGCTGGAGCAGTTTTACATTTTTATTCAAAGGAATATGAAATACATTTTTCAGCTTTCCAGAAGTATTTTCTGCTGCTGTTGCTAATACTTTCCAAGACTCAATGCAATTACTTGTTAATAAAAACATGTTTTAATATGCTGGCAGAAAAATTGATACCATTTCCATTCTCTGCCTTAAAACAAATGAAACGTAGGAAGGAATTGAGCTGTCTCATTTCTGAAATGGGAAGCAGATATTTTTTAAAGTTCAGATCATTACCAAGTGTAATTTTTGTATAACAAGTGTAACTCTGACCTTGTGATACTTCTCTGGTGTTAACTTTGTAGGGGAATGTATTACTTACAAAACCTAAAAAAAGGAATACCTGTTTCAAATTCTTCTGGCCTCTTCACTTATCAAAGTGAACAATACCCCTAGTTCATCATCACGGAATCAACTTGTGTGAAAACTGTAAGCTGTGCCCGCTGCCGTAAGGCTGTCTAATAAGAGAACAGGAACCGTGTGAGCTGACTCCAGCCATTTGTGTTTAACCAGCTACAAGCCCTCCTAACCCAGGGCTGCACTGTTCCGCCACGCGAACACTGAAGCTGGGTTTCACCTTTGTTCGCACCCATGTATCTGTACCTAACGGGATCGAGCAGCCTGCAAAGGGGCAAAAAGCCAGTGTCCCTCCGTGGCTGTTAGGGGGCAAACTGCCAGGGAAGCAGCACTCGCCATGCTGATTTTTCCCACCCTTCCCCCCCCCCGCCCCCAGTGCATCAGGCCTAACTGAAGTTAAACAAAAACCAGTCCAAACTGATGTGAAGCTTTCAATTTTCAGGTATTCTCGATGCCATTAAACCTGGAAAAAGCCGTTGACTTTGAGGCGTCATCTGTCTTTTCCTTGGAATAGGGAGAGCGGTTCGGTTCCTGCCTCTGCCTGAGGGAGAAGGAGGACACAGCTACCAGGAAGCTCTCCAGATGGTTTCAGGATTTATGTCTTGCAGAGAGGAGAGGTGAGGCTCTCATCTACTACCAGTTATGATAGTACTGACACAGAGAATTACTTTCTAGCCTAATGCTTAAGACTCTCAGCAGTGCTATGGGACAGTGCCGCTCCATTTTAACATGTAATTTCTTCTAGTGAATGAAATAGTACATGAAAGTGATTGAAAAATATAGCCAGGGCAGAATACCTTATGGTTGGGTCTCTAGTTTATGTGAAATGACCGTTCAGATTCACTCGCTCAGAGATGGGAAATGAACTTGCATCTCACTCCTGAGGGGAGAGCCCGGACAAGGCGGCATCCCAAACCCCATTCCTGGGCCTGATCACCCCAGCTGGGGAAGGACTCGTTCAATCTGCAACGGATGTGGAGAAGGGCTCTCAGAATAACCCGAGCTGTGGAGAGGTTAGCTGGTAAGAGGGTACACGGGTAAGGCTCGTGTAACCTTGCAAAGCCAAGACTGAACCTGCTGCCAGTAAATTCGACACAGGGGCTGGGAAAGGAGGGTAAACGTAAGGGAAGGAGAGGAGCTATCTATGCTGAAGGACAACACTGACAAAGAATAAGTAAGTATGAATAAACCACGGATAAATTCAAGCTTGAAACTAGATTCTTCTTTAATCACCTCTGAGATAACAGGAGGAGAAAATGGTAACAGCTTTGCCAGTAGGAACCTATTTAGTTTTAAGATGAGGCCCGACAAGCTTATAGATGGGTGATGATGCAGAAGGTCCACCATAGGTGCCTGTTTCTGGGTTGCAGCAGCACTACTGGAGAGATTTTAGGGGTGTAAGCTCTGGGATGGGATTTTGCTTGTTTGTTTTCCTACAGAGAGCCTGATATGGGCCAGTATTTCAAGAAAACCTTTGAATCTAGTACCTGCAGTAAACACCTATGCCCAGGTTTTCAAAAAGAGAGAACTACTTTGAAAATTTGATCCCTTTTCAAGGCCTATGAAGATCCATACCATACAGAAATCTGAGTCCTCATGTTCGCTTTGCATCATGTTCCCTAGAAATAGGTGCAGAAATTATTCTTTTCTGTCTGTCCTCATAGAGTTGTCAACCCTGTGGTACAGTGAATAATTCCTACTTGGTCTAGAATCTACAGAGGAGGACTGTGACCTCTCATGGTCTGTTAACTGCTACTGTTATTCTAATATAAAACATATATATATGCATATGCATTTAACTATATATAATAATAACTATTTCCCTTTCACATAGGTACTCTTCTCATAGGGACACAGTACTTCCAAAACAATTAAAAAGTAAATTCAAATAAATTGTGTAAGTCGTAGAAGAATTGAAAAGGTTTTTCTTGAGCAGAGAATACACAGTGGATCCCCTTGTTCAGTTCCACCTCTGTGTAGTGTATGTATTGTAACAATGTCAGCACATAGTACCGCATGAGTACCAGCTGCTGTACAAGCCTCCAGCTCCTCACACTCCTGCCACATTAGCCTTCAACTAATGTCAGGAAGTGATTTTATGAAGGTCAAGAGAATTTTGGCCACTGCAGTTAAAATGTTTTTGTCTCAGTGATTTTTTTTTTCTCCCAGTGTGTTCTGCCAGGTTTGATCCATCATTTTTTTTTGCTTTACCTTGTAAGCTTTCAATTATATATTAGTGTGCAGAGCTTAAATCAGGAATTGGAAAAACATCTTTTAATATTAAGCACTTCCAGGAAAGAATTTATAAAAACCTGCAATGCTCTATACGGATGGTTCAGAAGAGAAGTAATCAACCAACTCCGTAAATGTCAAGGGGAAGATTAGCCTTTACTTCTGATGAATCCAATTCAGCAGACACATTAAAAGGTGCCTTTGCATGTGGAACTAAAAGGACTATTTCCTGCTCTAACAAAGTCTTTGACTTTCCTGTTAGTGGCTGCCAGTTTACCTCATGCGAAGGTTTGATTAAGCATTGTAAAAGAAAACAAAACAACAACCACCCCCACACCCCCAACCCAAAAGCAAAACCAAAACCACCTTCATCTAAAATGTTGAAATACCTTTGAAGACCATCTGCCCCCTTGCTGAAGTCGATAGAAGAGGGTTTTGGCCAAGTGTTTCAGAACAGTAATTACAGAAAAAGGATTTTTACTTTGATTATCGGTTTGGATTACAAGATTAGAACATTGACTTTGAAAAGCTGTTCAGATGGAGCCTAACTCTGAATGCCACTTACCTTGCTGCGGATCCTTTTTGCCGTTCAGTAATGTAAAGGGCTAAAGCAAAGCTTCATTACCTTAGATGCTCCCCACAAGTACAAACAATAAGCTAATACAGACAATAAGCACAACAGATTTCTTGCCACATTTGGTCAAAAGACTCCTTAATATGTCTACCCTAACCTGTTTGGTAAGGGTTTGGGCAGAGCAATTGAAGTCAGCCAAAGGACTCCCCTGGAGCAGTAGGCGCTGAAATACCATCTTGGTTCGAGAGCACACTATAGCACATAAGTTACTGCAGTAAATGCAGGCTGTAGAACTGCTCACAGACGATCCACAAGACATTTCTAATAATTTCAATGGACTTTGGAGCCAGCCTTAAATCAGGCAGCATTCGCTGTACTCCCTAAAGATAGCAGCCTGCACATTTGTCTTTGTGGCCGCATGAGCCAACTTCATAGGCAGAAGACAGCAAGAAGCAGTGCAGTCTGCAGCTGGCTACCCTTGCATGCACTACTAGCACATGCACTGTAGAAAAAAAGGTTCCTTTATAGGTTGAAATACTTGATTTCCCACTTCCTTCAGATATGGATTAAATGCACAGAGCAAAATTTTTAAGACATTAGAGATTTTCTGGAGAAAATATTAGTCTATTTAAGTAAAATTACACAATCTTACCATGCTTATGTGGGATGATTTGCGAAGATGAGCTGGGAGCTGCAGGCATCAGCAAAGCAGCAGAGCAGTGCCCTCCCCAACCTGGTGCAGTCCTGTTGTGCTTGAGCAAGAAGAGCAGAGTGGGTTGGGTGCTGGTAACAAGGGGCAGCCAAGACTCCCACGGGCATCAGCCAGGTGCACAGTGAGGAGGTAGGTCCAAAGTCACCTGGACCACATCAGAGCTGGTCCTGCAGACAAGCGGCCAAAACCCAGGGCAGGGGAAGAGGATGCAGAGCCTGGTGGAGCACTCAGTGTTTGCAACACGACAGCAGGGCAGTAAAGGCCTTCAGATGCTTTTACTCAGGATGGTGTGTATATTAGTGCTCTCCTTATTTCAGCCTTCTGGTGGCATCCATGGTGGAAATCAACTGAACTGCAGCAAAAAGGCTTGGGCATTCTGGAAAATAAACCCAAACACTGTATGAACTTAAACTGCTTTTGTTTCCTTTTTAAACATAACTTACTTTTAAAAACACACATAAATTAATATTACAGCACTTTTTTTTCAGTCAGGATGACGCAATGGCTCTGGCATTTACAGGAAGCAGAGACACACGAAACAAGCTCCTCTTTTCTGTTCACAGGTAAAAGCAAAGGAAAGGAAAATAAGCAGTTATGAGAGATGGGAAGCTCTTGAAAACCCAATCTTCTTCTGTAGTACAGATATTTCAACACACCCGAACAGTATTAAGGTCTTCATTTGCTCTATGAACAGTGAGACAGTAATTTCACAGTCTGTCAAATGTAGGAGCAAACAAAACCAAAGTGGTCATTGAACCAATAGAGGAATGGATTTTGAACATCACCACTGATTTTTTTGGCCTCTTTTACTGTCCTCAAGTCATCCAAAACTGTCAGAAATTGGTATGAGATCACTTCTTGTCAAGCTACTGAAGTAAAACATAAGGAAATCAGAGCTCTTTTTCTCATATCCATGGGATAGCAGAAACACACAAGGTTCTTTGGAAGACTAAAACTGCAGTTTATTGAAGTTATTGGGCACCACTAACTGGGCTCCGTAGAAGCCTCTAACTCCAGGAACCGGGAAGCGTATACCAGACATAAGCTCGGAAGTACATTCATGTGCACCTACAGCGGATCCACCAACGCCAACTGCTACTTCATTTTTAACACATTTCTGAACTGTTCCAGTCTCTGGTTTGCTACGTGCCTCTCCTCCAGATCCTCCACCGGTCTTGACTAGTGTGTGGGAAGGTTGTTTGTTTAAGCAAATTAAACGTGGCGTGGGTTAAGACATCCTCAGTTTTCCCAACAATTGATTAGCTGTTTTATTTACAGCCATTACTACTTCTTTGCACCACCTGTGTGAGCCCTGAAAACTGAGGAGTGCTTACTCTGGCACCATGATTCCCGTGGGAAGCTACATCCCTTTCCTAGCATTAGCTACCATTTACTCGCAAGACAGAGGCTTAGCAAAGAAGGGGTTAATTTCCTAGAACTATTTTTGTTTAAAGCAAGTCAGTCAAATGTAGAACTAACTTCTGACAGAATCCGAGTAGACTCACAATGCATGAAATTTAAATAGAGAAATTTCTCTTAAAAAAATCCCTTGCGTCAAGAGAGGTCATTGTCGGAAACCCTGACTAATGTAGCAAAATGGAAGAACGTCCTAGAGAGTGAATGGTCCTTGGCAGCTGTTTAATGGTGGCCCTCTGCTGTAGCACTCAAGGCTGACCAGCTTTGATTTTGCTCCTGATGTATCACTCCCTTTGGTCTGTCATGACTCCGCCGCTGAGCCCCCTCAGCCTGTGGCGCAGCTAATTGTGATTCATTCACTGCCTCCCAGAAAACAGGCTGGAAAGTTGCATTTTGTTAAAATACTCAGCCTTATCATGGAAGATCCTTTGAGGTAAAGTTCCTCCTTTTCCGCCCCTCTCCTCCTGCCTTTCAAAATGAAAGCCACAGAGAAACAGAAGGCTAAGTGTACTGTCGGACCTCCAGATGTAAATATGGTTAAATTACCCCTGGAGCACCGCGGGCAGCAAGGCACTGCTGCAGCAGCACTGAACGGGGAGATCACAGCCTTCATGCAATGCCTGGCCCACGTCCTCACGCCCTCAGTCCCCATCCCTGCTTCAGGACAGTGTCCATGCGGCTCCTACGTCTGGAAAGGTGGTGAATGGGAAGAAGTTTCTTTTCTCTGGACTATTTCATTTAATTTATGTCTTCATTACCTGTTTCTAACATCTGCAGCCCCTCTGGTTTCTCAGCGCAGATCCTGTGAGCAGGATCTAATGCTTTGTTCTACAGATGCTGGGTTACCTGCAGCCCCAGACTGAGTGAGCATTTCCCCGCTACAGGCTTGCTTAGTTACTATAGTTTTCTCCCTGGGTTGTAACACTACCTTTCTTGGATTTTGTTGGGGGTTTTTTTTGTAAATTCATCAGGAGGATGGCTGACACCTGAGTCCTCTGCCCCCACCCTGCTCCTGGCCATCAGGTCACAGACCTCCATTCCCATCTTGCACCAAACAGGCCCCAGTCCCTGAGGGGAAAGGACTTGTGCTTAGGAGACATTGGTGGGAGAGGAAAGAAGTGTTTCCTCACCACTTCTGTCCTCTACTGGAAATCTTAGAGCCGACAAATGGGCCAGCTCCCCGTCAAGGTGAAGGAGCTTTTTGGCCAGCTGAGGTCTTGCTGGTTCTCAGTCAGCAGGTGCCTGTTTCGGTGGATCCACAGCAGGGGCATGGCCCACTTCTGCTGGGCGTTCTCGTGTCCCCATCACCGCTGCACTGCAGGGGAGTAAGGTTTCAGCAGCATCTAAGATTCATTTCCAACTTGCTGTTTGGTCTTCCCCAGATACAACCTGGGCTCAAGTTCACTAACAATCTGTTCAACACCTTGATCTTGTCTCTGTATCTCTCCTTCTTTAAACCTTTACCAGAAATTACCTCACCAACCTTCATGCAACATGAAACCTTTGTGTACCTTATCTAATGAACTAACTTCCCATGGCACTTGCCAGACCAGCTGCAGCGGGAGCCCTGAGCCCGAAGGGAGAAGCGGCTCTGAGCAGCACCACACGGGGTTACAAACCAAGGCCCAGGGCTGCCACAGCCTCTCCTCGCTCACACCCATCACAGCAACGCTCAGCTCCGAAACGGAGAGTGGCTGCCTGGAACAACACTGCGCCCGGCCGTGGTCCACCTGTGGAGGACCCAGAGCAGTGTCCCAACCTCCCGCTTAGGCGTGTGTCCTGGTTTTGGCAGGGGTAGAGTTAATTTTCTTCCCAGTAGGTGGTACAGTGCTGTGGTTTGGATTTAGTGTGAGAATAATGCTGGTAACACACTGATGTTTTAGTTGTTGCTAAGTAGTGCTTACTCTAAGTCAAGCACTTTTCAGTTTCCCATGCTCTGGCAGTGAGTAGGGGCACAAGAAGCCGGGAGGGAGCAGAGCCAGGACAGTTGACCCAGACTAGCCAAAGGGATATTCCATATCATAGAATGTCATGCCCAGTATATAAACTGGGGGGAGCTGGCCGGGGCTGGCCGCTTGCTGCTCAGGGACTGGCTGGGCACCAGTCGGCAGGTGGTGAGCAATTGTACTGTGCATCACTTGTTTTTCTTCCCTTGGGTTTCATTCCTTTCTCTCCCTCTCCTCTTCATTACAATTATTATTGGGGTTTTTTGTTGTTTTGTTTTGTTATTACTGGATTTCAGTTAGTAAACTGCTCTTATCTCAACTCATGGGTTTTACCTTTTTCCAATTCTCCTTCCCATCCCACCGGGGTTGGGAGGGAGCGAGCAGTTGTGTGGTACGTAGTTGCTGGCTGGGGTTAAACCATGACAGTAAAAGTTAAATGCTCTGAGGACACTGCAAATTTGTTCCATCCTCTGTGGATATTATCAACCACAATGGTTAATCCTAACTGCTGGAGTCAGGGTGTCAGTCCTTTGGGGACTTAGAAGGGACTGGGTGCCAGAATTCTTCAGGCTTCCTTGAAACAACCATTCAGTGTTTAAGTTACATGTCTTAAAGAGCATAGTTCAGGAAGACAGACGTGGAGCCAGTGGCAATTCATGGAGCATGTATCCTTTGCAGTGTTGTCTCTCTTCACCCCTTTACTCTGCTCCTGTTTCCACAGGTGAAGCCAGCTGTGCTCCAGGAGTACCAGCAACAACAAAGGTGTTTGAGAGAGCAAGGTGGCTTCCTTAATCAAAACACAATTTGAGCTCATAATGCTTTAGAGGTCAGTCAAAAAATGCAATTTTTTTCTCGTCTATTTTTTAAGGAGGAATTTCCATTTGCTAGAATATGTTTTTTATATCACCACACAGAACATGAGAAAGAAGGTTTCTTCTGGGTGGCACCTGTTTGAAAAGAAAGAAATCAGCAAAAG
This sequence comes from Ibycter americanus, assembly GCA_035590275.1. Lineage (NCBI taxonomy): Eukaryota > Metazoa > Chordata > Aves > Falconiformes > Falconidae > Ibycter > Ibycter americanus. The sequence continues at coordinate 4,342,550 of JAVJGI010000003.1, read as the reverse complement.
AGGGCACTGAGGCTGCCACCATGGGCAGAATGGAGGGGACGCAACAGAGTACGGGAACAAAAAGAGAACACAATAAGAAATGCAGATGAGAAATTTGTTTGATGCAATGAAAAAGGAAGAGATATGAGAGAAATCCACTGAAAGGAGGTGGTGGGATGATGTGGAATGTTTGGCAGCTGCTGGAAGATGCAGGAAGAGGAGAGGGAATTGGGAGAAGCAGCAACTCTAGCTTTCAGCAACTGCTATAGAGGAAGAAAAAAGCCCATCAATAGAGAAAAAGGAGATGCAGCTGCACTGGCATCGTATTTCCTTCCCAAACTGGAAGAGCAGCCTTCAAAGTTATTGAGTAAATGTATATTGATAAAAACATCATAAGCTTTTCTAATTTTATATTGCCAGTTATATTTTCAACTCATGAGATCAAAGATTTTTTCAAAGGCAATGCAGAAAGTTATTAAAGAAATATTTAAAGACAATGAATTAACAGTAAAAGGCATTTTCAAAAACTGGCTATGGGAAGTAGTCAAATTTGACTCAGAGCAGCCTTTCAGCTGAGTTTGAATGTACTGAACAAAAAGCAGCTATAAGAAATTGTTAGCTGTAATCCAAAGACTGTATGTGAATCAGGCATTTGCCAGTTCAGACCTGGGTTTTTCTTTGCAAAAGAGAACACACCTTGCCAGCACCCCTTTTGCAAGGAGTTTGGCAGCTAGCCATCTTACAAGAATCTGAGAAAGAAATCCCTCCTTGTGTACTGTTATATTTTAGCTTTTATCACCACTACAAAAGCTTATGGGTTTAACTACCCTTTATCAGCAAACACCAGTCTTTCCAATCAAGAACTGTACCTTAACCGACAGACTTTGTCACTCTTATTTGTTGGTACCGTAATACAAAAGTATCCCACTGAATCTCACATTGGACATCTCCCTGGGTTCTTTTACTCATTGTAAGTACCAGCATCTGGTCCTAAATCGAACAACAGTGCACCATAGCATACAAATTGTAACTGTCACTGCTCAGTTAACTGCCTTTATTTTCATTAATTGTGCTTTAAAACCTAGATGCCATGAGTTATTCTCATGTCTTCACGGCTTCATTGAAAATTGAAGCTTCATACTTAGAGTATTAGATCTGTACTCCCTTGCTCCATTCTTAGCCTTATATATCTGCACAACCTCAGAATGACCACGTGTATCAATCTGCTTTGTGGGATGTATCTTTGCTTGTCAACTCTCTGGTCTTCATGCTTGTTTGTAAAGCTCAGTATAGCTTGTTAAGCCCAGTGGCACCTGGCGTCCACTTCAAACACAGTGAGATATGCTGGTACAACACAGTTTGTTTAAAGGCCTGCAGGAGCTGGATTAAAGAGCACACCCGAGGTGAAAGCGTGATTTTTATTGCTAACCCTGTGCTGATTCAAATCACAGCAGCGTTACTTACCATACATCTATCCTTTCTTTAGCAGACTAAGCCGGCGAGCAGGCTAAAACCCACACCTGGTGCATGTCTTGACTCTGTTCTGGGAATCTGAGGTGCAAAAGGAAAGCCTGAGTTTTGCTACCTACAAATCCTTGTTTTGATACCTAGGAAACTTTCCAGAAAAAAAATGCATGGTTGACATGTTGGCCTAACATGGTGCTGCCACTAAGACAGAAAGGATATGCACGGGATGAGATAGGACAGTAGAGCAAGCTGCTGGTCGTCTTACTCTGCACTACCATGTGTCACAGACCTGAGTCTCCTTCCACTTGATTTAGCACATGCATATTTCTAATCAGTGAGGACATGAGATTAATTTTCGTTTGCTCATGCACTTAGGTCAGCCTGAAAGGCAGAGCAGCTCTAGCCTCAGAGCCCCGGCCGCCACCTCAGGCACACTTTGTTCAGCAAGCCTTGGCAGTCTGCCTTCATCTCCCATTTCCCAAAAGGAGTGCAACGTCTTTGTTTTATCTTCAAGGAGGTGAAATTGCCATAAACATCACATGAGGATGAGGGACATGCCAATGGTGCCTTTTGGGCTGAAGTTGGACACTGGGCAATTAATTCCATGCGAATTTTATAGAGGAATATTCACGGAGCCCGTGGGGGGGGGGGGGGGGGGGGGGGCGCGTG
>JAVJGI010000003.1:4314828-4340335 GCA_035590275.1 Ibycter americanus | reverse complement strand
AAAACCCAACAACAAACAAACAAACAAACACTATACTTTGAGATGACCAAGTCCTCATCAGTAGTGATTCCTGTACCATGGAGGTACTTGATACCATAGTACTGATAATACCATGTGCACTTATGTCGTGCAACAGAACGAAGGCGAGTGTGTCAGGGCTATTCTGCTCATAACGCAAAGCAGCATAAGCAGCTGCACAGGCTCTGAAGCCTCTTTAAAGAGCTGGGTTTAAGCTGTCTTCTTAGGATTGACAGATCCATGGGAGTTTCTAAGATGCGAAAAAGTAGAGATTTAACATGTCCAAAAAGTTCTGACAGAATACAGTTGAACACCTTTAAGTATCTGAATACACTAAAAATCTGCTATAAACCCTTGTAACTCAGAGACAATGTACCATGAACACTGTGGGTTTTCATGCAAATCCTTAGAACGTTACTTCTCAGTTTATGCATCATTACAGACAGCTTAAAAAGGTTTTAAAGAAATACATTTCAGTCCTGAGATGCTAGTAGTCAACTATTCAAAGAATGATGAGATAGGAGAACTCTTGGCCGCTTTAGTGTAGTTTAGAGATGATATAAATGACACTGAACCTTAGAGGGTTTTGGAAGTTAAATAGCTGGCATTAACAACGTAGGGCAGAAATCTGCTATGGTAAGAACAGGTTTTGCCAACATTTACTTTGCTTCATACAGAAAGGCAGTTGTTGCTATTTTAGATTAGACAAATCTATTTGCATTAAATGCAACAAACTATATTTCTGGGTGGGTAAATACCCACATAGAAAATTGGGATACTGTTTTAAAAAATATCAAATGCATACAAATGAAAGGGCTAATCCCATCCCTTAAGGGCCCACAGAGCAAAGATGACATTACTGAGTGAGACCAAAGGTCCCCCTAGCCCAGTTCCCTGGGCAGATGCAAAGGTGAGTGACAGCAGATGGAGATACCTTCCCCGGCATTGCCTCCAACCTTCTAGTCCAAGTGAACAATAACACTGCCAATAGTCCACTCCTGCCTTCCCACTGGTGTGTTATTCTCAACGAATGGTGGCTATAAAAGCATCTGAAGGTACTAGGGCACTGAATCGTCTTAGAAAGCAAGGACAGGATTAATGCACTCATGATAAAGTGATTTTCCCCTGCAGTGGTATTTCGGCAGCACCTGCCAACTGATCTGGAAGTACAGATAATTAGGTATTTTAAGAATTAAAAAAAAAAAATCCATTCTGACACCATCATATTTGTCTTCAAAGCTTATACAGCTTACTAAGAACTAGTTCACTTAAGAGCAGAGTTGGGTAGTATTTAGCAGTTTCTGATTATTTCTTCTCCCTGTGGCAGACAGAAGTGCTATTGGATCTATCTTCCCTCCCAGCGAGGAATACACTCTTTCTTCATACAGTTAACCAGTGGCCCCAGTGCTAATGAAGCTCTCTACCTTCGTTATGGCTGTGGGGGTTCACGGTGTTTTATTCCCCACTCACCACACCCCCTCCACAGCACTTGTCCACTTCGTGCTAAACCTTGCTGTTATCTTCTGGAATATGCCTGGTCCACCGCTTGTGTTTTATTCATGGATTCTGGAAAAAACCTGATGCAGAACTTTGGTCAACAGAGTTATTAATATACAAAGGTAGATGGCAAGATTGAAAGCCAGTCTGCATTTATCAAAGTGGAAGGTGAAACAAAAAGATTTCCCAGCAAAATGCCACTGACATTTATATTAAAGGGGGGAACAAAGCCCAGATCTGACATTTAAAAATAATGCCACCTGTGTAAAACCTAAAGCTCATTTTTTACTGGCAGCAGGAAAGCTTCAAGGCAACTCCCCTTTTCCATTTGTTAATTGTGCAGCCTTTCATCACAAAGGGCTTACTTCTTTGCCTTTTCACATTCTTCAAAAGTGATATTGAATAGTGACTATGCAAAAGGCAATGCAGCAAGAATTAAGTGAGTTGAAGAGATCTCAGCACAGGTAGCAGAGCATCACATTTAATTCCTTTGGTGCTTATTTTAATAACATTTATCATGATGAACTCTTAAGTCATTACAGAGCATGAAATATGCAGTGCCGTGCTTTGCCATTTAACATATAATTTATCTCCTCATTGCTGTGACGAAGACATTATTACTTTTTTTTTAATAACTTCTTATCAAGTAGGTTCAGCCACATACCACTGGTTTTATTTCAAAACTCTGCACAACAGTCATAATCAGGAACTGATGCCTAATTTTTTTCTTCATTACTAAGAAAAAAACCCACCCCAGGCCACATGTCAGAGTCACTAATCAACAAAGCTACCCGCAGGTGAAAAGTAGGGAAAGGAGTTCTCACTTATCAAAGACCTTGTTCCCAGTTTTTTTTCTCTCTCCTCATCTGGTTGAATGTTTCACAGATCCACAGGGTAAAGGAGAAAGGATGTTTCTTTTGTTGTCAAGGTCAGAAGGTGCACTTCTCTGACATACTACACACAACACAAAGAACCTCACCATGTCATTTCTGTATCAGACCTATCCATTTGTCATTGAACTACATGTCATTCAGCTAGACATCCCATCCTGATCTAAAGTGACTGGAGTACTTATTTCATCCTTAAATAAATCGCTAATTTCTTTCATTGTACAAATGGCGCAAGTACTTTCTCTCACTTCACTTTCATTTCCAGCTACCAGACTTTGTAGGGGGGGAACAAAGAGCCCTCAGTCAGAAACCTCCTAATGTGTAGGTACTTGCAGTCTTCCTGCCTCTAAGCCTACCTTGGCGAGTGACAAAGGCTGATGCCCTTTAATGTCTCACTGAAAAGTCTGTTTGAAAGTCCTCTGCAGAGGAGAGCGGAGGATACTGCTTCATGTTTCTTAAAACACTGTAATCCCAAGATCACTGTTTTTTAATATTGCTTTTAATGTGACTCACTCAGGGGGAGCACCAAATATGCTAGAAAAAGCTCTGTACCTCAGCAGGCTTTCAACCCACTTATACAGGGGCAAACAGTGGTGGCAGCAAGAAACCATCAGACCAGAAAATGAAAGATGAGCAGGAGTCACAACTCATCAACTGCTTAGACTTCAAGCATTTTGTAGGCATTGTAAGAGAGGTAAGATTTGAGAAGCGTAACAAATACAAACACAAGTTCAGACATTATTATTAGCATGTTTGTTCAGAGATTGCCTCTTTCCTAATTTTGATGATCACCTTTGCAACAACATACAGGCTGAAAAGAACAACATGAACTACACAGGCACCCTAACGTGTCCTAAAACCAGCGGTAATGGCCCAGGACAAGTCAGGCGGCTGGTTCAGCAATGTGCTCAGTGAGCAGCGGCATTCAGAAAAATATACCATGCACACAGAAAGTAATCAAGAAACAGCAGTCAAAACGGTCACCATACACTTCATGTAATTTAACTGCCCAGTTGCAAGTCTGAATGTCTATTCACATGATGGAAAGTTTGGAAGTGCCTTGAGGACGAGGAGCCAGAGTCTGACTGCAGAGCAGGGTGGATTAGGATAACTGGGGCTAGACTAGACTAGACAGAATGGGGTTCCTCTCTACATCCTCATGAAGCTTTAAGGTATTTTGAAAATAATGAGAAAGCTCTTCTGGGTTTCAGCTGCCCTGATTTTAGCCCCAGGTAGTGTAAAAGCATATAGATTTTGGTAACTCAAAGTAGACAATTTGCTAAAGAAACCAAAAGACATCACCTTGTTCCTCTCTATAGCTAATTTGGTGAAACACAACTAAAGGGCTTATTCCAGGCATCAGTTTTGCATTTGCATCAGAGCTGAATTACAAGACCTACAGAGCTTCACTAATTTATTGGCTTGCTCACCCATTTAGGAACTGAGTTATTAATGATCAGTTCACAGATTAATTTGCTGAGGCAGTTAACTTGACACAATTAATAGTTATGAATGTAGGGCAACGATTACACTACCCTTTTTCTGAGGAACCTCTAGCACCCAAAACGCACAACCTTATGGCAGGGTGTGCATCAGTGGGGCTCAGCCCCTCTCCGGGGGTCTGCAGTGGGGAGAGCCCTTTCTGCTCCACCCCTGTTCCCTGTGCAGACTGTGTGCTGCATACACAGACTCCCCTCTCCTGCTGGGATCCCTGCAGCGGGTACCTGGTGGTTCTCACTGCCTTCAGCCCAGGGCATCCTGCCTGGCTCTGCAGCAGGGAACAAGAGTGCACACTGCAGATGGCTTTGCACATCTGCCCCTGCCTGGCCTGAGACATAGAGACTCAGGAGCTCCCACTCAGCTGCCAACAGCTTTGCAGATATCAGTTAAAGCCAGAAATTCTACCCCCTTTAGGTAAATCTCAGAAAGTAAGGGCATCATCAGAAGTGTCAGTGGGAGGTAAAAGCATAAAATCTGGACTGAAACTGGTCTGAAATAATTTGCCTGAGACCATACAGCAAGTCGTTGACAAAGCCAATCCAGATGATCTCTCGTTCTGATGTGAAGGACCTCAAATAGAACCTCTTATTTACCCCTGCCCCTACTTCTGCCCTCAGCAGATGCAAGTTCTAAATACAGGATCCAGGATGCTGCAGTCCTATAGCCTATATGGGACAGAGCTGCTTTTTGGGCCCCTCACTTCAAGAAGGACGTAGAAGTGCTGGAGCATGTCCAGAGGTGGGCAACAGAGCTGGTGAAGTGTTCAGAGCACAAGTCTTATGAGGAGCAGCTGCGGCAACTGCAGGTGTTTACTCTGGAGAGGAGGAGACTCAGGGGGGACCTTATTGCTCCCTACAATACTTGACAGGAGGTTGCAAGCAAGAAGAGTTACAGATCTCTTCTCCCAGATGAGAAGGACAGGACAAGAGGAAATGGCCTCAAGATACACCAGAGGAGGTTTAGATTGGATATTAGGAAAACTTCCTTCACTGAAATGGTGGTCAGACATTGGAACAGGCTGCCCAGGGAAGTGGAGGAATCACCATCCCTGGAAGCCTTTAAAAAACATGTAAATGTGGTGCTTCGGGACATGGTTTAGTGATGGACTTGGCAGTCCTGGTTGTAATTGCAGTAATGGCTGGACTTGATCTCAAAGGTCTTTTCTAACCTAAATGATTCTATGATTCTCTGTATTATCCACCTTTCAGCCACAGAGCAGGACACAGAAAGCAGCACCCTTTCTGGACCCACCCTTCTGTCAACAGCAGGAAAGTCATTCTTTTATGTGGCTTGCTTGCACTAGGGAAAGGAGGTGGGGCAGGTACTCCAAATGCAGCTTTTCGCTTCTATTCCTTTTAGATAGTGCTTTACATCTAAATGCTACTTTTGCAGAACAAAGGATGGCAGTTCTTCCGATTCAGGAGCCTCTCGGTGTGTGCGGCACCAGGCTTGCACTGACGTGTGCTGCCACTGCTGCCCACCCCTAGCGTGACAGTAAGATAGTCCGGACTTGACTGGTGTGACCATGGTAAAGGTTGGCTGCTTGCTGCAGGCACAAAAAGCAGATGAACAAAAAGATCACCTGGAAGACGAGTGACAGAAGTGACGGGCACATTGTCATGGGTGCCCCAGCAGCCGAGCTGCACCACAGCTCGGTGCCCGAGGCGGAGGTATGGGGCACAGCGCATGTCTTGCTCCAGCGCTCAGCAGCTGTACACAGCCAGGAAAGCAGCAGTAGAAACAATTCTTAAAAAACTTCAGATGTGTGGAAATCACATCTATTCCTTCTCCCACTTCAAACTCCATAGGCTCTAAGTGCCCCCTTCTTTACCAGCTTTTAACTCACACACACCTCCACTCCCACCCCCCCTTCCGACAGATATTTAAGAAATATAAACTTTAACTCCTTCTACTGGCAACTAAGCGGTTGACAAAAATAAATCTCCAATATTAGTTTCCTTTTTGCACACTTGTTCTCACTCAAGGGTACTTTGGAAACTATTCTATTTGTCACACTACAGTAACTCAGCACTTTGGGAATCATAATGTATCATTTCATAGCTTTGGTGGATAAATAGCTATAATTTTCATTAGTCCTCCTTGAGTAAGCTTTCCTGTTGAAACAAGAGACAGGGCAGAGTGCGAGGTTCTCTGTCACTAAAACTGTGGCTTTGTATCACTAACTGATAAGATGTGATAAAATGACAAATTATAATAAAGCAAATCAATATGTATGTGCATATTCTATACAGCAGAGGAAGGGCTTCATTTGTAACAGACGCTCACAGTGAGTTTGTAACCTGTCTTACCAGCTGCTCTCTGTGGAGGTCTTAAAAAGCCGAGGCCCCACCTTGTGTCTGTGGGGACAGCCCCGTGGGCTCCCGCCTGGAGCGGTGGCTCGTTGGCCGTGGGTCGCAGAGTTATTGCAGAAGGAGCTGAACTCCCCCTCCTGCGGATATGAGTGATGTCCATGTGTCAGAGGTGCAGTTATACAAGAAGTGAAGAATCCAACACTCAGCTGCAGGAAGGAGCAAAATGCTGTTAAGCCTGCGTGCTGTGAGCTTGGGCAAACGCCCCTGCGTCGGAGGAGAACAGATGGTCTTTCCTCTAAAACAGTAACAATGGTGGAAGAAATTCAGTACTTCAATGGCAGGAAAAACTTAGAATGTCTCCATGTGCACGGTTTTTCTCAGTTAAAAAGAGCATTAAGGTACACAGAAGTGACATGCAAATTAAGCATGGAGTAAAAAGGGGAGGGGCTTGTAAATTACTTTTTATTATGATTTTTTATCATTTTAATATGATTTAGCCCTGCTTTGAGGGGGCAGGTGGACCAGGCGGACTAAGTTATTCCGTCCCTCTCTGAACCAGTATTGGAGGTTTACTTATAAGCATTTTCTACGGCATACTTTACCAATCCAGAAATCATCAATTTATGCCTGTACCATGCTGGAAACTCCTATCAGCCATCTGCTAGCCCTGCACAAAACCACCTTGATGCATAATGTAACCCAAACCCTACAAACACAGCAAGCTTGAAAAAAATTGTTAAGTAAAGGCATTTTCTTTCCAGACACGTCTGAAAGCACAGAGAATGGATCCTTCCCCCAGCTGGAGCAGATTTCATCTCGAGCATTTGATATCTGATAGAACACTGTAATTGACAAATTATCATGGAATAATTTTTACCACTAAATATATCTTTATAGATTTCTCAAGTCTCGCTGTGTTTCTAAGGGCATTAATGTGATCTCTTAATATCTCAGCAATCTCTAAACAGAAGGCAGAAGCCCTTGATTAAGTAATTAGTTATGTCAGTAGGCAGAAATCATCAGCAAAATCATACCTTTCTTTGGTATAAATTAAAGAAAGAAACCCCAGAGAATAGATTTGTAGTACAAATTAAAAAATCCATTTATCATTCATCAATAATTCACCTTGGCACTTCGTATCCTTCTTGCGCAGGGGGTAAATGGTTTACAGCCCCCAGCACAGAAAGTACTCCCAAACTGGGGAAAAGACCCATAAGCAGATGGCACTTCCACGCACAGACATGCCGCGACTCTCATTGATTCTCCTGTGGGACAGGGGCAATACGCTCCTCCCTCCCTGCAGAGAGTGACGATCTAGAAACTTTGCGAGACTGTGTGGTCATGTTTACCTAATTAACTTATCCTTGGCCAGAAGGAAGATGTGGTCTGGCCTCAAAATCTGTTATAAATTCTCCGCAGGGAAGCAGAACCCAGAAAATGCATTGACCTGTCAGACCACATTCACAGAAAGGAGGATCATTGAATGCTTCCTTCTGCTAAGGAATTCACTGAGAAGAAATATAGCTAACCTTTGTGGGTTTTTTCCATTCACTTATAGAAAGTACAATAACCACATCTTAAAGGCTGAACCATTGAGAGAACAATCTTGAGAACTAATAACATGAAAGCCAGTATTGATGAGATTGGGGTGAGAGAACAGCTATGCAGCTGCTTTTCCCGCAAACACAGGGAGCGGGAAGCCTGCTCATTTCCTTGTGGGCCAAGAAAGATGCTCAGGGGATGTAAATTCCACCAATTTCAAATCAGAACCAGATCACATCAGTTTACAATTCCTTCCGCTGCCTTCAGAGTGATTACTGTAGCAGTATCATATTACTTTTTGTAATGTCAGTTTTATTTCCAACTACTTTACATAATAACACTTGATAATTCATTGCATGTTGTTTTGACTCAGCGCATACACTCTTGCACTGTGAATATAGCACATACTTGCAGAAGCAGATCTCCACCTTCCCCTCTGCTATGTGCTTTTCTTACTTGGCAATATACGTGCTATGACTAGGTTGCTCTCTAAACGCACTTCATTCATTTCCTGGCCCTAAACATTGGTGATGGATTTGTGCTTTAACATGGCTGCTTCTAAATAAAGCTTTGGTTTGTCTGAGATAGTCTGTATGTAGTAGGTAGATGATCTGTGCTTTGCCAACACTATTTAGTAGTCAAACAAAACTTACTTAGCAGCAGGGTTACGTACAGCTGGACAGTGAACAGTTTGATAACTCTGATCATGTTCCTCACACAACATCATCAAGGAGAAAGTAATATCGTAATAATAGGCAAGCGAGCTGACCCAGACCTCACTGATATTCCTGAGGCGTGTGGCCTCTGTAGTGGTTTTCAATCTTGTCTTTACTACTACCACCATCTGACAAGAGAGAACAGACCTTTCTCCTATCCAGCAAGCAAACCAGACTGCCATGCCCTGCGGCCAGCTGATGAAACCTTAGAGCCAGTAATAAACTGTGGTCTAGTAAACCTCTGCTGCTCGCCTTGACAAAGGAATCCTTGGTGAAGCAGTATGGCCTGTGCCATAGGGAAAGTTGAAACTAAATGTTAATGACTCCATCTGGCCTTAAAACTTTGCGCTGGGTGGGTTTCCTTTTCCTTTTTTTTTAGACTAACACTGCCCAGATGAATGGAACTCCTTCAAGCAGTGTTTTATAGAGGTCATGGTGAGACGTTCACGAGTACCGCAGGTTCCGCAAAGATCCCCTTTAGTACTGTAAAGATTACGAACCCAGTAAAGAAAAAAAAGACAGGACTGAAACAAATTTTTGTGTAAATTCTATACATAATATTTTCACTATGGTTGTGGAATAGCTTTAGAATTGGTTTCAAAGGAACATAAAATGGCTTTGTAATTTCGAAATAGATTTGGAATGGTTGAAGTCAAGTCCATGTTCTGAAAAGCATCCTCAAAATGTCTTGGCATTACAGAGCCTTGGATGTTTTTTATGTTCTATCTTGGGAGCAGATAAAATCTGCATTTTTTCTAGACGTTACTGTTTGTTATAAACTGTAATAAGAAACTTAGCTGGATGTAGCAGAGGAAGTTTCCTCATGCTCTTAGAAAAAGATGTTCTGAGCTGCAGGCTACCTCCCTGGTTAAAGAGCTGCTGGGTAGGCAGTGCCACAGCAACTGAGGGGAAGCAAGCACATGGGAATACAGGCTTGGGATTCAGGGAGGCAAAGAAGTAATCCCTTTGCTATGTAGCCCCTTGGGCTGTGCAGCAGGCCTGGGGATATGATCTCGGTCAGTGGTGCTGCTCACTAATGCCAGGAGCACACAGGGGTAAACATAGAGCAAGTGGGTAGTGAGGGGCCACTTACCAAGAGCAAACATGGCACGTCACACGGGGTGCTGCCTCTGCCTCATCCAAGTGCCCACCCAAGCTGCCTCGGGCACACGAGCTGCGACTGCCAAGTGAGTCTGAAGAAAGGAGTAGATGGGAACAGGGGGAATGAAGAAGATATTTGTGTCACCTAACTTCTGTGATCTGAACAGCTCTCAGGTAGTGCCCCTCCCTCCACTGACTTCAGAGAGAACATCCACTGCTAACCGTAACTGCACCAAACTGTACTGCAGTTAGATGTCTAAAGCTAACGGTATAAACACCCTCTTCATCTCACTCCTACCTTGAGAGGCCTAAATTGTGCTGCTGTAGTAGATAACGAGGCAGTTGCAATGCAATCACTTCCTCACTCCCCACAGTTCTGTGGATCTACGCCTTTTCTCCTCACTAATCAATTCCTGCCCTTGTTTGGCCAACAAGTTCTTTTTTCAACTCATGAAGAATTTGCAACATCCATGTCTTGGTCATCTGAACCGCATTACTTTGGGCAGCTAATAGGACAACCGAGAAAGTCCAAGCTCCGCGCCATGAAATATTTCCATCTGTTTCAGGGAAGACGGCCCATGTGTTGGATCTTGGTCTCAGTGATTTTATTAGTCAGACTCTGGGGGGCACTAGGATCTCATGATGAAAAACGGGCTAGAATCGCTGCTGTTTCCCACACTCATATTGCAGCTATTTGGATTTTGAATGTAAAACCAGGGCCAACAGTGATTAAGTTTCAGATGAGCCTCATCACGCTTCAGAATTCCCCTACTTCCACTATTACAAACTCTCTCTGGACCTCTTCAGCTGGAAAACCAGCACAGAGATCTCAGGAGAAAACGCTTATCTTCAGTTCTGAAACTGAATATGCAACATGAAACTGCAATGTGTTAAATACATAAAAAGTCCTACACCCTCAGCTGGCATAGCAGGAGTATGGACACAGACTGATGTACTGAAACTCAGAGCCGCTTTGTCTGTACAGCTTTTCCCTTCCCCCTGCCCTTCACAATATATTAGTTCAACTCTTGATCCCAAACAAATTTAGAGAACACAGGGACATGAGCAGGTGGTTGTTTTTTTCCCCATGGCTTCTGCTCATCATTGACCTTTCTCAGAAGCACAGGGCGGGGTTCATGTTCTCTCACAATCTTCATCTTGCTCTCCTCCGGAACGATCTCAGTTTACAAGAACAAAACAATATTCAAAACAATTAATTGCAATGAGAAAACTGCTCCTAAAGTGAAGATGATAATGGCAGGAAAAGTATGATTTGAGGTAGTCCACGGAAGCCTTCTAAGATGCCAGTTGCCTGGAACACCCACATAGTCATTCACCCTGTTCATAACAGTAGCTAGGAACCACTACCATAAAAATAGCAATAATAGAAAAATCCAATTGCAAAATTCACATTTCAGCCTGCTACTTATATGAATTATATGATAGCATCTCCTCTCCCTGACGGTCTGATACGGTTAGCCAAAACAGCAGGAATGGCAAAATATTATCATCAAACATGTGACTTGCAATTTAAGCAATAAAACCATCTCCATGTAACTCCCTATCATGTAAGGCAAAAATATCACAGATTTTGTGAAATTTGTCTATACACTGAATATTTCAAATGACAGTTGCCTGCTAGCAGTCTCAAGACCAAACAATTACATGGAAATACGTTTAAGTAAACCATACTTCTGTTTAAATGTACAGATTTTCAAAGAACACTGAAAACCTGGAAAATCTCTTCAAATTAATCACTGTGATTTATTCAGTCAGGTACAATTCTAGTCATCTGTGCTTCAGAGAATAAAAAGCATACAATTTATTTGTTTGACTCTCAGAGTGTCCATCCATTCCTTTAAGCTCTATTTTCACCATGCTTTACGGGGACCATTAGCTCTACAAAAGCATATTAACAACAGACTGAACTTCCCAAAGTACACTGAGCAGAAACTAGAACTTCTAGGTGAAACCTCCAAGAGGGAATATTTTTTGGCATCTTTGATAATTGGAGTCCCTATTGCCTTTAATTCCTAGATTAAAAGCAGAAGGAGGTAGGGAAAGAAAATCCTTTTTCACAGACTGATATTGTCATCTGAGGATATTATCTAACTATAATTTCTGCTTTAAAGGACTTCAAAAGGAACTGATATTTTTATAGATGCCTGAACTCTCATAATCTGTGCAGCTGCCAGCTGTTAATACTCAGGAGAAACAGAAATTCAGTTATTTAAGACCACAAAGAAACAAAACCAAAAATCCAATGTACAAAGCATACAAAGAGAATTCTAATTTGACCTTTATCTTTAATCCAAAGTCAGAAACAGTTTGCCTGAAAATGTGGTAATTGCAAGATTCAATTCAATCCCACTCAGAGGCTGAGAAAGCTGATGTCTATCTGAAGCTAAACTAAGTACAGACAAACCCGGTGTACAAACATCTACCTTCACAAGCTTGACAATGACCTTTATTTAGGGAAAAGAATCAAGAGCTGTACTTCTATTACAATAGTCCAAATGAACCAGCGGGAGCATATGTATTTTCGTGCACATCTATACATATGGCACTGTCACCATAAAAGGCTTCAACGCACATTATTCAGTCTTTGCTTTTGATACACAAGAAGCTGTCACTCTTACTGTCACTTTTGCATGGCATTCTCTAGAGCTATTTTGATGGGCCTTGAACTAAATAGTCTTAGAAGCTCTATCAAGAACCAGATTTAAATAAAAGGGGTTTTTTAGGGGGTAATGTATTAGTCAGTATGGGAAAGAATGACAGTGCTTTGTCTGCAGAGGGAATCCAATACTACACCCTGCAGCTGTTGCTGTAGGAAAAAAGGCTTTGCCCATTGTCCCAGTGTGCTTTGGCAAGTGCTATGGCTATCCAGATGCAACTGACTTTTCCAAGACTTTGTCTTAAGATTTGTCCGTTGCTTGTGAGAGCAACCTAAACTCAACTGGTCTTTAAGGAACCACCCACTAAAGGAGCCTGCTCCTCCATCGGCAGGCCGCCACACACCTATCCCTTACCTGGTCCATGTAAGGATGGTGTGAAGCGCAAGTACCATACCTGTCTTGGAACCACTCAGTATGATACCTCTCTTTTCTTTCAAAGGTACTAGAAAAAAAAAAATTCTTACACCCAAACAACTCTGCTCTTCAGTAAGTGCAAGCACGAGCTGCTGAAACAACATGCTCCCAACATCCACCATCCTCCACACTGCACTCACAGTTCAGGCCTCCACTGCCAATCAATTCAGCGAGAAACAAACTGACTGAAACAAAGTGATTTTTTTGGTTTCCACGCCCAAGCACCTGCCATTCAAAGCCACCTCACCTGGGGGACCATTCCACCCAGCCCGTCCTCCCTCCTCCTCAGAGTGAGTAGTGAAAGCAGTGAATTCAGAAACACTGGCTGGATTTCCCAGGTTGCCCTCTGCTTCCCACTCCAGGAGTATCGATTTGCTCAGGAACACGACGGCTTTGGAGGTAACCTGCACATGGGCAAACAGCAAGCAGGTCCTGGGCGCAAAGCACCGGAGGGCTGCGTCGGATTAACTTCTGCCCACCTTCCCCTGCTGCAGCTGCTGAGAAAGAGCAGCCACAGAATTCCAGTTTGACTCATAGTTTTGTTCACTCTCCACAGAACAGTAATAAAAGGTTCAACTGGGGGAGGAGGGGGGAGAAATACCGCAACTACTCATTCCCACCAGCCATACATCTGGCCCTTAATTACCCTATGGTATTTATATAATCAAAAAAATATTCAACTTGTATGACTGATCATGTTGGAGTAGTGGAACGCATTAGCAAATAAATAGCAAAACACACAAATTTGTCAACAGATGGATTACAACCCAATGTAATTAAATGCAAAATAGTTCTGCTTTTAAAGCAATTGCTCATAAATTAGCCTGTCAGCAAATGTATGCAACTAATTGCATGAAAAAAATTAGGCCATGAGACAATATTATCTGCACATAGTCTTTCCAAACAATGTAGAAATGATTGGGTACATTATTAATTGAAAAGAAGTCAAACTGCATTAGTTTAATTGCTCTTTTTTGTGCAAACCTATTAGAATAATTTGTACCGTATTTACTCCTTTTTACATTTGATGATAGGTATTTAACTCTTGTTTGTAGACTAACAATAATGATTTCACCTTTTTCTCAGCTTAATAAATGCAAGAAGAATCCTATGTTTGTCCACAGCAATGGTGAACTTAGGCTGTGTCCCAAGAGGGTGTAAGGAGAACGAGAGCTGAAGCTGCCTTTGGAGATACAGTCCTTTCTAAATGAACCAGAGGTTATTGTGGAAATCAAAGGTTGCAAAAAAAAGCTTGTTTGCAGAGAGGAAAGACTTTAGAATGTGTTTTACAGTTTTTTAAAAAGTGTATCCATAATGACATTGACAGCCCTGAGCAAAGCCAATTCAGAGCTGTCAGCTTTCACATCCAGAGCCCGGCTCCGAGATACCTAATTACAGGTTTAATCCTGTGATTTTCAGCCCCAGGTCTACCAAGACTCTATGGGCTACTGATGAAGAACTTACGAAAGGTCATGCAGAAAAGCAAGCCTGTTCCCTCATACTTGCTATGCAGGATTTGGCATCTCTGGGTTTGTGGATCCCCGCTATTTCCCCCGAAATGGCTGAAAAACCACTCACAGCCCAAGGCTGGCAGTCATGAATGCAAAGATCGCATTGATTTCAGGAAGCTTTGCTTAAGGTCTATAATCAAAAGGGATAATATATTGAGCTTCAGTCAGGTCTACTGCTGGTATAAATGGGGAGAGCCTCTGCTGACATCAGAGAAACTACCCTGAAAGAAAGATCACAGCTGTGATGCATTTCATGTACCTAATCAAAACATCTGCAATTTGAGTACGGGTAATGAACGGCTCACAGACAATTGGTGAACTAAGAATCATCCATGTAAATTATTCAGTGACTAATTTTGACTAATGAATACATTTAAGAAAAAATGAAAGCTATTTACTTTACATATCAAGCTTTTTTTTCCTCCTCTCTCTGCATGAATTAAAACTGGCAGAGAAGAAGAAAAACAGAATTGCACGCAGAAATTGTCAATTTGGTGGCAAAAGCACACATCACACCAAAAAGCCTCACAAGCGAGCAAACTTGTTAACTGAACCAAAATGAAAATACTGATGATCCAACAGCAGTTCCCACTTGCCTGTGTTGGACATTTTTCCAAAGGAATGGATACAAGGGGCTCCCAAAGCACAGCCTTCTCTGTCAGCAGGCAGCCTGGCAGTCAGAGAACTGCCTGGGAACATGGAGAATCCACATTCAAATTCATTGCTTTGTTCCATATTGAGAATGAAGTCCTAACCATTAGGCCACAGCACCTCCACAGTGGAGTTTGTCATCTCTCTTACTGATGGTATTTCCTCTAATATGGAGTAACTATAAATTCGTTCAATAAAAGAAAGCAAGAATCATTCTGTTGTAACCTTGGGTTCAGTCACCGGGGATGTGCACCCTGCAGTCTCCAGGCTAGTGGGTATTTAACAGTACATGAAGTAAACCAGCTTCTTTACAGCCACCTGAGAGCTCCCCCAGCCTCAGCCCCTGGCCCACAGTGGGACATAGCTCCTTACAGCTTTAAAAGGGCAGAATAACACCTTTCATCTTAATAACTCACCCCGAAAACCAAATATAAAATAACTTCTTTGGTCAGTATTTGCAGGCAGTTTCAGGGCACCACAAGCCACTCTCTGGATGCAGGGATGAGTCTTCCCAATCTCCAGAGTGTAAAATTTGGTTCTTGATTGGGTGTTTTAGCAGATGAAATCCAATGAAGTCTGACATCAGTTGGTAATGAAGAAGTTTCTTCCACATATATTATAAAGCTGACATTTATGGATAGCCCTCCAGAAGAGACTGAGAAGATAACCACAGGGGAACAAGGCTTGTCATTCTCTGTTTCTGATCTGGGACTCTTTGATCAAGGAAGAAATGTACACATGAAATGAGGAAGCTTGCTGGTGTCTCCACTGTAGGTGTACACATGGAATGAGGAAGCTTTACTGGTGTCTCCACTGCAGGGTTTGGTACATGAACACACAAGTATTTGAACTTATATGCAAACGAGCAACAGTGTGGCTTGTGAAATGGGTGAAGGAAAACGTGCCATTTCACCCACAATAAGGTGAATTTCCTGGTTTTAAAATTGGAAGTAATTTATCAGCAGAGAATGAAGGCACACTGGCCTCCACGTCTAGGCTTCGCAACCTGTTTGTACATGGATCTGAAGCTGTGTACCTTTACACACAAGGGACACTCAGTGGCCAAACCTGTGGGAACCATTTAACGTGATGGAGACTGCTGAAAATGCAGCTACGCTTTGAATAAGTGGGCACAACAGGATCCCTGAAGACACTTTTAAGTTTCCATATCCGCATCTGGGATTTAGTAGAAGCAATTCTTGTACTGCCTATAGCGCATTCAGTGGGATCTGGAACTGTTACAAAATGACTTACAACCCACCCATTTATAGTCTAAAATCTTGCTAATTTGTCACAAAAGAGAGGAGAGTTCTCTCAAAATTAGCCCATTTGGATGTCCCAGGAGGAAGAAAACAGGATTAAGATTTCCTCCTACTACTCAGCAGGTTTTGAAGATACAGCTTAATAATGATGGATCAAGATGATGTTAATAAATAATCAGTAAATCAAACAAGTCTTTGGCATTGCAAAGATTGTTTCCACTTTTCTTACATTATGTTTCCTAAGTAGTTTTGGAAAGAGGCAAAAATCAAGGCTATGAAGAATTCCTTGATTCAGACAATGCAGGGGAAATGGAGTAACAGAGCCAAAAGGAGAGTGAAAATAAAAGTAGCAAATTTGAGCTCTTCACTCCTGGGCTTGTTTAGAGCATTATTCCTAGCACAGGATTCACCATCAAAATCCTTGTTTCACTCTGTTGGAGTTACTGGTTGCAGTTTTTTCAAGGTGAGCATTTGCTTCTGAGAAATTTGCATTATATAAGGTTTGGGAACATGATCAGAAATCTAGTTTAACAAGTCAGCTGCTCTTTCAAGCTCCTATTTCCTTGAGATTTGCAGGGCTAAGAGCAGGGTCCAGCACCTCTGCCTTCTCAGACCACTGAGGAAAGTTAAGGCTACAGGGTGGTGGGTATAGGGCTGGTTGCATGGTGTGCACTGGTGAAATCCCCCAGAAATGCTCTGGCTTTACCACTTATGGCACTGTTAAGGGGAAAAAAAATAAAATACACTGGAGAGAGGCTTCTGTGACCACTTACAGCACACGTAACATTTACGAAGTTTTTTGCTTAGGGCATATCCTGTTAGAATATTAAGAGTGCCTAATGTCCTGAAAGAGGCATTGGGGATCTTACCAGAAATCTCCCAATACCCACCCAGGTCCTGCTGAGCAAAGGAGCCTCATCAATCCTGGGTCTTCAGAAAGCCTTTGCAGGGAGTTTTCCCAAAACAGAAAGAGGATTTTTTTTTTCCTTTTCACATTAGATCCAATCAAATGGTCAGACACAAACACAGACTTGCTTCCCAGCTGGCAACTTTTCAATTAATCGAGCAAGCGTCTTAGGATGCCTGTTGATTAGAGAAAGCAAGGAGCAGAACCACAGATTCCAACAGCCTTGGTGAACACCTGCATTTGAGAGAGAGAAATTTCACGATATATAAGGTGTCTGCTGGGGCAAAGTTAGGCCCTACTTAAAGAATTCTAATGTATTCATCAAGTAAAAAATCAGCGAACACTCAACATAGGACAGTGCTGTATTATTCCTGGATTGATAATCAATTTGGCTTTCTTCCTCGATTGCAAGATTTGCTTCACAAGGCTCGCTGAACTTTTATAAGAAATGCCACAAAGCTGACAAGATTTCCAGATCATGGTGACAAGAACTGTTATTAATTATTTGTATTTCTGGAGGGCCCAGGAGCTGTGGTGGCAGACCATGAACACACAGAGCTACAGGCTGCGCAGGCGGGGCAGAGACAATCTCTGCCCCCACATGCTTACAGACCAACAGGACACCCGTGCCTGAAGGCAAAAAGGCAGCCAAGGAAGCAAGGAGATAACACAGCAGTGGTGTTAGCAGCAGTCAGAAATCTCATAAATATTTTAGCAAAATATTGTTTCAGCGGGGAATGGCAGAAAGGAGAAAAGCACAGCCTGCGGGAGGGTCCTTCCAGATATGAAGGGCTTCATGGCTACAGAGCACACAGATAACGTGTTTAAGGCTGAGTGAGCACAGCTGCAACCCTGGCTGCATGGAAAAGGGAGACACTGTCTTGGCAGCATAAAGGAAGCGATAATGAGGACATGAAGGGATCAGGCAGGGCCTTTAAAGGAAAGGCAAGCAGTTAGTGCTGGTGGTGGTTTGGGGGAAAAAAAAAAAAAAAAAAAAAGGACCAGCGGAAGGACACACAGAAAGAGGTTACACAGCTGAACCAGCCAGCAAACCGCACTGGAGGAAACATTTTTGTGAGCTGCAAGTAGGAACCTCAGTTGAAGTCAGAGTCAAGCTACGTTTCAAGCTGGAGTTTCAATCAGCTGTAACACAGACATTAAGGATTAGAGACAAGAGGGTCAGAGACAGTGGCCAAATTACGGACCCAAGTGTCAGGGAGAATGCTGGAACTTTCCATCTTGACTGCCAAAGGAGAGACAGGAGAGTGCTTGTATTGTTCTTAGTATGACACTTTCTTTCTGTGCTTTAAGACGAGTAATCTGGATGCATGCACTCAAAAAAAAAAAATTAAAATCAAGATTTTCCAATGTGGGTGGATAAACCTGTCATTATTAAAATGAATCCATTAACTAAGATGCTTTATAAACTCCAGATGATCTCTCTCCTATTATCCTGTAAGGAGATTAAAATTTTTCATTGTTGCTTTTATGCAATTTCTTTGTAAAGGGAAATAGCTCAAGGTTAAATTGAAAAGCCTTTTCCATCCAATAAAGTGGCCATATTAATTTTCCCTCATCTTAGAGAAAATATATGGCCTTGTGAGATATAAAGGCTGTAAGTGTTCTTTTTTCTAGGTTCCTTGCTGATCTGTTTAATAATGGAACAGCGCCCTGGCCAGCCATCTGCTTTACTGCACTTTTCTCGTAGGGAACAAGACTGGCCATGTCACTTCCAATCAGTTAAGTTCAATCCGAACAGGATAAAAGTTTGCAAAAAACATTTCAAATCCCGGGAACAAGCAGTTAAGCCCTCTTTTGCGAATTAGGCATTCAGTGACTCTGATCTTCCTTTTAATTTACTGCCTCCAAGAAAGGAAATAGAAAATAAGAACAATGTTTCATTCCTGGCAGCAGTTTGCAGTAAGAATATGGGGACTTAGGCCAACATAGTACAATTAGCAACCATGCCAGAAAGTTAAATTTTGGGCTGTCGTGCACAAACTCTGCACCAGATTTAAGCATATGTATGTATATTCACACACACACTTGCATGTGTTTGCACACACACACAGAGAGGTATAACCTCCCACCTTAATGTTACCACTGCAATACAACTCCTGACAAGTTCCTCTGTATTAGCTAACTGGTGCGGCTCTACCCTGAGCTGGGCAGTTAGACTTCAGGGCTTCCCAGATTCTTTAATTAACATTTCCCTTTGGCCTTCCGAAGAACCGATTTAAGACCAGCTTTTCTCCTGGCACCCACTGCTGTACTCCCATACTATCGTTTACACATCTCTCAACTTTCTCTGCTGCCCACAGTGCATGCCCAGCTCTCCTTTGCTCTGCTTGTGCCCTCTCCTCAAAGGACATCGCCAGCTCCACTAGCCTGCTTAATGCTTGGTGCTACAAGACTCTTCCACAAGTGAATTTTCAGCGTAGAATAAGCTCTATCATCAGAGTATTGATTTTCATACCAGAAATGCTAGCTAAAGGTCAGCTCAGAGCACAGGCAGGTCAGTAGGCTGTAACAAGGCTTTTACCCTCGGTCAGCTTCCACTGTCCGTGCTGTGACTCTTTCCTCCAGAGGCCAGACCACACTGCTCCTCCTCCATCCAGCCCCATTCCCACCATCCTCAGTGCTATTTAACTACTTAGCGGGAAGAGCTACAGCTGCACATCGTCCGTGTCAATCAGCTCACCGCCTTCCAGGCAAGGCCACAGTTGCATATTATCAATGCTGATCAACCTACTGCCTTCATTCCTCTACATACAGCAGGTTTTGGAGCAAAGCAGCCACAGTGCCGGTACAGAGCAGCTGTGCAGCACATGCACGCTCAAGAAGACTCACCCCAGAGGCACTGCATCTCCCATCTTTATATGGGAAAAGGGAGTCTTGGAAAATCTGTATGTGTGGCAGCCCTCAGCACTGGTGAGCTCAGCAGCCAAGGTGTTACCTGGTGGCCAGCAGCCTTTTCTGCTGCACGTTTCAGTACATTTTGGGATATAAATGTAAGTGAATACCCAAGGAGCAGGCATGGCCTCCGAGGTAGTTTGCCTGTTTTACCTTTGAGCTGGGCTTACCTCGCTCCATGGGTGGGTGGGTGCATACTGCTCCAGCCCAGCTGTACAGTTCTGAACAGTTAGCACTGTACTGCTCGTGATAGCTTTGAAGTGCGTGAACAGAACATCCACTGTGTGCAGTGCATTAATGGCCCATGACTGTCACCAGGGACAAATCTTTCCTGCTGCTTTCAGTGGGATGATTAGAGTTTATGCTGGAATGCAAGTTTCCATTAACAGCCAAGGTAAGTGAACATCAGGAAATTATACAAAGCGTAAGTTTTATGAGCTGAAAGATTTGTTACTTCCACCCACGCAACTAAAGGCATTATTTTAAGAAAGTGTTTAAATTCTTCTTATATCTTATTCTTGATACATCAAAAGAAAGAATCAAGTAGAAACTCCCCTCTCCCCCCCAATTCTAATCTGAACTCAACTCCCTGGGGTGCTTTTTAGAGGCTTTTGATGGATAGCGTAACTCCTAATTGCCTGTTCAAAGCCTCGGCTGTTTCTAAGGTTTATTCTATCAGAGCTGTGAACAGGTGTGGTGGTATCTGGGACAAATGCCTGTCCCCAGAACTCTCAGGATACCAAGTCTCCAGCTAGGCAGGCAGAGCAAGTAGCCACTGACGCAGACCTGGCACTCCCCACCTGCCCACCACCACTCCCAGGACCTCTGCCACCGCCCTCCACCTGACGGGAGCAAAAACAGTCCAAGAAAGTTACTCCTGTTTTACAGGGGCTGTTCACTTCTGATGGGGGTGTGGAGGAACTGACCAGGCAGAATACATGAGGGCAAAAAGGAAGATAAACACAGTCCTTCCCAATTTCAATTTTCTTCTCTCACCAGCAGGTGAAAGGGCACCTGAGATCTCTCCCCTCCACCCTCCCCACCCCCCGGCCCCGTATGTTGTTTTAAATCAGGTTTGCTGTTTATCCATGGCACCACAAATAGTCAATATTTGCTCTGCTCAGTTGCAGAAATGTATGCTCATTTAAAACCCATAAAAATCCAAAATAAAACTGCTAAGGTCACTGAGTGAAATAACACAGTTTTACATATCAAATGATATATAGACATCAGGCTCTGAAAACCAAAACTGGTTAAAACAAAACCATTCTGTCACTTCCCATGACTCTGTAGAAGGCCAGGGTTATTTTACTGAACGATTTTTTTTGTAAGTATTTGATCTGAAGACATACCAGTTTGGGAAACTTGAAAGAGTAACCTGCCATCTGAACTAGTGGGGAAAAAAAACATTAGAGAAAATTTAAGTTGAAAGCCTTTGCAAGAATTGCAAAATGTCATAGAAATATTCTTTTTCACCTACAGAACAAATAAATACGTGGATCTTCTGCCTAAAGATATCTTCCAAGACTCGTATCTCTTCAACACAGAAGCTGTCTACTCAGAAGAATTCAGACTACTGCTCCTCCTGCCTGTGAATCAGACAACTTCTCTGAAACTAGCAGGAATTATTTGCCCCTCGGCTCTACTTGGTGTGCACCACTGGCATGCTTCTGATTCCATGTGCATTGGTCTTGCACATATGCCATCAACCAGAAGCTGGTCTAGGAGAATCGAGCATGACACATGGCTTCTCTAGGCAGACGCTTGTTGACTTTGGACTTCCACACAATGCCACCTCTGCGTGCTGTTCCCCCTTACTGTCCATCAGTGAAAAAGGGGTCAGTAACTCTGTGACAGAGAGGTCTGTTCTTCAAAAAGCTGAAAAAGTCTGAACAAAATGTCCCTTGACTTGAATCTCTCATTCTTTCAAAGGTGCTTATATAAACTGAGTATTTACACAAATAATGGTAAATTGTTTAAATCATTCCTAACCGATGTCTTATTGATTTAGAAGCTATTTCTCCATGATCATGCAGAGCTGTGGAGTGAACCTGCATTAACAAATAAGGTAAGAACATACTGTGTCTAACCTAAGGATTAGAACTTCACCCCAAATCAAAATGAAGTCTGATTTGAATCTTTGGGATTTGCAACGGTTTGGATATTCCCCTTCATGTCCTGTGTCTCACTGCATGCAGAGCTCAGGGTTTCAAAATACAAATCCAGCAAAAATCAAGTAAGTATGAAGGAAATAAAGAACTTTGTCAGTCTAGAAAAAACCCCTAATTCTGCAACAGAGACGACATGTCCTTTACTTGCGGTAAAGTCTCAGTAAGTATTCAAAAGTCTGGTACTTTTTCAATTTTAATCTTTTGAGACAGCATGCTATAATTTCTTCTTGTGGACTCCAAAGGAGGGGAACAAAGCTGAGCCTGGCCTGGCAGCCTGCCTGAGCACACACGGTGACAGAAGTAGGGGGTGGATACTTGCCTGCCACAAATAAAATTCAGTCTTCAATCTTTTTTTGCAATTTGAAACTGAAAAACCCCGTCAATAATACTTACAGTCTTCCTTAAGCTACAACCAAAGAGCATAGGCCAAAACCTCTGTTACACTTTTTTTTTTTTTTCCTCTTCCCCATAGCAATTCCTCTAAAAATTCAATGTAGCGGTTCAGGCTTAATTGCTCACTTTGAGACAATCCAAACCTTCAGGAGCCCTGTCTGACTGAAAGTTTTGAAGTAACTTTGATGTTTTTGTAGCATCAATGCTCAGAGGCAAATTTTCAAAAATTTATCCAGACTCTATCTCTTCACATGCAAACAACTGGACATTAATATTCTAGCAGTAAAATTTAAGACATCTGCATAATTTGGAAAATAATGAGGCCTCTTACTATTTAAGATATCTGTTCCTATATAAGTTATTAGACTCCAAGGATCCATACTTAAAATCAATCTTAATTGTCCAGAACCAACTGTCAGTTGGATTTAAGAATACATCATTCTAATTTATTGCAGGTAACAAGACATGCAGTAAGTGGCAAATACCCTGACCAAAAGCACATACTATTTTCTGCTCCCAAGCTATTATTTTTCTGGGATCAGAGACATTCTTCTAATGAGATGTTCTGTGTGTGTGATACAAGAATGCCTGTCCGACCCTAACTCAGCAAAGGACTTGCTACTAATCCAATTAATGTCTGTGCTTACGAGCAACCTTGAACTTGGAGGGGATACAGAAATCCCACTGATTTCAACAGACAGGAAAGCTGTAGCAGTATGAAGCCATAGCATGCAGAAGTATCCCAGAGTCCAGAAAGCCTCGTAAGGGAAGAATGGCTCTGCATTCATCTATCTCAGATGCCTCTAGTGTGGATTCATTTGCACAGTTCTTGCTCAATGGTGGTACAATTGCCTCTCTCTCCCTAGGACAGCAATTCCCCAACTTCCCTCCTGGCTGTCCGCTTTTGGGCTCACAATTCCCTTTCTAAGTCTAATTTCCACAGTGAATTTTTGATGCCACTTCCTAGCACCGTGACCCTGTTCAGACTCACAGTCCTTGCCTGTGGGAACCACTGCCCAGATCCACAAAAGGACAAAGGTGACCAAGCCTCATGTGTTGGCAAATGTTCAGGCCAGAACCACCGTCTTTTAAAAATCCTACTGAATTGCAGCTGACTCCTGGGCTAACACCACCTCCATCTCCTAACTATCAGCAGCGCAGACATTTCTCTGGGTGATGCTGCAAGGCAATTAAGAGTGCCCTGTAGGTCTAGAGATACTTGGATTTCACCTGATGTGTTCAGACCACTGATCTGGGATGGTGTGGAAGTTCCAGTGCTATCACTTGTCATGAACAGAAAGCAAGCTCTGACCTTTTTTTTCACCACTTTCATAAGTAAGGGTATAAGGAATTAATTCCAGGAAAGGACTTAAGTCTGTAACATTTTCTGCAGAAGGAGATGCCTCAGTTCCTGGGAAAAAATGGTAATTACTCAACATTTTATATAACTAACTTTATCAACTCCTTCCTTGATTCTGTGGTACCAGTGACTTCACTGCCTAGAGAGCCTAAAGCCTAAAGTCAAGATTGGGAATTCCTCTGTGATAGCAAGGGTCCTTAAGACGGATCATATAATACTAATCATCAGGCTTATATCCTTTGTGTATTTAGCCCAAAGTGTTTTCACAAGCAGAGAAGGGTCTTAAACATATGCTGAAAGCCAAGTACATGCTTCAGTACACTACAAATAGAGCTATTTATGTTTGAAATAACATATTTTGTAAAGCTCTGATCCAGAAAACATACTTCAAGGTTTTGTGTATAAATACTGCACAGATCACCAGTAGCTCTAACATTTCCCATATGCTCCTGTGAACATTTCATTCATTTCCTCCGCTATTGGTCATTTGTATGCTGGCACTCCTATCTCGCAAAATCACGTGCAGAGGTTTTCATTTTTGTCATCCTCCGTTCTTGGCTTTAGACAGAGGGGCTCACCAGAGAGTGGAACTGGTGGATAATGAAAGGCTTCATGTTTATTATTTTTTTAATGGTTGAAGATGATAAGTTCCCAAACCTATGAAGAGAGAGTTCCCCCCTTGAAAAACACAAGCACAGATGGTTGCTTTTACCCTGACACATCAGCACTTTGTAGAGGACTATTTCTTGTTGCAAATGATACAATCTCAGATAATTTATACTTCTACTTGCTCCTGAAAAGACCTTTTGTATCTGTCTGAATACTGTTTCCTAGAAATACGTGTCACTTCACAAAACTCTGCTTTGATGGTGAGATTAATTGTATCAGCTTTCTTAGGAGAGTGGTCAGGTTGATTTTTGAACATTCCTAATGAAAACTGCTTTTTTTCCTCTGTTCTCTTCATAGTTCATTAATTTTTTAAATTTTTTTTTTTTTTTTTTTTTTTTTTTTAAGCCAGATCCAAGGCTTTGCTGAAATGAGCAGGAGCAATAGCATTTGAGATTGCAGACATGGTTAATGCCAGCATCAGCTTATGCTTAACTTCTTTTCATTTTTAACAGTCCTTGCCCTGCAGGTATAAAAAGGGAATTAAAGCCATAAGGCACTGCTTCAGATTTGTTCTCTTAATTAGCTCCTGCCATGGTGGATTAATTCCATCTGCAATGTGTTGCCATCTCTGCAGAAGTTTATCGTAGTGGAATGGGGGATTAATGATGAGAGTGGATGCCTAGACATCCCAGCTGTCCATAAGCTGGCTGTAATGGGATCAGTGCAGATGGTACCATTGCTCTCCTTAAGTATCACTGAAGGTGAGGAATTCGTTTTCTATAAACCTGTCACACGCAGTTACTCATTCACTGCAGAAAATAAAGTGTCAGAGCTGCAGATCTGACTTAAAAATAGTGGGCAGTGGATCTGATCATCTCAAAAGAATCTCTTACTTTCCTGAAGAAATAGTGGGTTTATTAGCTTTAGCATTTTAAGGTGAACAAGAGAGGCTAACTGTGTTTTCTCCCCAGATGCTCTGGGGAAATATGGGCCTGTCAGCCTGACCTGGGTGCCGGGGAAGGTGATGGAGCAGATGGTGCTGAGCGCCATCACACAGCCCGT
>JAVJGI010000003.1:4271124-4314285 GCA_035590275.1 Ibycter americanus | reverse complement strand
GGCAGGGCCGGGGCAGGAAAACTTTCTTCACTGAAAGGGTGGTCAGGCATTGGAACAGGCTGCCCAGGGAGGCGGTGGAGTCACCATCCCTGGAGGTGTTTAAAAAATGTGCGGATGCGGTGCTTAGGGACATGGTTTGGGATGGACTTGGCAGCCCTGGGTTAACAGCTGGACTTGATGATCTCCAATGTCTTTTCTAACCTAAATGATTCTATGATTCTCCTCTTGTACTCTGACTACTGCAAGTAAATTAAAATATATGTTAAAATGGAGGATTTCTTTTAAAGCTGGGAAAGCTGCTGCTTAGAACCAGGCAATCCAGCAGTGAACTCTGCACTGAGGTCTTATCCCTAAATGTATGAGTCTCTGGAATTGACTGTTAGTGCATTATTCTTCTTTTCCTCAGTGTAGTTTAAAACCGAATTAACTCCAGTCAAGCTAGGGAACACCTGGGGCATGAAAGTGTTGTAAGGACAATTGGGGGTCTTTCTATTTTAGTTTTATGATGCACTTTTTTACCTGTTTAAAAAGAAAAAGTCTTAATTTGCTTCTTAATGATCTGTTCCTATGGAAATAAAATGGCAACATCCCCATGAAGTAATACCTGAACATATTACCTTTCTGTCTTAATACCTGCATTACTTCATTTTACATCTTTATTATTAACGGAGTTAAATTTTTTCCAAGAAAGCAGCAGTTATTCTGTTTAAAAAACACTAGTCTGGGACTCTAGAGATAGTGGTTCAATGACTATGACTATTATAGACTGTGTATAACTATAGGAGTCTTAATATATCCTGTGGCCTTACCTATAAATGGAGATAATAGGACTTTCAGTGCCTATTTTGTCTATTTTAGACAGTCAGCTACTTGGGGCAGGTGCTGCCATTCTCCATGTTCATTTAGTGCCTCACATAATAGAGTTCCAATCTCTGTTGATGCCTCTGTGTGTTATTAAAATACAAAGGATGTCAAACAGAAAAAGACATTTAAGTGCTCAAGTGCCATGGGAACAATACAGGTACGCAGACATTTTTCTTCATCCTTATAAACCTGCTGCTAAATATAAAACCCTGTCTGTAGCTGTTCCACCGCCTATACATAAAACAGAGGCACATCAGACAAAGTTACATTACCGGGTAATGCATGCTGGGTGCCTTCCAGAAGAGCTATCATGAAATGACAGCAGTAAGCCTGACTCCTAGTCGCTAAAGGACAATAGTAATTTGAAACATCACTATTTTCTTATGTAGCATCTAGTATGTTTTCAGATGCACAATGAAGTTCTGTTCCACTCCTATGGATTCATTGTTTCTTATCCCCTACCAACATCTCTTGTTTGAGCTTCAGAATCTACAACATTATGAAAAAATATTTCTTCTAGTAAAACAACTGAAAGGAGGGAGGGAGGAATCCAGGGATGATGGAATTTTAAAAGAAAACTCTTCAAATGAAAATTCTGAGGTCCTATTACTCCACTGACTTTGTGAAAAAGAGCTGGAGAGACAAAGTGGAGATGATAGCTAATCATTTCAAGGAGAATGCCCTAAGCCCAGGGGACATAGGATGAAAAAAAGAAGGAGAAACAGCACCGGGTCAGATTGAGGACGTCAGAAATAATGGGAGGAAGGTCCTTCAGCAAAGATGTGGCTGTGGATAAATCAGTTTTGCCCTACATGCCTCTGCAGCAGAGGAGGACAGAAGAAGGAACCTAGAAAGAATCCATGGGAAACTGCAGCTGAAGGCTGTTCTGGCTCTTCAAAAAGCTGTCAGCTCTCCCCAGTTATGGATGGAGCTGGGGGCAACAACTGTTGCCCAGCACAGCTGCCACATCTCATGGATTATCACTACGCTGCCACAGCCTCTCCCCTGGTCGAGGACCCCCAGAGCTCCCAGCAGAGCAGTCTTGTATATGAGCCCTGGGACACAGCTGGGGCTTTACACTCTGCCAGGGGAGCCATGAAAGCTTGCGTCTTTAGCAAAGGTCCTTACATCAGGTGCAACCTCCCGCCACTCACTCCATGTCTCACAATCCAAGATGGCACAGAAGAGGTTACATAGGATATATGGCACTATGTGTGTCTGCACTCAAAACCACAGCAGGTAAGAATATGTGATGCAGGGTTTTGGTATACTGCCCTGAAGTCTGTATGGGGACAGAATGACAGTAGATGCTCACATTTTCTTCAAAACACAGGTAGCTGAAAAAGCCTTTCTGGGCTGTGGTTGTGTCTTGTTTGGTCAGATCCCTGTAACTGCACAGAGAATGTCATCGCTGCTCCAGGCTCGACCGTGAAAGGCTCAGGCAGCTGGGGGTTGTACTGTGCTGCTCTCTGTGGGGCCAGCTAGGTACGAGGTGTATTCCAGCTTATACAGACATACCTCCACACCTGGGAGCAGAGGAGGGAGGGAGGCATGAAAGAAGTGCTGAGCTGCTTTCTTATAGCCTTTTCCTCCACATTTATTCTGTGACAAAGGAGCCAAACTACTGCAGAGGGGGATGTACATGAGTCAGGCTGCAGCTGAGCCGGGGGTGACACGGACTCGGTGGCTGGGGCAGCCACATGCCCTCTGCACAGCCCTCCCTGAGCTGCACGCTGTGTCCCTGCAATGCCGCTGCTACGCATCAATGCAAGGAGGGAAAGACACAGTAGAATTTTTTCCTGTGGTACAGAGAATCTATAAAAATACTTACCGCAATGTCCTTTTAAGTCCAACTTGCTTTTTAACTTCCTGATTTTTTTCTCTTTTTCCAACATAAAAGGCATCAGTTAAACAGACAGTGGTATTCAGCAAGTCCAAGAAAAGGAAAGGTTTAAGCAAGGGTTATCGCTAGCAATAGTAGGGACAAAGTCTGATTCTGTCAGACTTTTACTTTGTACTGTCACTTACTTTGCAAGCATTCCCTTTTCTTCATTGAGTAAAGGCAGTAAAATTTGGCCCTTAAAACTTGCTCTTTCAGGACTTGACCCCAAAGGGGGAAGCTGACCTGAGCTTCCACAGGAGGACCCCTCATTTAAAAGAGGATGTCAGCCCAAAGGCACTGGAGTCAGAGAAGACAGGTTAGATCCATATTATGTCAAGTCAAGATAAGCAGACCAAAGGGACAAGAATCCCACCACGGAATACTTCCTGCCTGAGAAACAAATACCGGATTTTATTCTGTATACTGTGCTGTATGTCTTGTACAGAACAATGTTTAATAATTAAAAGGATAATGTTCACAGCAGAAGAGTGTGCATCACAATAAACATTTTCTCTGGGTGATAAAGTACCAAAGGAAAGTTGAGGTGTTTGAGAACCACCAAGCTGTTTATTGTGCAGGTGTCTTCCAATGCCATGAACATTACTCCTGCTTTATGACAAAAAGAAGAAGAAACAATAAACCATAATACAAACAAAAGATTATATTCATTGCCTCATGAAATCCTCTTTCTGATATTGCATTGTGTCCCAATAAAGGCAGGGGTTTGCAGAGTAAATACTCTGAATGTCCAAAATGTGAGATTTCAATAGCAGCACTCAGCCCAAAACCCGCTGCTTTGCTGAGGGTGGCCTCTGCTTTTCAAAGGGAAGGCTCTCAGGGTGATTTCAGATTTTTCCTGAAACATTTCAATGGAGTGAAATAAACACGCTACAACTCTAAAAGATCCCACAGCCAGCATCAGCCTGATCTCTCTGTAGGGACATCCAAATTCAGAGAGCCTGGCCCAACACTTTATGAGAATGGTAAAAATCATTCTCCAGATGTCTCATTCACGACATCCAAAGAGCTAGTCATCATTTACCATCATCAAATTATGATATAGAAGCATTAAGGGTAAAATCCTCCTCGCAGCCTGACTGCTGTGTGGCACTTGGCACGTTGTGTTCAGCACTTCCTGCAGCAGGGCCACAGGAGACTATGGAAAACATCATGCACAGTAAGAACATTCCTCATGTGCAGCACCGTGGCAACGTATAGCTGTGTAAATGCTAGGGCAAGCATTCTTCATCCTGCTCCCATTCCTCCCCATCCCTATCTCCTGCTCTTAACTGCCCCCTCCGTTGTGCCAAAGCAATGATCTTGGGGCTCAGAGGGAAGTCCCAGCTTGCACACCCCCTCCACACTTGAGGGGCTCCTGAACTAATGTCATACGGGGTCAGGAACAAACAACTGGAGGAAACACGTACACGGCTTTGAGATGAGGTGAGAGGTTGTTCATCCAGCAATACCCTGAGAAGTTTTGAATAATTTAATTTTAGTGAAATTAAGTTTTCCATTTTAGTATAGTGAGGTTTTGGGATGGCTTCTTTTTAACATTTAATACTTACTGTAATACTGTAGTGAATGAAAAGAATTGTTTAAATCAAGTCCTGTTATTAAGGTGAAGAATAATCGTTCTCAAGTTGAGAGAGGTTACATTCAATTTGGTCATTAAGAAAACTGACAGAAAAGCTTCATCTAGAACAGTCTCCTTAATTAGGTGGTTGTAGCTAATTCATTAGAGAAAATGAAGTTGGCAGTAAGGATTCTGCACTTTTCTCACACTTCATACTGTTTCCTGGGAGCAGTTCTGTAGCTGACCCTCTTCTATTAGGTTTTGAGAACCCAAGACCACTATAAAGGTACACGTACATTTTACCTGCTGGATCTCTCACTTAATAGAACAGGCTATTTTAAAGATTAGACCAATGATTTATCCACTTCTATTCTATATCTATAACAATATATGACTATGGCTTTGAGGAAACCCAATCCTTCTGCCTTGATTGATAGAGTCCAGAGCTGCTGGTCTGAAGCCTGTGTGAATATCCCACTCTGGGGAAATTTCAAGAGTAGCTTCAGTACTTTAATTTATTTACTCTTACTTCATGAAACAAAAGCCAAAACCCAACAACCAAAAGAACCAAAAGAAAATCCCCAAGCTACAGAACAATAAATTTGTTTGAATCTAATAATCTCTTTTTCACTCAGTTCTACAAATTACATGACAACAAGCTCTG
This sequence comes from Ibycter americanus, assembly GCA_035590275.1. Classification (NCBI taxonomy): domain Eukaryota; kingdom Metazoa; phylum Chordata; class Aves; order Falconiformes; family Falconidae; genus Ibycter; species Ibycter americanus. Next base: position 4,309,299 of record JAVJGI010000003.1, on the reverse strand, counting down.
CAATAATAAATTGTTTGGTTTCCTATTGTATATTAATCTTTGCTAGAATTCATAAACAAACTTTAAGTCAACAAGCATGGGTTTAATTAAAAAATTTCCAGCTCGGCACTGTTTTACTGCCCTTTCCTAGATTAGGCAATAAACCATGGAGTTTATACAATTTTATGTGAAGCAATTTTATTTTTTCCCCCTTAAATGGCTCCTGTGAAGAGTAACTTCCTCAAAGCAACTGTGCTTTCCTATAGTCATCCATTTGTCAGTGCAGTGCTTGAACCGCTTTCTACCCCTTAAGGTAAAACAGAAAAGGCTGGATTTGATCAGAATTGGGAGAGGGAGAAGCAAATAAAAGTATCTATTAGTGCTTGAGGCATTATTTGAATTGTATTTAGTTCAGTAGTTCTTAATCTGTAGTTTTCAGATCCATGGAGGGCTGTTTCTAATGGTCTTGAACAGACTCAAAGAACAGCTGTGCCAATTGTCAGTGGGCTTAAAATAATTTTTAGATGTTCTAACAAAATAAGGGAATTCTCAAGCCTGAACTGAGGTGTACAAACTAAAATCCACTGAAGGCAGCGGAGAGACTAACAGGCTTTGGATCAAGCCCTTGCAATAAATGTTGTTTAATGTCATAAGGAAGGATGAGGACAATGAAGGAGAGATGTGACTCCCGGGGTAGCCTGTTAAACACAACCCTGAAGTTCTGGAAAAAACAGCCAAGTATCTATGGCCAGAATTGGCTTCAAAATATTTATCAGTTCCTCAAGCTCAGGAAGAAGTTGGAAAGGATGTCTCTAGCAGAAGCACATGAAAGCATTTATGTTGTATTTACCTTGCCCAGTAGTTGATAACTAGCACAGCTAATTTTGGTGCAACTTTCACTTTAGCTTAAGCTGTGCCTTCACCACAATGACCTAGTGAATTTAATTTATGAAAAGGCAGCTCTGCATTTGCTTTTGAAAGCCTACAACATCAATTACTCAATAACTAATCAGGAATTAGATAAATTTAAATTCTGCACAGCACACGTTCCCACATGAGACTGCATTCTTGCACGCGCACCCTTTTCATGGTGCAACTCCCCTGGTAGCGGAGGCAGGTTTACCGCCCAGCCTCCCGCAAGCTTTCTGGTAGCACTGCCTCAGTTCCTTCCTCCTTGCTCTGCAGTCCTGCCCAGTCCTGGTTTTGGCATGTCTTCTGCAACATCCAAATAAAAGGTCTCTATTTTTTGGGGTAAACAGACAGACACATGCCAAGGAAACAGGTTCTTTGCAGCAGTGTGGGAACCAGGAGCCTTGCAGCAGTTCAAGCTTTGGCTGCTGCCAAGTGTGGAAGCACAGCAGCATGCGAACGTGAGTGGGCCAGCAGAAAGGGACACAAATCCAAAAATATGACTGTGATGAACTTCTTATCGTTGTGTTTCCTGGCCAGCTGACGTCAGAATTTTGACCCTGCTCTGACACAGGTCCTTCGCTCCTGAAGGACTGGTTTCCCATCTAGAGGTAATATGGTATCGGAACAGGCACTGTGATCTCTGCTGGAGAGGGGACTTTTCTGAAACTGGAGAAGTAGTTTTACTTGACCAGCATGTTAAAACACAATGTTTTTGGTTTGGGGTTTGGTTTTACTGACTCACAGGGCGTAAAAGTATGCAAGTAACAAGTTTTACCTGGAAAGAAAGAAACTCCCATCCTTCAGGTCTGGTCTGCAAAACAGTTCCCTTTCAATTGACCACTTCTTTTCTGTGCTTTCTGTGGAAGAAGTCCCTGTAACCTGCTGGCATGGCTGCATTTACATTTAAATAGGGATGTTCTCAGGTGATTCTTAAGAGACAAACTGTAGCTATTCATGGGCTCTAATGAGAGTGTTAATTTATATAGTTTTTGATGTGCAGCCCTGATTACATCTCCGATAAGGAACATCCTTGAAATAACTTGTGATTGCAAGTTCTCAAAGCAGACTTCTGGGACTACTTTAGAAGAGAAGCAACTCTCCCCAGGAGAATCAGCCACGGCTGAGTGGCAACTTCTTTGGGACACTGCCAGTAATGGCCTTCCTTCTTCTTTACCTTCCTGGAATAACAAACATCACTCTTCTCAGTTATTGCCTTCCCTTCATCGTCCTCCTCCCCCTCTTTTCCCTTGTCCTCCTCCTTCCCATAAAACTAAGAGCTAAAAAATGGAAGACAAAGGCAACAAGGTTTATGACATTTTTTTCAAACGTGAACAAAAAAGTGATCTCCCGAGAAATGCCGGTTATAGTCACACCTGCAGTCTCATAACTGCCGTCCTCAAGAGAGACACATGCTGTAATTGAGCAGCATTGAAATGCCAGTGCTTCTTCATTATTTTTAATATATGCCTCCCTTCTGTAAACCAACATATCAAAATCATAAGCATTAGGAGCAACACTTAATTTCCAAATGAGTTTTCCTTTCACCTAAATGTGCAGAAAGTCATAGTTACGTCTTTCAGGTATTTTTGAAATACCACTAGGCTCAAACCAGTGGAATAGTCCAGCTGGGAAGAGTCTTTTTTTTTTTTTTTTTTGGGGGGTGGGGGTGGGGGGTGTTTTAGTTTTAAGCTGTTATTGCAGGATGACTTCAGCTTCTATTGCTTGCTTGCATCCTCTAAAAGTCAGCAGCAGCACTTCACTCAATTGCCTAATTGTGCTTCCGAAGAACCGAGCAGCCAGATAGCGGCTGCAGACCTGTGCAGAAGTGGTTCCCCTCACTCCCAGACTTACCCCACTTACAACAGAAGTTTCTCCCACCTGCCTGGGCATTGAGAGTTTCCCTTTACTATGCTTCAGCCTTGCTTACTTACATGTAATGTAACGTGCATTTAATGTGTGTTACCAGAAGTCCCCCTAACTTCTTTATTATCGTACCTGCACAAAATTTCTTCAGGCCCTCAGAAGGTCTGGTTCAGAGGGTAAAAACCATCTCACAGAAGCTACTATACTATTTTGGGCTCTCCCTTTGGTAAGCACCAATGTGAGATGCAATAAAAAAAGTGCACTGAAGTAGTTCACACCATCAAATGTTCTTAAAAGTTGCTAAAATACACTTTAGTGTTTTTCTCTTTGCTTCCTCCTTGACATACCAACACGGTTTGCAGAGAAGTGTCTACCTGGACCCTTCCCTGCCCTCCATCCCTGGGTGCATTTCCTCCCCCTGAACTGCTGAATTAACTCAGTAATTATGTACCAATAACACAAGAACCAGGACAGTCCTTCCTAAATTACTGGTGGTTTCAAACCCCTCAAATCTCAGGCTGTCCCTGTGAAGCACCAGAGTTGAGCACCATGGTGCTCATGTGCCAAAAAAGCAAAGACACTGAACACTGACAGCAACAGTCTAGGTGCCATAAGTAACGCCTGCAGCACAGTGCAGTCACAGGGCCTTTTCTCTAACGTGTTTACTTCTGTCTGTGCAGGGATCATGTTTGCAGATTTAAAACACGTGCCAGTCCCGTAAGCACAGGGAGCCCATCAGCTCTGTCACCCTGAACACAGACCCGCTTTTCTGCCATCACTAGTGGGGAACTGTCAGCTCCTGGACAGCTGCGTGTCCTACAGCAACATTTTCCCTCTACCTTGCCAGCCTTATTAAAGCCATCATTTTTCAATGCTGCGGACATGACAGGACTGGGCCTTCCGACCTCAAGCCTTCACCTGACCTATGGCTGAACATACAGACCACAGTGTAATTACAATCTCCTCTGCGTCGTGCTGTGCAACAGATGTCTGGTTTGCAGCAAAGAAACTTACACACAGAAGGCAGCTATAAGCCCATTTAATACAACAGCAGTTGCAAATGGGCTTTTAACTCACACCAGCAAATAGTGTAAATCCAGACTATTAAAAGCACAAATGTGCTGTTAAAGAGAGTAAGAGGCAAATTAAAGTCACAGCACCACAAGGTTCTGGGAAGATAGCCAGTAAGGACAGAAAAGGAAGAAAAAGCACCTCCTCCTGCATCCTTCAGGCTCATTTGTAATGAGAAGCTATAACATTAAGGCCTGTAGGAGAGTCAGGGATCAAAACTGTGATGAGTCTTTCCTTAGGAAAGATACCCACATTGAAGCTCCTCTTCCATCCCATCTTTCCATCCATTCAACACAAAGGTTTAACTGCCTAAATCTAATTGCTTTGAGGAATGCTTTAACAGTGCTTTAACAGATACAGGCTGGGTGGAGACTGGATAAAGGGCAGCGCTGAGGACTCGGGGGTGCTGGTGGACAAGAAGCTCAACGTGACCCGGCAACGTGTGCCCGCAGCCCAGAAAGCCAACCGCATCCTGGCTGCATCACCAGAAGCGTGACCAACAGCAGGTCGAGGGAGGGGATTCTCCCCCTCTGCCCCGCTCCCGTGACACCCCACCTGCAGCACTGCGTCCAGCTCTGGGGCCCCCAACACAAGAAGGACGTGGGCCTGTTGGAGCAAGTCCAGAGGAGGCCACAAAGATGATCAGAGGGCTGGAGCACCTCTCCTCTGAAGACAGGCTGAGAGAGTTGGGGTTGTTCAGCCTGGAGAAGAGAAGGCTCCGGGGAGACCTTGTAGCAGCCTCCCAGTACCTAAAGGGGCCGACAAGAAAGCTGGAGAGGGGCTTTTTACAAGGGCACGTAGCGATAGGAGAAGGGGGAATGGCTTTAAACTGAAAGAGGGCACATTTAGATTAGATATGAGGAAGAAATTCCTCACTGTGAGGATGGTGAGACACTGGCACAGGCTGCCCAGAGCAGCTGTGGGTGCCCCATCCCTGGCAGTGCTCAGGGCCAGGCTGGATGGGGCTGGGAGCAACCTGGGCTGGTGGAAGGTGTCCCTGCCCCTGGCAGGGGGGTGGGACTAGGTGATCTTTAAGGCCCCTTCCAACCCAAACCATTCTATGGTTCTATGACATCCCAACCCTAAAGTTGTTTTTGTAAAAAAGAGCTTTCCTGCAGAAGAAAATAAGACCTATGCTGTTTAATCAGTTAGTGATATCCCTCATTTAGCTCTGCCATGGTGGACAAAGCAAAAGGTCCAATTACATCCAGCTGCAAGCTGCAGCAAGCCTTCCTCACAGGGACAATGGGGTTGCTCAGTCTCACTTGCCTGCCTCAAGCTTCTGTATCATCGCCAGTGTGATAGCTAAGGCACATCATGTCAGCATGTACAGCCACAAGTGGCTGGAATGTATCAAAGGGGAAAATTCACCTATCATAAAATACAGTTTAGATAGAATCAAATTGTTTTGCAGGAATATGTCAATGCTGGTCATGTTTTCAACAGGGAATTGTCAAAGTGTATAGCTTGGCTCTCTTTTACTGCTTTAGTAAAACGGAAACATTTCGTTTAGACAAATCAAATGAAGTCTTTATATTTTTGTGAACAGAATTTTGGCAGAATTTTTGCTTTATGAAATAGTTTCGTATTCTGCTTTGCCTTAGCAGGATGCTGCTAATGGACTCACTCCCAAGCTACCATTTAATTACAATTACTATGGTTACAAGTTTAAGCAATAAACTCTCATTTGCTCTTTCAGCAACAGCAACCCCGCGAAGTCAGGAATCCTGCTACATGCTGACTGTCACAATAAGAAATGACCAAGAAATCTTCTTGGGTCCTGATTAAAACATGCAGCTGATAAGAGACACCTAAATGCTTTCCTGTCTACTACTTATCTTCAGTATTTTGTTTTGATAATCACGTGAGATATTTTTACATATGACTTTCCTATAAGAACTATTTAATGAGTGTTGCAACTGCACCCAGGTTAACTACCGTAGAGCTTCCTCCAAAGCCTTCCTTTCTCTAACTGCAATGAGCTAAGTCACCAGCCTCCACACCAGCCTGCCCGTCCCATCCCTACGAGCTAAACCAGAGCACCAGCCAGCCTGCTGCAAAGGGAAACGAAGGGAAGGTGGGCACTTAGCTCTGCAGAGGAGCTGAAGGGGTGCATCTGTACCACCACGTGGGTTTGGATGAGGAGAGCACGGCTGCAGCAAACCTCTCAGGATCCCTGCTTCCTCGGCTCCGGTTTGCACCACGCAGCTGTCTCAGACTGTGCTAAGGGGAGCGCTTTAGGTGACAGTAAACTGTAAGTTGTGTGCCAGGTGTGCCTTTAATGTGCTCCAACCTCCAGCGAGCATTCAGGCCATAAAAATTCTCTGAGAAAATGGGCAGTAGCTTCTCCCACCCCCAGAACAACTATGGATGGCTGCTTCTCAGTTTCAGTTGCTTCCCTGTACAGATCCGTTCCTCCCGTGCTGTACTGCTTGCTGAAGCACAGCCAGTCACAGAGGAGAGGTCGGGGGTCCCTTAGGGCACAAGCAATATAATTATGCTTTTTGTCAATAACACCAGTGAGGCAGCACCTGAAAGACACAGGAGGAACTTTATGACACAATACTCACGCAAAATAATTTCTGGGTTCAACATTGTCATCCGGAGAAAGAGCAAAGGACTTGGTTCTCTCCCTGAGTCTGCCAGCCAACACAACAGGCTCATCTGGGGAAGCACAAGGCCAACAGAACGTGTGGTTTTAGGAAACAAGATAGAGTTCTGACTGATTCCCAAGCAAGAATGAAAAAAACCACAGCACTTGAAGAATAAATGAACAAAAGTGCAGTCAGGAAGAGTTTTCTTGTTAGGGAAATTAAAAAGATTCCTTTCAGACTGCACAGTGGTCGCTGAGTGGATGCCTCAGGGTATGTTGTCAGGAATCACATTCTCCTCCTTGTCCCTTCCATTCAGTTTTATCTAGAAAAGCAGTTAAATGCTAAAGACTGCTCCTCGTCACTTTGCACTCATCAGAAAAAAAGACATGCTCTATTTTTGCTTGTACTATAGCATGTAGGTAAAGATTTCTAAGTCCAAGCTCTCACTGTTAAAAATTAACAGGCTGTTTCTACAGAGAAGGCCAGCGGTCCTTTAAAACCAGCTTTTTGCTTTCTCTGTTTAATTGCAATTTCAGAACTGGAGTATGAAAGCTCCGCTTGGGGCGACGCTGCAACACTGAGCCAAGGTAGGGCAGTGCCGGTTCGCTGTTACTTTCAGCTCCTGTTGAGAAGGATGCACATTCTTAGCTCAGAGGGAGTGCATCTAATATCTCACCATCTCGTTTTTTCCAGCAGCATTGTTTGTCACATTGAAGTAGAACAGCCTGCATAATCTGATGTTGCTACGTTGCTTTAGGGAATTAGTTGCCATTTTGCATTATGTCATTACATTAAAATTACTTTAAAATATAAGTTTGCTTGTAAAACCACAAAATGTAATTTTACTTTTTGTTTCCTTACACAATTCTTTGATCCCCAGAGCCATGGGATATGTCCTAGCAACTGCTACCTGCAGACTCTCCAAAAGACAATCCTGACAAGCTCAAGGCTGTTTCTACCTGGTAGCACAGCAGTATTATTCTTCTAACATTGTATAGCTTTCTATATTTTATAAATCCTATTCAGATGGCAAAATTCATATAAAGAAAACTCCTTTAACTGGAGACCTGCTTTAACACAAATAACAATGTTATTTGATAACAATAACAAAATAATAAATAAAACTATTATTGATATATTATATATATTATAAATAATATGATAAAAATAACAATGTTATAAAAGTAAATAGTTCTTTGAGGAGAAGGGAGAATACTGGGCTCGTGGTTAGTAACCCAGAGTCCCTGGGACATACCCATCACAACACTGGGGTACAGAGTATCGGGGATGACCGTTCTGCTAGCAATGCTTTTACATCTTGCCAAAAATGCCAAAAGCCAGATGCAAAGAAAAAAAACCTCAACTCTTTGTAGCTGAAGCTCTGAAAAGAATCAGGATACAGTCACTGTTCCCCAGTATTTTGCTTGTGCCAAAGGCAAGGGAATTCTAGGACTCAGTGAGAAGACTTTTTTTTTTTTTTGTAATCAAAACTCTTGATGGTAAGTTGGCTTATAAAGTTTTGCCTTATAAATTAAAAAGCAGAATACTGCTCATAAATGCACAATCTTTTGCCATTTTTGCTACCAAGAAGTAAGTAGGAAGGGACAGAAAGGAGAAGTCAAGTTTCACAGTCTGGATTTTAAGTGAAAATGCTTTAAAAAAAGTTATAGGAGAGACACCAGAAGAAAAAGCACTATTAAAAAGCTATTAACAGCCATTTTGAAGCCAGCGCTGTCAGTCGATGCTTAATTAGAGAGACACAAACCATACTGAAGAATCTAGCAAGCCGATCCCATATCAGAAGGAACCCTGCATTAACCCTGAAGAAGGAAGAAAGGAAACGTGTAGCCCCAAAGGATCGACTGCAAACCTAGTCCCTTCCAACTCTGCTGCTGAACCTTCAAGACCAAAGAGAGACTTAGTAAAATGAGGGATAAGTCTAATTGTTTTTTAAGTACATGAGCTGGCTAGGCTTTGCCCAGAGGTTGTTAATGAATAATTTGACCTGCTGAAAGACCTTACTGTTTAACCTTGTAACCACGCTAATTGTAATTAAGTGGTAGCCTGGGAGAGAGTCCGTTAGCAGCATCTTGCTAAGGAACAGCAGAAACTTAATGTTTAAACAGATGATTAACCTTGTCATAACTTTCTCACGTTGCGCTCAGAGAGGTAATTTTAACCAGTACTCAAGACATTTTGCCAACTTGTTTATGTTGATTATTGGCACGGCACAATTGCTACGCGCAGCAGTGAATACGCTGTTGTATTATTCATGCTACGGAAGCACGGCGAGACTGTAGCCAGGATAAGATGCCATGCAAACTCACAGGTCTGACAAATGTCCAGTCTGAAAAGCCCAGAGCAGGGGGTAGGAATGACTCTTCAGGCCACACAGAACATCGAGCGAGTATCCTACTAACTACATCACACAGCCTGTCTATTCCAATCATCGCATTCTGCACTGCGATGGTAAGTCACTGACAGGCAGGCGAATTCCCATCTTCCCACTTGTGTTATTGTTTCCTTATAAACAAATCTCTATTTAGAACGCGGGAGTCACACTCACAGATAACAAACAGTCCCTGTAGTGTACCTTTGCTTACTTACCTTTCTGAAACATTTTGTTTGGTTGCTATGACTTTTCGGAATTTGCCACAGAGCATTTCTCAGCTATATGACTACTCCTTTTCAGGATAGATGCTGGTTTCCAGCTGCCAAATACAGCTCCTTGCCTGACCTGGCACCAGAAGTTACCAACCCCACCTCCTCTTAGTGGTCTGGCAGGATCAGCTCCCAAATCCTCAGTCTCTTCATCACAACTTGGATGAAACTGAAGCGTTGCAGTCCAGAGCCACTGCATGACTCAGCTGTACCTACACAGAACCACCACGCCATGGTTACACATGTTACTCTCAAGGGCTGGATTGCTGGTTTTTTTCCGGGATCGATTGCCTTTCCCAGAGTTTTAAACATGGTGCAGGGTCAATCTAGAAGGACTAATTCACACTGCTTGGAACTACGTCTACAAGAAAAAAACTGTTTGGTGTAAATTTAAGGTTAGTGCGGTATACTAGCTTTTAGGGGTCAGTATCAGATAAGCACTCTCTGAAAATCAGAAACAAAACCCAGGATTGCAGGGGCTGGTTAGTTAGGAGAAATGTGTCCAGACAGTTCATTAGAGTTTGTTTGAGAAATTATATGCTCTGGGGCTGCCTCTAGCAACTGGTTGTTTCAGGAGCTGCAGTTTTACAGATGGCACTTAATGTCCCAGTCCTAAAGGGAAAAAAAAATAAATTACATGTGGTTTCGGGCAGACAGACCAAATTCAAGTATGACTTAGATGCTACTCTGCTTGGCATGATTCTTCAAAAATAATGCAGTTAAATCAATTTGTGTCTTCAACAATGCAAAAATAAAACAAAACAAACAAAAACCCCACAGCCAAAACCACAGATTATTCATTATGGCTGTGTATGAGGACAATTACCCAGGCTAACAAAGCTGCATAGGTATAAACCAATACAAGACAATAAATGGTTTGGCACAGAAAGAATTTAAATGTTCTTTGTGGTCGTCCCTACTAATCACTATATGCATAAACGGACTTAGGCTCCCTATCCTACAGCTACATACGACATAGCTAGAGATGTCCACTTTTACACTTATTCGCAGTGCTGTGCCCTGGAAGTGTCCATCAGCATGTTTCATAAAAGCTGAATATAAGCAAAATAAGAAATCAATTCACTGTGCAAACTTTCTGTTAAAGAAAAAAAAAAGAGACAGCTAGTAGATTAGCTGGGATACAAAGTTATTCAGAAGGCAATGCAGAGAGAAAAACTTAAAATGATAATCCTTTGAGATTATAAAGGTTTTGTGTAATGCTTAATTTTAATCAATATATGGGACTAGACAAGGATCATCCTTCTCACAAAGGATAACATGAAAGCATTAGCAACTGTCAACCAAGGAAACTGCACTGAGATGTGTTTATTACAGTCTGGAATTGTTTCTTCTCCAGATAAAATTTTAAAATTCAAATGAGTTGAATAAAGAGAGGTACAGGTAGAAAAGGGGGTGGATTTTAGTTTTTCTACCGTTTTTAAGATGCAAATGATGAGATTTAATTTATTAATGTAAATCCAGAACTGTAGACAGGGTAGGATCGCACAAAAAAATGAGATCGTCTTAAAAAAGGATGATCCAATTGTTCCTGTTGAACAACTAGAAAAGAAACCATTTTTTTTCTTTTCCTTTCAGGTTTGAGTCCTTCAGGTCCACTTTTCAAGTTTCCAACTAGGCAATGCCTGCTACACTCTTTAAAATGAAAGCTGAGACTCATATGATCATATGGTTCTGTGAATGGGAACTCTAAGGAAAAAGCGCTCAAAAATGCAACTGAAGTGATGGTACTGTCCAACATACAGGCTGCAGAGGAATGAAGAAGCAACATATAAGGTTATCAGAGACAGACAGTAACAAACCAGATGGAGAACACTTTTGAACTTCCTATGATTAGGAAAAATGGAATTTATTTATTTAAAATCCAAAAAGAGAAACAAGAGACAACTGATTTTGCTCTCAACTCTCCATTGTCATTTTCAAACCAAACTACATAAATCGATTATCTGCTTAAAGACCCAGCTTGTAATGTATCTCTAGGACCACCTTCACCAACTAAATTCCTTTCTTCTCAGATTTCTGTCTTTGGAACTCCTTTATCCAGTGCTAATTCCCCCGAGTTAACAGGCCTTAATCAGTAACAGCCAAGAAGTTATGCTGGACACTCAATAACTGAATCTTTCTGGGGAGAAAGAGGAAAATCCAACAGCAACTTTCAGCAGTCTGGAATACCTTCCAGAGCCCATCTTTCAGCTGTACCTGGAGTCAGCACACAAGGTAAGAAATCTCTGGAGAGTAAGGGGGTCTAAATCCTTGAATAGGCAGCTGCTTCTGCACACAAAGCCAGGGATATTGTCCTTTGACAAGTGGTTTGAAGAACAAAAGTTAGTCCGCATAGAGCTTTCATTTAAAAACAGGAGGTGTCTATAATTGGGTTTTTTTACCTTCTCAGAGACTAAAGGAATAAGCTATTAACATCAACAATTGCACAAATAAGCCTCAGCAATTATGTCTAGACTTAATTACAAGAAAGGCAGAGTACAATATTTTCCTAATACACCAGCTCTCCATGTTGCCTTTCATAGAATGGTTTGGGTTGGAAGGGACCTTAATGATCATCTAGTCCCACCCCCCTGCCACGGGCAGGGACACCTTCCACCAGCCCAGGTTGCTCCAAGCCCCATCCAGCCTGGCCCTGAGCACTGCCAGGGATGGGGCACCCACAGCTGCTCTGGGCAGCCTGTGCCAGTGCCTCACCGCCCTCACAGTGAAGAATTTCTTCCTCATATCTAAAATAAATGTGCCCTCTTTCAGCTTAAAGCCATTCCCCCTTCTCCTATCGCTATGTGCCCTTGTAAAAAGCCCCTCTCCAGCTTTCTTGTCGGCCCCTTTAGGTACTGGGAGGCTGCTACAAGGTGTCCCCGGAGCCTTCTCTTCTCCAGGCTGAACAACCCCAACTCTCTCAGCCTGTCTTCAGAGGAGAGGTGCTCCAGCCCTCTGATCATCTTCGTGGCCTCCTCTGGACTTGCTCCAACAGGCCCACGTCCTTCTTGTGTTGAGGGCCTCAGAGCTGGACGCGACTTTGATGCTGATAATGCAGATTCTCTACCTGGGAATAACCTTATCAGGCATTTGCAACACTTGGGTTTTCCTGCGGGGAAGCTACCAACAGGACACTTGCACAGTGAGCACAGACACACACGCATCCGTGCAGCCCCCCACCCCCAGACCACACAGATGTGCCCAATTCTGCTAGCCCCTTTTCCCCCATCAACTCTTTCCTTCTGTGGAAAGTAAAATACTTTTCTTATTTACTTGTTCATTATTTTCTTTATGGAAAGTGGCTTCCCCAGTCCTTCTCGTGTGCTGTAATCACTTCTCTTGTTCCAATGAACTGTCTCTCATCTCCCCATCTCCTTGCCTCTTTTCAGTACTTTGATCCTCTCTCTTTCTTTCTCATCCCATCTTTCTGTTTCCTACCATCTCTGTTCCCAAGCTCCGCTCCCAGTCTCACGCAGAAGGGTATAATTTCTGTTTCCTGTTCCCCTATTAGTTATGCTACTGGTGAATCATCCTAATTGCAAAGAACAACATACTCCCCCATCATTTGTGAATTTGGTTTACAAATCTGATTGAGTGATAGGAATAAATATTACATAAAATGAATATGTAGAAATTAGCTAGCCACTATGCACAGCACTAAGGCTGTTCATACAGATAGACAATATCTGGTAGGAAATCATAGGGTAGATATCCCAGTGTACTGTTCCATAGTGTCAGTCACAGTTTACAGCCAAAATGTAATTTGTTTCTGTAGATAACTATGAAAATTTTCTGCTCTTTCCACAAATGCAGACATGAAAGTCTTAACAGATCTGTCAGGTATTTAACAGAGAGAACTACTGTGTGCAAGCCAGATCCTTTATAATCACAGATTAGGCTTGGCTAAGGACAGCTTTCTCATACACCAACTTAGTAAACAAGTATCCAAGAAGCGATACTTGTAAAGTAAAGGATAAATATGGATGTATGTTGGACAAACTTGTGAAAGTCCCTAGTAAGTTGAAGATGGTGGCACAGGTGGTTCAGATTTCATCAGAGCCAGGAGTTCCACGTGGGCACCCTCCATTCACTCATTGGTAAAATGGGGAAAATGCCATTTGCTGTTCCTTCCAGGGATATTGTTAATTAATTAAGTCTTAATTAAGTTTGCAAAATACAAAGATCCTTGATTGAAAGACACTGTAAAAGGGAAATTATTGTTAGGAGGATCAGAGATCTTGCCTGGGGAAAACCTTTGGGTGTATTTTCTCATTAATGCTAATGGAAATTAACAGTTTAATGCAAGCTAAGCTGAAAATAAGATACTTTACATTTGCATCTTAACTATGTTTGCTTCATTACTTATTTAGGAACACTGATACATGTAGGAAGGTGAGCCTCAGCACTCTGAGCGATTCTATATGCACAAATACATCTGAGTAAAATGTATGCAATTGTTATGACAGCACTTTCCTTAGAGCAACACACATGGTAGATAGTACACAGGAACATGCCTTCCTAAACAGACACACCAACCTAGCAGAGAACAAGAGAAAATAATCAGGAAAGGCCAAAGACTATATCCAGGAAAAAGACTGGGAGACCGTTAAGAAAGAAAAAAGGGAGAGAGGCGTGTGTGGTGCTCCCATTTAACTCCCATTCAAAATTGCAATTTTGAGGGATTTTGATGCACCCTGAATATGCCTGGGTATGTTTAAGACTCTGGCTTTCTACAAACACCAGGTTTTTGCTTTGGTCACATCCAATTGCCTGTTCAGTCTTGACAAGCCAAGTGGTTTGACACCTGGCCCGTGACCTGTCAGACACAGAGTTGGCACCTCCTGCCTTACGCTCTTGTGACACCGACCCTGGTGGAGAGCATCTCACTCACTCACAGGGCCATAGAAAGCAGTTGCACCAACCACATCATAACACAAGCAGAAAAGGACGACCAGTTTTTGCAGTCTCGCATGGAGGGAGCTGCGTTACCTGATGGGAGCTGCTCGGGAGAGATGTCAAGCCCACTTCTCTCAGGGGATCAGACACTTCAAGCTGCAAACGCGTGAGTTCAGCCTGCCATCTCCCACACCAAGCAAAGGAGGTGGCGCACAGGGAACCTTCCCATCCCAAATCTCAGGTCAGCATCCTAATGCTAGACTATGGCGGCAGTTTCTGTCTTGGCTTTTCCTACAGCCTAAAGAACATGTAATGGCATCATACGGAAGCGCTTAAAGAGATAGAAGTGAAATCCCCATCCCAAGACACCAAACAGCCCTATGTGCCTTTACGTGCCTTTCAACTCCTACCTGACTACATGTGATCATACGACATGCAGATGCCTTTACTATACAGGCAGGTGGGTGACTATACCGGCAGCTGAAAGTCTGCATTCTTGTGCAGGTCCAAGTTCTCTGTATTTTGCACATCAAGTTACTCTTACCTTTGTTAGCGATCTTCCTCTTGCCCCAGGTCAGGGGCACTCCCTAGTTCTCTTACCACAGCAATCAAATACAACTACACCAATTAAAGAGGGGAAACCACCTTTAAACATAAAGTTACTCATTTCCCCTATGCTTAGATGTTGCTTGTGTATGGTAAGACCACAGGCACTAAGAAAACTTTGAAGTTTACGTGAGCATTGTGCTGAACCTAAGAATAAACCAAGAATCTCAAGAGAATCCTCCAGTTTCCCTTCCACAAATGACACACTTTTAGAGTTACTTCATAAAAACATTTCAGCAGTCAGAACTTCAAGCACTGACAGGGGCCTTTATTTTCCCTTCTAAAATGCAGTAATTCACAATATATTTTTTGGTTGAGTTATCTGTAGTATATTTTCCATTCTATTTTCATTTCAAAGAATGAAAGGCCAAAATTGTGCGTAATAGGAATCAGGGGAATTTAGAATCATTTCTGCCCTCTTTGCTTAATAACTTCTGAGGGTGTTCAAGGGTTAATGTCTTCTGCATTTTCAATTATGATAATGATAAAAGCTGCATAAGTCACAGCAGCATATATATTTTACTAAGGTATAATTCCAGGAAAGTCACATTTTTGTAAGAGTGATTTACCACACCAACTTATGTCTTTCCCTTCAATTAATCTGTCCAAAAAAGATGTAATTTGTTTTGATGAATATGATAATCACCAGATTTTGCAGGCGAAGATAGACACTGATAATTGCAAAAAGAATCGCTTGTGCAGCCTCACCCAAATGCAGTTATCTGTTATTTGCTAAGAAAATATATGTCAAGCAAGCTGTGTATAAAACCGTCGAACAGAGACAGTCAAGAACAAACGTCTCCCGTTAACAACCGTCTGAACCCCCTGCACACCATGCTGGGTCACAGCTGCTGGAGGCAGACCCCAGGTGCTGTAGGTTGGCATGGTTCCCTGACCCCAAAGGAACCATGACACCCGTTTCTTGTAAAGCATGGCAGAGTTTGGGACAAATCTGCAGGAGACCTCGATGGGACACAGAGCAGGCTGAAGCGTGGGCTTCTGCAAAGAATTAAGGGACCCTCTCTCCTGGCCACATCATTTTCATGCCTTCCTAAACCTTGGACCAGGTATAAAGACATGGCATGCAGGACAATCCGCTTGCTTCTTGCCTCCCTGAAATAAGCAGGCTGGTTGGTAACAGGTAAACCTGGGGCTTTTAACCCTCATGCCAGCTCCTGGGAGGAAGCCCCCCATTACCACCACTGTCAGCCAGCAAGGTATGCCTTGTACCTCTTACACCACACAGCTACGGTCACCATACAGGGCTGCAAGGTGTCTCCTCATCTTGTGGCAAAGGAATCATTTTGAACAATGGTAAAGGAGGGAGGAAGGGGGCATCTAGCCTGTTTTTCCCCTGCCTCTATAAATCAACACTACCTGCAGCTTTGGAGAGCATATATTCGTTGGTCCCCCAGGGCTGCAGAGTCAGTAGAAACGTTCTTGCGAGCATCGCTAGGTGTCAGGTGGACATCCCCATAAGCAAGCACTTCCACACGACATAATGACATGGTGTCTTGATATAGTACTACTGGGATTTGTCCTTCCCCACCACCACCCTCCTGCAACAGCAAACAGCTGCAAACTCTAAGCAGAGTGAAATATCATCTGTCATCACGCTGACCTTTCAGTGCCTGCCCTCTTTCTTGCATTAAATCATGCTCTGCAATTTTGTCCAGATTCTTTTGGGAAACATTTTTGTTTGTAAGCTAGGTCACAAGTTCACTTCCCACACTGGGACAGAGGCTCATATCCTGTGATGACACTGCAGTGAAACAGAGAACAAATTTTCAAGTGAGATTTTCAAACCCTCTTGTTCATTTCTGTGCCCAAACAGGTGGAAACACGAGCTGGATTGTGCAAACTGATTTCCATGAAGCCAGACTGCTTCTGCCACTTGAAAGTTTGTCTCTCCTTTCTGAGGAGCACAAGAGTTGCCAGTACCCAGGTAAGGCTTCCTCCTCTTGGTTAAACAGGCCAAAGCTCTATTCAGATAACTATTACTGCTTTCACGTTTACACCGTTCTTCATAAAAAAATGTGATTTTATAAACTGTTGTGATATGGATATGAAAATGCTACATTCAAACAAGTATCCCCCTCTATCCTAACTCTGCAGAAGATGCACTTATCAACTATTATTATTTTTAAAGTCTTTGGCATACTAAGCCTAGAATTGGTATCAAGGAAATATATGGAGGGAAGAAGAGATTTACCATTCGAGATTACGTGGGTTAAGAGACCATTATTTGTATGAAGCCACTCAGTTTCCACTCCATATCCTAAACAATAATGAACAAAGAAACACCCAAAGGATAGGCTACATAAACAGGTTAGCATTTTAATAGGGATTTACTTTGCCAAGCTACAGTTTCATTTTACATGTTAAAGCAACCGTTCCTGCTATATATTAAAAGAACCCAAGCCAAACAACAAACACACCAACAAAAACCCAAACCCCACAGCTCTCCAAGGCCAAGGATTAGCTACCTGCCTACAATCACTCGAGTCTGAATCACATGAGCTGATTTGGAGAGATCTCTTTCCTGAAAATCTGCTCAACAATTAAGTTCCATTCCAAAGCAGCACCTGTAATGAAGAGCAGTGCTTGACTTGTTTCCATGTAATACCAGCCACAAAATGCAGCCCTCTCCACTGAACCTTCCAAGTGGAAACCTGTCAAGACTGCAGAGAACGGCAGATAAGAGGAGGCAGTAGGCAGAAACCTGTGCCCCGTAAGAGACACACCGCAGACTTATTGGGGCAGAGTATGAAGGCCAAGGACAGATGGAGTTGCCTCTCCACCACCAGTAGTCCCTCCTCATTGCATACATACTCCCTGCTGTAAAAAAGAGCTGCAAAGCTGCCTCTGCCTTTCCCTTCCTTCCTATCACCATTGTAAGTGCCTCCAGCTGGGGCTGAGCCTCTTCAGGACACACTGGCTGTAGCTCACATCCCTTTACAACTGATTCCAGGGAAATCTGACAGATTTTCCTTTGGGTAGAGCCTGGTGTTCAGCTTGGAAAACACTGCATTGAATCCTGAACTGGTATCCAGCAGCAGCTGAGGAACATCAACCCATACAGAGCAGGACTGAGCCAGAAAAGCAGGGATTTGGAGCAATGAGCAGGCGTTACACAGCCAGCTGCCTTTATTACAACTGGCTGCACACACAGTTGCTATCAACCAGATGAGGACCAAGGGAGAAACACCTCCTGCCCAAGAGGGAGTGAAGAGCAGACTCCTGAGTCTCCTCCTGGAGAGCACAGAGCATAGGTGCTTAAGTGAGAACAGCTTATTGCTTGACAGATGGTGGGACTGTCTGCTGGTACACAAAAGACTGTTTGTTCTACAAGATCGGTCCAAAAATATCTCAGTCTTTCTCTTTTTGGAAAGAAGGAAAAAAAATTTCAGAACAATCAGAGACAAAGCCTACAACTAGCATGCTTCAAAGATAATCATGGAAGATGCAAACAGGAAGAAAATTCATCCCATATCACAAAAGACCTCAAAATACAATCAAGAAAATACATGGGTAGCCCTCTCCATTTCCCAGTATCTCATCACAAACCAAAGAAAGCACTCAAAATTATGGAGATAAACAAAGATGAAATCTCAGACAGGTTTTTCCTACCTGGATCATCTCCAAGAGCATCACGAGCAGGCTTCTCTAGCAAGGGGAGATGAGCCAAGGATGATGACAACAAGGCAGACACAGGGCAGTATCTTCTTTGGCATGGGGACTGCTTCCCACAGCACCAAAGCGAGCAGAGCAGGCCCAGCAGCAGTCAGCCCGCAGGGAGCAGGCAGGTCCAGGGTCGAGCTAGGATGTCAATTAGCAAGACAAAGCTGGGATCAGCAAAGCCTGACACTGAGCACAGGTAAAGACCTGGAACAAGAGCCTGAGCTTCAGTGCAGCTCCTGAGCCCCTGTCAAAGCATGTCCCAGCTCAGCCTCATCCAGCCCTGCCCCAGCAGCCTGATCCCAGGTTACAGCTGCACCATATCAGAGCTGGCCGTGATGAGAGGCAGCCAGAGCCCTGGGGGTGGGTAAGAGTTTGTGGCTCCGACAAAACATCAAGATAGGCACAAAGAGAACATGGGGCCTGATGCAGACGCTGCTGAGGAAGACAAAAGAGAACATATGCTGGTGGAAGTCAGTGAAACCACCATGAAGCGTTTTGATCCTGAAAAGAAAGAGAAGCAATCTCCTTCCCTCTTTCTGCTCCTTTGGGAGCCAGACTTCTAAGGAGAGATAATTAGAAAGTGAGTTCTATCCATGTAAACCTTTTTGCATATTTTCTCTCTTTGACAAAACTGCTAGCAGGAACAGTGGTGGAGAAGCTGCAGTGTACCCAGATGAGCGCAATCAGTCCTCAAGCATGCTGACAGCCCCTCAAGGTGTAAGTTGCAAACACAATATTTTGGCTAATGAATCAGTATAACTTAGTCCTGCTCCACTTTCCCCTGCCAGCTGCTACTGCAAAGCAAAACCCACCTCATCCTCAGTCTGCCTCCAGCAGCAGCTCCGCTTGGCAGGAACCAGGGGCACGGCAGGCTGCAGCATGCAAGGACCAGCAGTAAGTGGAACATCTGTACCTCACTCAATATTTAGTCTTATTTCATGTAATGTGAAGGTTTGGCACAGGGTTTGTAAAGGATTCAGAAAAGGAATGTGTTTAAAAAATGATCAGCTGTTAAGTCACACAGCTTGGTCATAACCAGCGGGTAACCATCCATAACACTTCCTTGATTGTATTAGAAAACTGTCTATAAACACACACTAGTCATGTTATAAAAACTTCAGACATTTCTTTCTCATGTATTAACTTATTATAAATGGAAATCTTGCATAAAAAGGAACTTGGCACTTATTCTAATCTGCAAGCTTGATTTTCATTTTGCTTTTTTAACCACCACTTATTTCAATAAAAGGGACATTATCTATTTTGCCTCATTTCTTTTGTGCATTGAGAAATGTTCAGCTATATCCTTCTTCCTTCCCACGCAGTGGGGCAAAGCAGGATATAGCACAGCACATTAGGGATGGCACTTGCTGGGAGAATTGTTCTGTCTTGCTGCTCTCCTTGCAGAGAGAAAACAGCAGGTCCCAGAGATCTGTGGTGGGAAACAGCTGGAAAAGGCAGGCAGAAGGCTGCAGGCAAGGGGGAGAATCTGCTGAAAAGGTAATGAAGTCCACAAAGACTACAAAATCTCCACTCAGTGGGGATTTGGGGGCAGGTGGTAACAGCTGAAGTCGTCAAAGTGAGTAGAAGCACAGGGAGCAGCAGATTAGCATGAGTGATCTCGGTGTCTTGTAGATCCTCCAGAGTTCCCATATTTGCTGAGGATCTATGTAGGCTGAAATCAGTGCTATTCCGTGACAACAGACAAGTCTCAGTGTTCCTGATGATAATCTGTGGTGAAATATCCTCCCTCACCCTCTTCACTCAATTTGCACCCTTCCAACCTGGCACCCGATTAAACACTTTTTTGCTTAAAACACGTTTTCCTCAACAAAGGTGGCTTCCTTTGCCACCATTAACAGTAAAAGGACTTCTATAATGAAGAGATTCCTCTTCACAGGCCCTAGATCTGACTGCTCCTGAGTGGAATTTTTGGACAATAGTTCTTTCAATTGCTTTAATCCCAGCCTTTTCACGTTCCCTCACATCTACCTTTAAAAAATCCAGTGTTTCTGTGCTGCTGCCTTTGAACATTTCCTCCTAAGTACCTCAAACAAATCCAATGGTATAATGACCATTTTCCCTCAGATGAAGGTTCTATCTTTTGTCACTTAGTGTTCATTTCCAAGCACTACAGCTTCTGATCTTATTGATTGCTTAAGAAAAAGCAGCAAGAAAACAGTCCTGAAATAACCACCAGAAACATTAATCCTTCCCCAGTCATTCTGTAATTCTTATTCTAGTCAATGGCAGGGTCGTTAAAACCCTCCCATGACGACTGTGCCAGGCTCTTTATGAATCTGCAAAAACACTGGGTGCTCTGCCCTCACTTTCCATCCTGCCGGTCTATTATAAGCTCTCCTTATCTTTTCCCATCATTTTTATTTTTCTCTTCCAGTTCTCTTTGTTGGAGCAGCCAAGTCTGCCTAATCTCTTTTTACTGTAGACCTACTCCCAAGCTCACACATTGCTATTACCCCTCCTTTCCTATCGAATCTTCTCTTTTCCACAGGCTCCGGTTTATGGCAGTAGGAGTGCAGGAACACCTGCCGTGATGAATGTGACCTCCGCACAGGTGAATGTGTATGCCATGGCATGGAAGTGCGCATTTGCTGGGTTGTTTTCCCTCCAGTTGCAAACACTGGAATTATCACTGTGATCATAACAAATCCTTTATCACTGTAAGAAGGAAAATATTTTAAATGCTTTAAGAAGCATTGTACAGAAATTCAATCACGCTCAGAAAGAAGGCTGGTACTTCTTCTACAGCATGCTTACTCATACAATGCAGCTAAGGAATATGCTAGGACCTATTCTCATATATGGCCAAAGGGAAGTCACAACATCACGTCAACTATTTCCAGTGTATCAAGTCATTTATATACAAAGTCTGATACTTTTATACGTATCAAGTAGTATCCTTCCAGGAAAAGAACCTCCACTGATATAATGGAGACTGCTCAAAGAGTAAATAGCTACTTCAGGTCAGTAGGCCCATCAAATTTTGGCTCACTGATCAGTTTCTGAAAATTGCTTTTTCTTGTGTTTAAAATATAACATGAGGAGAATAGCATACCTTGAATATTTTTGCTTTTTGTGAGAATGATGTATGTAAATTTATAAGTTCAAGTTAATGTTTAAGGTTCATAATTATTTTCTATTATAGAAGACCAGAGTTTATTTTCTTATCTTCAGAGATGAAGTTAAAATTGCTTTAGTAATGAAATCCACGTTTCATTTATATTCTGTTTCTTCTGCACTCGTATTAATGATTCATAATTTAAGAATCGGGAGTGATTAATGGCTGGCTACACCACATAATGCTGTTAAGGAACAATGGTGCAATTCAGAAGGTTTAGAGGGTCCCCTCATTCCACATTACACGTGTTAACCCGTACTGAAACTAATCCGCTTCACCCAAATTCAGGAGGCAGCAGGATGCGGTCCAAAAACCCCACTGGAAGTTATGTGAACTTACTAGAGGAAATGCCCAGCAAACATTGTGAAACACAAATTAAAAATAAAAGCAGACACAGTGTTAAGATTTAATGGCGAGCTTAAGAATCCAGCCAGGGCCCATAGCAGAGAGTAACACGCTGCTGCATTCCTGCCTGGGAAGGATTTGTGCCTCAGCCAGCGTCGTTTCTCCCTGTCCCCAAAGGAGGAGCAGCAACAAGTGGCACCTGCCAAACAGGGACCAAACACTTCCATGGGTTTTCAGCTGACCTGTGCGGGCTAAGTGAGGTGGTATAAAAGTTCAAATGCTCGTCTCTTGCTTGCCTTCTCTTCCATGGCACTTCGCTGCCCACTTCTCTGACAAGAAAGTAGTGGTCTTGGGGGCCAGTTTTCTCTGTTCCCCTCTCACCCTTGTGATAAGGCCACTTCATGTGGATGAGTGTCACAGGGAAGCAAAGGAATGTCTTCTCTTCCTGTGTTGTCTGACTGCTGAATGGACAACCTACGTTTCTGCCTTCAGTTGTGCACTCCGGATGAATAAAGAAGTCCAATGGAAGTCTGGGTTTTCAGTTTTTCAACATGTGTTTTACTGAAAGGGCAAATTAAAGAGTTCTGACACTGTTCTATCCACTTTGCAAATAGGCCTGATCTGGTGTATGCTCTCAACATATGGCATCTGGCACAGTGCATGGAAGCTCAGCTGATTTTCCCCTTTTCCCAGCCCTCGTTTCCTAGTGGAGAGGTGGGATGACAGAGGTGCTTTGTTAATGACGTACAGAGCAAGGGTACAGCAGCTGCCGTATCTGAAAGACAGTGTCTAAAGCTTTCATCTCACGGTTCCCAGGTCTGGCTGAGTTAACGTCTCTTTGCATGGTGTGTAACAGAGAAATAAACTGAAAGAGAGCAAGGAGTCCTGTGAAACACTAAGTACACAGCTGGGGAGCTCCTTATCCCTTAAACATAACAGTACCCCATACCCAGCACAGCACCCCAGCCCATGCAGGAAGCTTCTTCCAGCAGAATCTGAGACGTACAGAAGTAGCCACAATGACCTTTCCTTGTTCTTCAGAGTTATTTTGATGATGCCTTTTCATTTGACTTTGGGATCAAATTATAACAACTCATAACGCAATTTACAGATGCAGGCCCTAAAATGGAGCATCAGCACATTCAAGCTTGTACTGCTGAGGGGCTCTCTGGGTTTCTCCAGCATTGCAAAGAGTCACACATATACTCAGCTTTTCCTAGGGGACTCGCCCTGTTGCTGCAAAGCCAGCCTTAAGCCCAAGTCCATTGAATTTGCGTAAGTGGGGTCTGAAACTCTGGGGAGTGAATCTAATGATGAGTTCAGACAAATTTATATGACAGACACTGATTATTGAAGCCAGCAGAGGGGTTAGGGTAGGGTAAGGGTGGCCAGGTCAGGGTCAGATTTTGCTGCAGTACTTTTATTAAAGCTTGGTAATAAGGAAGGAAGAGCTAGGTAATGATAAACATGTTTATTGTCCAGCCAAACATACTGCAGGTGCTACTAGTTGCACTGCACGCAGCTGTGAATAAGCAGTTTGAGATTCCCCAGTACTTGTTTTGCTTACCACCTTCATTATTTCTACTGACTGTCATCCTAAGAAAACTACAGATGATTTCCTACCTCCTTACTTTCCGACACCAGTAGAAGCATTCTCCTCTCTCCCTAATACCCAGACTATATATAAACTTCCCATAAGCAAACAGTAAGCTCCAGAGTTTTCCAGACACCCTTCCCGTGAAAAGCTTGCCCACATGGAGGGTGGAAGAAGGCGGGCCAGAGCCGTATCCAGTACTGCATTGAAATAATGCACTGAAGAAGTTAACCTTAATTTGCAAAGTAGTGGTGGTGATAGCTGGTAAAAATTGGGAGTTGGAAAGTTACCTTGTAAAGGATTTACAGAGCCAAGAAACACAATCAGAGTGGTAATGGCTGAGAATACTGATTGCAGAGGGAGTGCTGCCTCACTATTTTGGCTCTTTAGACAATAAGCAATAACTAAGTCCTTTGTTCAGGAGATATTAGATTCAGTTTTTGTTAATTTATTTTTCTGAGAATTAAGAAAAGGATGAATTTTTAAATTTTGTTTTCATTTAGCTCCCATAGGAGTTGGCATTCTGCCACTACTTTTACTGAAATAGGGAAGACAACTGTCTTCAAGATCTACAGTTGTGTACTACCTGGTGACTTAAAGTGTCCCATATGACCTCTCCCAAAAATGAAAAGAAATGACATGTTGAAGTATTGCCTTAGCACCTCCTTAAAAGTGCTGCCAGCTAGATGAAAAGACAACTTCATTAGCATCCCCTGATATGCTGCAAATAGCACGCGGTGCATCAGACACACTGATGAGGACGAGCCAAGTTTGAGTGTCATCACAGTCAGAAGGATCCTATCCTCATAGTTCAAGTGAGTAAAGGGGATTCATTCAGATGATCAGCTCATTTACTACTGCATCTGCCCGACTTCACACTACCCTTCACATCACCGATGGTGCAGCCAAGAAGGACTGCTACAATCACCAAGATGCTCTCCTGCCTAACACAGGCCTTAGTGTTTGCTGAATTCTTGTCTGGAGCAGTTCATACCTTGGGCTACAGCAGTCAGCTTTAGTCTCCAAATTGCCAGCAGTGGAAAGTCCAAGCACACTTTCAGAAAGATTTTTCTGGGTATTATTATCCCTGCTGCTAAATATTTGTCAGCCATTTTTAACTTCAAAAATTTTAACATGTCCAGCTACATCCACGAAATCTTGGGTCTTCTCATACATATACTGGATGAAATGAAGTCTGTTACCAAGACTGGATCCTCACACAGCCACTTGTAAAGAGACATCCTCCTCCTTTTCCTCATTTCACTCAAAAGCTCCAGTTTCCAGAGTCACAATCTGACAGCACGATTACCAGCCCTTTCAGTGATGTTCCAATGCCCCATCCCACCTTCCCCTGCTAGAGCAAAGCCCTGGAGGCAGCAGAGGAGCGACCCCTGCTCATTGCAGCTGCCCCTGTGGGAAAGTGGCTGCAAATGCCACGATGGGGAGCAGGAGGTGGCGTTAGCCTGAGAGAGGTGTCCGAAGAGAAGTGAGGCATCCAACGCACCCAGAAGTATCACTGTGACACTGACCCACTCGACATAGGGCCCACATCTGGTGTCCCTCCCCCTAGAGCTATGTCAGCCCAACAATCCTGACATGCCCCCGGTTCAGATTCTTCCTGATGCAAGTCCTAACGCACCAGTACGCACGCCCACAGCCCAGCAGCGGGCTGGCGCTGGAGGCTGTGCCTGCCTGCTCCAGCTAGCCAAGGAAGCTTCTGGGACTGGAGCGGGGAGGAGAACTTTGTCTTGGGAGTAGGATAGCCAAATACTAAGCAATTATGTTTAAAACTTAAATTTGAGGGAGGGAGGCAACAAACAGAAAGCCTCTGTCCACATTCAAATCTGTATGCTGCCTTGTTTGTTCCTAGGCATAGAAATTTACATCCTGCCGTGTTACAGCATGTCTCTCTCTTTCACACCTGCAACACTGATCTGGCCTTTTAATTATTTATAATTCTAGAACTGCCATGACATCTGCAAGCTTTTTGTTCAGTAACTTCAGGTTGTCTGTCAGGTCACTGAAAAAATACTGCAGGATCTCCCTACAAGCACACCGGCATGGTAATGACTTAGCTGCTCTGAGAGTTCAACACCTATCAGCCAGAAATAAAACTTAATAGGGATGAAGGTCATCTTGTACTGTACATTCTCAGTCAAAATATTCCAGGGTTCCAAGCAAAAGTACATTATACAAACACTATTAATTTAGCCAAATATGTTTATAATACTATCAAAAAACTAGTCTGACAGGATCCATTTTTCCACAAGCCAATACATCAAGCAGTATTAATTAAAGAACTTACATATTTTAACCATTTATTACAAGATATATTTGTCCTCCTTTTGTTTTGTCTGAGTCTGATATCAAGTTGACATATATTTACCTGAATTTTATTTACATGGATCAATCCATTTCTGCTTTTCAAATTCTGAAACATTAATTTCCTTTTAGTGCCTTGAAACGCTCCCAAGGTTCTAGAAGTTTTGAAAAACAAAACAACAACAAAAACCAAACAAAAACCCCCACAACATCAGTCTTTGGCTAGCTCTTTTACAACTACAAGATGCAACTTAATCTACATTTGCCAAACTCAAGAAGTGTACCTTCTGTATCTGAGTTTTAACACACTTTTCATTGTAAGAGATGAAAATGCCACATTCTCATATGAAAAGGATACATCATCTTGCCTTTCCTCAGCTAGAAGATAGAAACATCTACAGAAAATTGCCTCTTCACTGGCAGTGTTACCATTTCCTAGGAATGGACTGTTGCAACTGTTACATATTTCTTGTGTTTTAATATACCTTCAGCGTCCCCCCACCAGGTCTTCTGATTGTCTTGGTGATGACTTAGATTTCAACTTTTGTTACTCCTCCTCTCCCTGATTTTCCCATTACTGTTTTATGACCCACTATCTTGCCCTTTCTTCCATTTGGTATGTGTCAGACACTTTAAAACTTTTTTCCTTTCTAGTTGCCTTACACTCCCCCTAAATTAGGCTTCTCATTTCTCAGTGACAGTGGCCTTTTTTTGACTGTGTGTGATGTTTTAGGGAGCTCATAAGAGGAGCTCAAATAGTTCCAAACCCCTTATGTGCTCCACAATTTTACTTCCAGCTCCTTACCACTATGCCTCAAAATTATCTGCAATGCTATGAAAAAGGCAATTGTTAAACCATCCAGGGAATATCCCCTGGTTTCGGACTTGCAGATAAGAAGTGTGATCCAATCACAGTTACTTACACTGAAAATATCCATTTTACAATCACGTCATTTTTACAAGTGTCTCCTCACTGGGTGCCAGACTTTCTGATTTTTATTCTGTCAGTGAGAATAGTCGAAAGTGGCAAAAGTGCCTTAGCACCAGCAGCATGAGCACCAGCTCAGGCTGAAGTCTGCTTTTCAGCACTGAAATGACAGCTGGCTGCTTGAGGAGCCGGCCAACTTGTTTTTTAATGCCAGTGGGTGGGCTGTGGCAGCCATTAACTAGTTCTCCATCTTCTGTTCCTTCCGTTAGGACATTGATTTACCAGTATTCATGATAATTTCTTTTGAGATCTTGATGACTCTCTAACAGGGAGGGTAATTTCCATATTGAGCACTGCTCCTCCTTCCCTTTTGCCCATTAAGTCCTTCCTAAACAGAAAAAGCATGGGAGTCTCAGCAGCCAAAGTCACCTGGGGGTAAAGTGTCTTGTGTACCACATTACTGCCTGCATGCCACTCTACAGCCAGGAATTCAAGTACATATCAGCTAAGCAATTGTATTAAATGAAGACTTGAGCAACAGGGAATTTTCAAGAAGCCCAAAGGAAGCCAACTTGATTACCTGGGGTATCTACGTCACTCAGGCTCTTTTGAAAGTCTCCAGCTCATTGCATAGTGAAGGAGCACCCAGAGGGGTATGTGCAACAGAGAAGGAAAACCCTACTCCAACAACAGAGTGGGCAGAAAGCCTGCACAGGCATGCTTGCTTCCCTCTCAGTGCCAGTGTCCTGCAAGTTCCTGATCCATGACAGGGATTCCTCTCAGTCCCACCGTGCTGACCATATTCTTTAGGGTACAGATCAACTCCTCTGTGAACCTCATTAATTTTGCAGTCTGGTTGAAAATGGGAGACCTGTGTCTGTCTTGGTAGCCCTTCCTCCAGTCTGGTGGTGATGTTTCCATGGCAAAAATGGGCTAGGCAGATTTACAGAGGGCCAGGGAGCATGTTGTAGCAGGTGTTCCCATAGTGAGCCTGTTCTTTCTCTGCCCGTTACAGCATTTGTTTTGTTTCGTCTCAGCATGCACACATGAACAGGAATATCTCTCAGCTCTCACGCAGACAAGGCTGATGGACAAGGGATGGGTCCTTGGGCTGTTAACATGGTTCCCAGTGGAGAAACTCCATATCTAGTACCCTTGCAAGGGGATTCCCCATCCTGTGTTATCTTGTACTTCTTTTGCTGGTTACCTTTCATTTCATATCCTACAGTCAGACCTTTACAGTTATGACCAGAATGACCACGTATAGGCCCTTCGTGCAACAGAAACCTCTGGCCCAACCCCTCCTAAGAGTCCCTACAGTCTCTGAGGCAGGGAAGGATTTAGAGTCACACAGTCATCCATGCTGGAAGAACCTCTTGCTTCAAAGCAGGGTCCATAATGAGATCAGAGGAGGTTGCTCAGTGCTTTACCCAAACTGGGCTTGAGAACCTCCAAAGATGGAGATGGTACACCCTCCCTGGACAACAGCTCCCAATGCCTGACTCTCTCATGGGGGAAAAGTTTCTCCTTATATCCAGACCCGCTCTTGTCTCAGCTGATGTCTGTTGTCTCTTGTCTGCCACGTGCAGCTGTGAATTGATTTGTGTGTGTGTGGCTGTAAGATTCCAAGTGAAATGGGGAATGGAGGAGGGATGGCAAGAACAGGACAGAAGACTCAGGGGATTGTACAAAGTCTCCGAAACAGCAACCCCCCCCCCCCCAAGTTAGTCCCCTTCAGCACCCTGAATTGCACTCAGAAGCGCTGGTGGTACTGGTATTGATGCACTGCTCTTACAGCAGGGAAAAAACCCAGACAGACACAGGCACAGCCTTGATAAAACCTGCCTCAGAGGGGAACCATATTCTCATTCTACAAGCAACCTATTAAACATATCTACTTCTTCATTTACTTCATGCATATTGACAAACACATTTTCACTATTCCCTTTGAAGAGACATGAATCTTTTTCTCCACACAAACACTAAGCACCATTTTAAAGCCTCTCCCACTGAGCATCGTTTTCCTATAAATGCATTAGCAGCTACAGATTGCAACGAAGCAGCAGAAGCTGATACAAAGGAGTGACAGTGAAAGGATCCAAAGGGGGTTGCTACCTCTTCAGAGATGTCCCAGTGTTAGATTTTTCACTTTGACATTGCACTTTATAATCTTCTTCAAAGATTACTATACACATGTACACACTTATTTATAACTGTGCCCATTAATCACTGCTAACTGCAGAACGCAGCTCACATCCCCAGCACACACAGCTCTCTCTGTGCTACCCCAATGGCTGTGAAGCAGCAGGAAGCAGCCTTTCAGTTAAACAAGCGATGACTGTAATATGTAACATGATGAAGTGGCGGTAGACAGGCCATTTAAAGTCACATTTAACATTTTAGTTAGTCTTACCCCAGGTGGCCAATGCTCATTTGCGTTATTCATAGTAATGTTCAAATTTAAAGAGGAATGACAACACCAGGAAGAAAAATAGGCTTTGTTCTGTAACTGCAAGGATGGCTAAAAGTATCTTTTGTCAGGGTGTGCACATTTCTCCCCTTTTATATAATTAACAGCTTGGGGGTAGCAGCTCTGGCATGAGCTAACGCCCATGGCCTGAGCTACAGCAGGGAGCAGCTCAGAGCCAGGCCTTCCTGTGCTCTTGAATTTCTCGCTGATCCATCTCTAGCCTCTGAACATCTTCACGAGGATGTAAGGGCTCTGGTATCCAACACGGGCAACCAGAAATGGTGGCTGCTGTTTTTTTTAGAAGTTCAGCCCATTTCGCAGTGACCTCTGCCTCCCAGCCCACCCCAGGCTTCATTCGTGCTGTGGTCACCCTTCCCATCGTGTTTGTGGCATAGCTCAGGAAACCTGGCGACACTGAATATGGTGCTTAGCACTGCAGGCCGCACCAGAGTCCCTGGTGGTAATGACCCATCCACCACACCTTGGTACCGTCACCAGCACAGTGGTGGCAGAGCTGCAGAGGAGCGTCACCTGGGGAACACCACTGCCAGGGAACGGCTGGGCAGCTGGGCAGTGATGGATGTACACCATCCAGGGGACCTCACAGCCACAGTGTCCTCTGCAGATTCACAGGCCGTCGGGAGGAGAGCCACGGCCTCTCACCAACATACTTTTTGCAAAATCTTAATCCCTTAGAAAGTCTGAAATTATGGTTTTATAGAGAGGAGCTCAAGGGACATAAGAAACCTTAGAAAACCAGCACATAGCCTGGTACTTCTGTTGCTGCCACCAGGACCTTGTAATCTTTTTCCATCAGCAGAAAGAGGATTTAAAACCTCATGTCCAGCCTGTTCTTACAAATCTCTGTTGACCGAAGACTCCATTGCTTTCCTATGCAATCTATTCCAGTACACAATTCTCCTGCTCGATGCCTTGTCCTAGCTCCCCCCTGCTGTAAGCCCAGGACATTTTATCCCTAGCACGGCCAGTATGCAGGGCAGTTTATTTATCTTTTGTATTCAGAATCTTTACATACATGAAGATTAGTGGCTTCTTTCAGTTTTACCTTTCCTGGATTTACAAAACCCAAATTTACCCCGATCAGCTTATAGCATCTTTGCATTGTTGGCTCTATCCAAAACAATTTTCACGGTCACAGCCTGATCTGCAATACAGAGAAATGTCCACTCCCAAACCATATCATCAAGTTCAGCAGAGGCAAACGGCATTTTGCCACTTCTTCCTGCTGAGCTGCAGAATTTTCAGAGTACTGAAAGAGACTGACACACGTAGGTAATGGAAAATTAACCCCAAAATTCAATTACTGCTGTGTGCCACAGCACTTTTTAGACCTGCTGGCTAAGCACCTTACCAACAGCGATGATGAAATCGGTCTGATAACATGATTTATTGATGTTACACTGGGTTTTGGATCCAGAAATATATTCATCAAATGTCAGTTTATAAGGATAATATTCATAAGTACAGACCATCTTCATGATGACTTCCCCTTTCTTAATTAGATTCTTCTGTTTTGTCCTAGAAATACTGAGTCGAGCCTTCTGTAATTAGTAAGAAGCACAGTACACCTACGGGGTTTACTATCCTAAACATTACCTAAGCTATACCATAAATTTTATTACTATGGAACAGCAAACATTAGACATTGCAATGCTTGGGCGGGGAAGGGGGGTGGGTGGGGGAAGTTATTTTTGAAAAGAAGAACAAACAAGATCTAAAAGAACAATACTCTGCTGTAGATTACAAAAATGTGTTTGACTGTACAAACCAAACTGAAAGCTATCAAGCACTGCCAACATACCCAAACCAATTACTGATAAAGCTACTATGAAGTATGGATTAGTAAGAACTTGGAGAAACCATCTTGGCATGAAAGCTTTCCTCACTTTCTCTTTCAAAGCTTGCCAAGGAAATGAACCCATGGAGATGTAATTAAAGGCAACAGAAAAAATACTTCTAGGAAAAAAACCAAGCATCCAAACAAACAAGAAGCCATATTTAAATCTGTTTTGTCAAACTTTGTAAAAAGTCATTTTTCCCTCCTCTCTCCTCCAGGCTGGTCTTACAGGTAAACAACTGAAATGAATGTAGCAGTATCAGCAGTTTTTCAGACTTTTATTTCATTTCAGGTCCAAAAGACAAAAGGGTTCACAAGAGTTTCTGCATAAAAAGATACTCATTTGACAGTTTGCATCCTCGATAAAGAGCCTCTCTGTAGCAATTTCCATTTCCATGCATTTCAAAGCACAGAAAATATATTTCTGCATTAGCAGGTGACAATAGACAGGACCTTAAAACCTCTGGATATTAGAAATCCAGATGTTCCTCTGGCCAGATATAAGTATAGTGGTTGTTCTTGTAATATCTGCAAAGGACAGACACCAGTATTTTGGAGCATCTGAAACATTAAGACCCTGGACTCATGTAACAGCCTTTCAACCTAGCAATATATGATTTACTAGCCCGTAAATTCTTACGCAAATCATAGCAGAGTAAAAGAAGGAGAGTAATCATAATGTTCTGGTGATCAGATTTGCTCTCTTTTTTACCTACAAATACAGACAGCTGTAGAAATATCTACACATTTGTACAAAAATTTCAGGATTATTATACTGCATAAGCTGCTGATCTCCTGAAAGATTTCCCCTCCGAGAGAACTACATTTGGGTAGTCAAAATGGATTAATATATAATTCTTTAATCCTGATTTTCTACAAGAGGGAGTGAGTAGAAGTTGCTAAGAAATAATTACTGCTCTTCATACCTTTTATCAAAACATATATTATATATGTTACATATCAAAGGTGATAGCCTACTCAAATGGCATGGCTGAAGCTTCCCAGTCAGTACTAGACAAGCCCTTTTTTTGGTATGTGTCAGTATATCAGTGACTCATCCTGTGCAACCCGCTATCTTGACTAGTAGGACCAACTCAAGTCCAATTCAAATGGTCCAAAACTGAGGCTCTTCCATTTACTGAGAGGGAGAAACTCCATTTGTATTGTCATACTGCATTGAATTTGCCTTGAAACAAGGCAAGCAAATTTTCTGTTTCAGAAGACACAGGATAAATAGGTTTCTGGGTGGCTGGGGTTGCCAAGTCATTCTGTCTACACTATGTGCCTGGAACATTAGACTAAACAGCTAGGAGATGATTAATAAGGGCAGGAGGGGAGACAGAGTCAAGCAACAAAAGTAAAAATGTGGTTTCCATGCCAATAGGACAAGTTGAGAGTGAAAAAGGAGAAGGGCAAGCCAGAGAAAGAACAAATTTGGTAACTGTGATTTTTTTAACTGCTTCTGTTAGAGTATAAAGGCCTGATTGGCTAATCTCTCACATCCCTGAATAGCACAATAGTATTAAAAGTCATGCTGCAAAATATAACAAATTACATAAAACACTGCCAGCAACCAGGTCAATACGCCCTTCGTGTCACCTGGTCCTAGCTTCACAGCAGTCCCCAACAACAGAAAACCGGTGGCCCCAGCACCCAGACTGATGGCCAGGCGTGCTGGGATCCAGGGTGAGCACATTGCTGCCCTCAGTGCAGCCTGGGGACTCCCAGTGCCCGTGCTCAGGAGCAGCTTTCCCATCCAGACTCCTTCAGGTACAACTTCTGTACCAGCCATCACATGCACTGATTATCAGCTACGAGAAGAGAGGCTGGTTCACAGGGACCGGGGAGAGGACAGCTCCGAACCAGGCAGAGGCTGGTTCTTTGTAATGAAGGGACACAGCCTTCTCTGTGACTGCTGGCAGTAGAGTCCTGCCGGAAGGACTGCTGTCCTGTTTTACCTGATAACAGGCTATAGAAGTTTCCTCAGCAGGGGTCATTACAGCAAGCTTAGTGGGCTATTGAACATCAGCGTTAGATACCTCGCCTGCTGTGTGCCTAACGGATAGCAGTCAAAATCTGCTAATTATTACAAACATCTGTCTGTCGAATACTTTCTACACAGCGTGGTGCCTCTAGAACAGATGCAAATTCTGTCTAGAGCAGGCAAATGCAAATGAAGTGCTGGAGAGGATACCTACGGTGAACAAATGTACTGCTGCTTGGCTGCCTTCACCTCCAGCGAAACAGCACACACGCCTTGCTTTCACTCATGAAAGTGAGATCTTTGCTGTAGGACAGCGGAGAGCATCATGCAGAGGCCGCATGCATGGGTATAACTGCAGGCGTTACAAGGAGGGGGGAGAGTTAGAAGGCAAGTGAGTTTTTCTTCTTTAACAAGTCCACATCCACCTACAGGTTTTCTCCTCCTGTTTGTTCACTAAGAAAACACAAAGACAAAACTATACTGCTCCACTACAGACTGGTGTCTGAGCCCATCTCAAATATTACCAGCAAAAGTGCTGCCTTGATGAACACACTAGAATGTAAATGCTGGGTTGGGAGATAGATGCATTCTGGATTGGGCAAGAGCTGCTCGCTACTGGCAGCTTAGTTCAAATTGTGTCACTGTGATCTGGGAGGTCTCTTCAGGCATAAGCTGTCATTCTTTTCTGCATTTACAGTCACAGAATCCTTTCCAGAACTCTAAATGAATATTGATCCTTTAAAAAAGCAAGGGGAAAAAATACTTAACTATATTTGCCACCTTCTTAATGTAAACATTTCTTAACTAAAAATGTTTAAAGCTCTACAAAGCGAATGCCCAAATGTCACAAGCAAAACTAAATGCAATGGCTTTGTGCTGGCTTTAATACAGTGAATCAGAATAACATTAATTGCCTGCTCTCATTTCAAAACAGTTTTGTGATATAACCACATTACAGTCAAGTAGACATTTCCCAGTAAAGCACTTTGCCAGCTGAAAAATGTTTCAATGAGTATAAATTTTCCAAAGAAATAAATTTATTTTGACTTTGTGTTGTGATTTGGATGTGCTCTTTAATGAAATTTAGAGTTCTGATAAAAATGACTTTTAAAATTAAGTTTAAATATATTGACTCAAGCTTAATTTTAATATTTTTTTTTGTTGTTATAAACAAAATTCAAAACTAATAGCTTTGATTAAAATGTATCAACTATTGTGACCCCTGTCTCTTTTAAATTGTCACTGCATTAGAAGCCCCATGAAGACTGAAAGTAAAAATTGAATTTTTGGCACTTTGCACAAAAGAGATTCACATGTGTATGCAATCGAGGAGACAGCATTAGGTAGATGCCATTAGCTAAAAGTGGTAGTGCTTTGGTCTTTCTTCAGCGAATACTTCAGACAGCTAATCAAATACTCAAATTTAAGCAAGTGCTTACGTGCTTTGTTGAGAAGAGTGATTTGAGCACGTTCTGAAGGTTAATCATGTACTTCACATGCTTTGCTGAATTTATTTGTGTGGGTCTGATCCAAAAGCCCTTGAAGTCAAATAAGATTTTTTTCCCAGTGAATTTGTGTATCAGCCTGTAGAAGCAGTAGCTAATTTTTCTCTCTTCAAAAATCTTTTTGTCTGTAAAGCATATTTTAAAATGGTCTAGCATGAACTATTAGTATAGTACATAATATTAGCATAGCAATTACTATGTTTAGAAAGGACTACAATATCATTCCTTCATATTTTTCATGTTAGGCATCTGTTGGCTTTTTTTAATTAAAATTATCTGCCCTCAGAATGTCCATAGAGGATAAGGAGCAATAGAGTCAAAATGATAAGTTATGGAATGTAAATTTTAATTAAAAACAACACTCTGTTCACAAAAACAGCAAAGCAATTATGTAACAAAATCTATCTGCTATTTAACCAGCCTGTTACGTGTTGGTTCCCTACAGGCCTCACAAACTACACCGAAATCATCACATGGCCCTTCCTCAAAGTAATGAACGGCTGTTTTGGCAGGACACGCAGGTACTCAAAGCAGGGAGAGATGAAGAGTGGCTGCGTCCTGATGTTAATGGTGCTGATGCTAATGACAATGTACTATGCACAAGAAATATGGAGGAGTCAGGTTTCAATTTACGAGACCAGAAAGGTTAGCATGCCCCGTTAATCTGTGATGGGGAGCAGTGACACTAACAGTAGAAGAGCTGTCTGGAGAAGAGTAATAGCACGTATTATGGAAATGTGAAAGTCATCTTCGGTCCGAAAAGGATTCTGATGGCAACATTTTGAGATCCTTTCTTGATACCCCATCACTACATCTGACAGATGTAATAAATCCTCTCGATTATTAAGTGAGTACAGGCAGTTAACCATAAGTAGCTGTCATTTACACAGAAACGTATCTGGTCAACAGGTATTGCAGTGGCACACTTACAACCGAGTGCTCCTCAAGCTATCATACCCGGTAAACCCGAGTGTGGAAAGAGCACAGGAACCTTACCAGTACCAAGTGTTTTATACACTTCAAGATGCTATAGAAAAAGTCATTTTAATGGACTTCTACAGTGTGTATTCTGCACACCACATACTGTTAGACCATTAGTGATGATTGACTGGTATCGTTAATATTTTAGGAACTTTCACAAATACATATGAGCAAGTTTGAGGAACGCTACCAAGACTACATGATCAAAGTAAGGACATATGAATGAACTGCTAGAGGAACTGCTAGAGTTTCTGTGTAGACCTCTTCACCTGCAGGTGATGTAGTTTTCTCAGGCAGGAGAGTAACAACACCCAATTGCTTCCAGAACACGTTCAACCAGGCACCTCAGCATGCTCAGTATTGGTTTGACTCTGTGCTCCCAAAAGGCAGTTGTTGATCTAATTCTTCTCCCTTATAAGTCAACATGGAGAACTTGAAAAATATCAGGCAAAAGGAAGAAACCTCCTGGAAATGTAGTTCAGGTAAGAAAATATAAAATGCAGAATAAAATACCTACAAGTGCGATCCTTGTGATACAGTGCTACTGTAACACAAATTGCCAAGCTTATTCCCTGCAGTTGCACTGAGAATGGCAAAACTAAGGGAATTCCCTGCTGCAAAACCCAGAACTGAATATAGATACAAAGAACAAGGCAAGGTTTTGTGGCTCAAGAGTCCCAGAAGTCCTAGGTAATACCATAAGGATAATAAATTGACTAGATTTGAAATCCAAAAAAGAACCTATGTGATATCTAACTTGTCCTTCAACTGCACAAGTCATAAAAATTAATCTAGTGAGATTTTAGCAGTAACAAATGAAATATTCCCACATTTACACTTTGTACTGGTGACCACTTCTGACTTGATATACAAGTGTCAAATGGATTTTACAGCAAGTGATCCTTGGTCCCTGGAAGGATACAAACAGGTATAGAAGAGAGGCAAGGTACTGTAGGTGTAAGCCTGGTCACTTCTCCAGGGTACCAAAGTAGAAAGGTATTGGTGTTGGATGGTACAAACCGCTCCTTCCGCTGCCAACACACTGTCAATCACTCTTCATGAACCATAAGAACAGAACAAACGCAGAACCTTACAGTACCAGGCTTCTTTGAAATGCTTTTGACAGACACAGTCCAAAGTCCTGTAGGAAAGATTAGAATGTTTTTACCCATGCTTTTCTGGGTGCTCCTGAGCACTTCAGTACACTCCTGCTTTCTACAGCTTTTTTCCTCTACCCTCTCAGAGCACCAAGGGCAAAATACTGTCATTCACCTTACGACCCACCCACCACCGCTACCAAATCCCAGCATTACCCAGCAGCAGCCAGAGAGCAGTGCAAGCTCTAACTACCACTGCTTTGTCAAATTTCAAATTCTTTGAAATTTCTTCATAGCCATTTGATAAACTTGTGCAATATGATAATGGCATGTTGGATAAGCAACATAAATACAGCTGCAAAGACCTACATTTTGTGAATGTTACCACAGATTTCTAACCAGCTGCCCTAATGACTGATACAGGATGCTTATGTCCTATTTGAATGAACTTTCATTTTACCTGAGCTTCAGAAGTCTAAAGCAGCCATGTGATAACATGTTTGAACGGTGACACAGATCTGTCTGTACTGGAAGTTTTTAGAATATATTTCTGATGGTTTTTTCCCTACATACACAAAATAAATGCACAGGAAAGAACAGAACTTCATAGAGACTAAAACACTGTCTTGCTGCTTGCTTGTCCTCTCCCCACCACAACCAAAGTTAATGCAATGCTAATGAACAATGTAGCAGCATTTCCTTCAAGACTGCATACTCTTCTCATACACAAAAAGAGATGCAACACAAACCTGGTGACTTTTGCCAAAGCAGTATCAAATCTCTACAATGAGCACAGTGGACAGCTGTAAAATGTGGCATTTGCAACACCTGCAATCTGCTTTTTATTGTGGCATTTCGAGTTGCATTTAGTTTAGAATTAAAATACTGCCACACAGAGATTAGAGCAGCAAATATTGTCAACCTACTATGTGTTGTAAATTACTGTTTTATGCTAGAAAATAAAAGTTGTTCTTCATTAACTGCTTCCTTCCCCTCCCTTAAAACAATGGTTTTATTTTGTTCAGACACAAGATTAATGAAATAAGGGCCACTCATAGATGAAAGGCAAAAAGAAAGAAACAAAACCCACCATTTTTTAATACTAAATAACTTAGGTACATCTAAAGGCCTTAATGTGCAAATCTCTCGACTCCTTGTCTAGGCCATTCCTTTGCAGCTGAAGGATGTGAGGACGTGCTCTCAGCTGCCTCTGAAATATCCAATACAGACCAGTTTGAGAGACTCCAAGAGAAAGGACAGGTGGACCACAGGTTTTATTAAATGTTCCCGTGTGATTCTGCCTCAAAGGCAGATAAGCTGCTATCATAGCTACATTTCAGTGAACTTGTGGTGGGAAGGAAAAATTATTTCAGCACCAGAAAATCCAGAACTGCTCCACAGATACTAATTCAAAACTGTCGTCTGCCCAGATTAATGCTTAGGAGAAATAAAATTAAGCTCTGAGCTTGCAGGTAATCACATTACACATTACCAGAAAGCTGTTGCTTGCTTAGATTTCATTCAAACACACCAGCTTCACTCTCACGATTTATGGAACTGCAGAAATCTCCACAGGTATTTTTTTTTCCCCTCTTAGCCCTCTGGTTTAAATATAACACAGTTAGTTAAGCTGAGAAACTGGGAAGGCAATTTACTTTGCTAATAATAAACCAAAGAAAAAAAATCAAT
>JAVJGI010000003.1:4246704-4264210 GCA_035590275.1 Ibycter americanus | reverse complement strand
CTCGACCTGCTGTTGGTCACGCT
This sequence comes from Ibycter americanus, assembly GCA_035590275.1. Taxonomy (NCBI): domain Eukaryota; kingdom Metazoa; phylum Chordata; class Aves; order Falconiformes; family Falconidae; genus Ibycter; species Ibycter americanus. Next base: position 4,264,187 of record JAVJGI010000003.1, on the reverse strand, counting down.
TCTGGTGATGCAGCCAGGATGCGGTTGGCTTTCTGGGCTGCGGGCACACGTTGCTGGGTCACGTTGAGCTTCTTGTCCACCAGCACCCCCAAGTCCTTCTCCTCAGTGCTGCTTTTAATCCATTCTCCACCCAGCCTGTATTTGTGCTTGGGATTGCCCCAACCCACGTGCAGGACCTTGCACTTGGCCTTGCTGAACTTTATGAGGTTTGCACCAACATGTGTTGCTCTGCCAGATATTGTGAGTGATCACAGAAGAGGAAAAGGAGGTCCATAAGGGCTCACAAAACACTGAAAATAATATAAATTAATCCTATGAGCAGCACAGATGATTCCCCAAATGCAGCCCTCAACACAGGGCAGGTTCAATATCAAAGTTAAACAAGGTAGTTATTAACCACGTGTCTAGTCAACTTCCTGACACCACTGACCTACAATGGTGGTTTTTTTTACAGTCTGTATTGCCTTAATTCTCTTTTCTGGTGAGAGGGCACATGTAACTAACCAACAATAGAGGCAATTTCATATGACCTTTTCAGACCAAGTCTATCATTCAAAGAACCTACAATCACTTACCCATGGAATTTAGAAATACTAAAATAATACCTCTGGCAGAGGGCTACCACTCTCCATAATTCTGAATACTTCAATTTTAAGCATTATGTATGTCTTCTAATATCCATTATCCATTTGGTTCATTTATCTGTCTGATATGTTTATTTTTAAGGTGTGCTTTTACTATGGACCTAATTACCACTGGGCTCTGAGAACCTGGATTAGTTTAGCTGATGCATATACAGCCACGCAGAAAAGCTAGCTGACAGTACCAGTGCTGGAACAAACAGCCTATGTCCTACCTGCAAAAAGGCATGAAAGGAGTAACCAAAGCCTAGCACACATCTGCAGCCTTATCAGTTGTCTTGGACTTACAGATCAAAATAATTTAAGAAAGTTGCAGAATTTGTGCATAGAGAGGAACAACCACAGCTAAAGAGCCTAAATTAATTTTGCAGAGAGAACACATGGTTCATAAATATCTCAGCTTAAGAGCTATATCACATGTAGTTGCATTTGCTAAGTAATAATTAGAACTCAAATAAATAGGGTGCCAAAGGAATATCTGTAATTTTATTTATAATAGAATCTTGGAGGACTTTTTTCCCCAGCTCAGTAAGAGACATTAAGGCTATTTATCATCCTGTTAGCAATATGGTAGTTTTCTACAGGAACATATGGAACTAAACTGAACTTGTGTTTTCTAGCTATGACTTTTAAAAATTAATGTATTCAGATTTGTTTTCATTTCTATCAAAAGTTTTCAGGCATCAAATCCACCACTGCTCTCCTGAATGAGTTAAAAATCTAAATCCACTTGCAGTAGGAAGCACTATTTAGTTCACAAGAAGCACTAGTATGTAACAAGTATCAAGATCCAAAAAGAGCACAAGTACATGAACCTTTCCCCAGATGCAGTCACATTTTTACAGCCTGAATTTCTACAAGGTTTTATTTCTTCCATTTCATTTTTTGAAATCAGGCTCTGAACTAGCCCTTTCATTTATCTTTTCTGTTCAAAACAAAGAGATTGAATTTATGTCATAGGGTTCTTTTAAAAACACTTTTCTGGTCTCGAGTTTAGAACATATAGCTCAGTGTATTTACTGGAGTCACCTGAATAAGACTTAATATATGCGTGGAGCTTATACTTTCAAACCCAAATATTTTGAATTATCTGTTCCAAAACTGTTCTAAATTAGTAGAAATATTTTCTCAGCAACAGGGGTTTGGACTAAAGAACAGACATAAATTAGCTGAGTTCAGTCTAGAAATGGTGACTAGAGGATAATGTGCAGGAATTTTGGTGAATCAGAAACTGACCTCATGTATTATCACTGCTCTTAATCTACCTTTCATTTATTTTTCTCTTCTTTAGTTTCTCTATCACTATTTCAAAAACCAAGAATCCATTTTTGGCATAAGATATCTTAAAAATCTTAGAATTAAATTAAAACTCTTAGAACTCAAATCAATTCAGATCTGCATGTAATAGTGAAAGGCTGATGCAGTAAGTGATGGCCATACCAGCACTAGCTCTGCTGCTCAGTTGTTGTGAAGAAAAGCTCTGCCTCATTTTCTAGCACTGCAGGGGTTGAAAGAGCAGCATTGTTTCACATTTAAGTATGTAAGACATGACAACCAGTCCAAAGTAGCTAGGTTCACACTTCGAAAATTCCCGTGCAGAGCTCTCACTACATTTCTTAAGTTATCCTTATTGATTTTCCCTGTAGTATGCAGCTTAAAGAAAAAAATTGGTTTCAAGTCTGAAAGTCTGTAGGCTTGATGCATCAAGATTCTACCATCTAAGAAGTCCATGCTTAGAGTGCTCTGAAGCTTCTACAAGATTTAAATGCACAGTTTTGTTAAAATACATGCCATCAACGTGACACTGAACAAAATAATATGCCATTATGTTACATTTCTTTCTACAATGATTCAATTCTTTGATGACCATCATTTTTTAATATGCCAATGGTTATAACTGTAAACAAGTAGAATGAAGCTGAAAGACATGCCAAAAGAAAGGGAATATTATAAACAAAGAACAAATGCGGATGTACCTTTGAGGACAGAGATCTATATGGTACTACTTACAGTTGGGAAGGGAGTACTGAAGTAAAGACGGAAAGGTTATTTGCTAAAGACGATTATGTTTTCCAGCATCTGCATCAAGATGCCTAAGTATATGGGTCTTTAGCATAAACATTTCTAAAAGTTTAGACTTATTAGGAACAAATAAAAAGGCATACAAAAAGCTGATACTTCTTTTGCATCCCACAGACTTGCAAAACACACCACTGATTTTAGAAAGTTAAGTACATACATACATTTCTTCCAAATGACTATTTTTGAGCCAAGCCTTTTCAGGACATTACATAAATCCTTGAAACCAGCAGTTTATAATGAAAACACCATCAGACTCAACTAAAGCACTGTGATCAGTGCAGCTACAAGGAAGAAATTTTATCTACTCTATATATCTCTCAGAATGGAGTAACCATCTCTCAGCAAATCTATGTAGAAAAGATTGTACAAAGACAATCTGTGAAAAAGATTCCAAAGGGTGGAATGAAGAATTAAAGATAAAATGAAGGGATCTCTGTAGGAAAGATCATAGTTTCTGTAGGAAATGTCAAAGTGTTGAAGGGCTTACCTGTATCTGTGCAATAGGGTGTATCACTTGTGCTTCTTGCTCTTGGATCCAACAACAGCACCACAGCAAGTTTTATTCTGGATCATCTGTGAATGAACCAAAAGCAAAGATGTTTTGAAGGAGCTGTGCAGGTTAAAAGATGCTGTAGAGGTTATACAAAGGAATGGAATAAGGGACATGTGAAGGGCTGGGCCCTGGCTTTCACTGCCTTCCCTCGTAAATATCTCTGAGGGAAGGTTCAGTGAGGTCTCCCTGCTGTGTGTTTCTCGAGATGCAGGTGGCCAGGGAAGGTTGAGATACCTGCTCTGATGCATAGGATACAGTCACACCCTCTGGGTGATCTAATCTCCTGAAGGACACTACACTCCTCTCATCCTGCAATCCATGTTTCATGTGCCTTCAGGTAAGCAAGGCCAACATGCTGATCAGGCAGCCAAAAAGAGCAGTGAAGAGCTTCTGCAGGACCAGCAAGGTGAACTATTCCACCCTGCAGTCAAAGGAGCAGCAGAACTTGTTTGAACTTGTGGCTACGAACACACAAGGGAGAAGGGAGGACTGGGATTACTCCCTTAGGCAGCACAAGCCACTGTGCCAAGCTTTGCTGTAGCACCTGAGTGCATCAAGAAGGACTTGCTGAAGGTGTGAATGGGTGACCAGCCAGGCAACGTACATACACCGTGGCAAGAAATGGCAGATTTGCTCTTTAGTGCAAAACCACTAACAGAGCTTTGAGAGGGACTGTGGCAATGAGATGCATCCTCTACAAGTTAGGCCTGCTGTTATGGCAGCAGGGACCTGCAATGAACAGGGGGTTCATTTGCAGACCCAGAGAAGTCTTGAGACCTGAAGAAATGGAAGTTAGGCTGGAGTGTGAAATCGAGCAAAAGAGGGGGGCAGCTATGCCTTCCAAAATGCACCAGAAAAGCCATCAGATTCCCTGAAAACATGGGCAGCCCCTCCATCCAGCCTCCACTTCATTTTGCCAGCAGCAGTGATTACCAGGCAGAACTGGTTAGTTATGGTTGGAACGGGTTGAAGGCAATGAGGGAGCAGGGGAAATAAAAGCCTGAAAAGTTTCTGACAGGCAGTCAAAAGCCAGGCAGACATGGGCATAAATCACAGGCAGAACCCCAGCCTTGGACAGGCCCATCATCTCCCATGGACCTGCTGGCATGTTGTCATGGCTGGCACCCAGAAGCTTCCCTTAGACTAGTTTTCAGTTGCGACAGGCTAACACCGAAGTTGTACTGCAAATTATTTACTGCTTTCAATATTAACATATTAATGGTGTACTACAGAGTTTATGGCCCTTTCTCCAGGCTGTGGGTGATGTAGCTAGTTTCTTTGTTAAAGCAGCTGTAAAAACCATTTGGAGACGTACACAAGGTAAAGCGGGCTCCCTGTCCAGTTTGTCACTAGCATGCTTTCCTCTCCTCTGTGCTGGCATTTAATTTAGCAACACTGTTCAGCTCACTAACAGATTTTGCAATCTAATGCTGAGACAGCTGAAAAGGTCAATTAGAAGAACATATCTTAATATCAAATTCCATTCCATAAACCCACTCATTCATAAAACAGAATGAAAGAAGATGATCATTATTATAAATCGAGCATTCAGCTAATTGTAAATTCCCAGTTGTCATCTAGGTTTGTGGCTTTGCCAAAAGATTTGTGTAGGAAGAGCTGTAGAGGTGCCAGAAGGCAATGTACTGCTTCAAGCACAAATTCCTTCTCACCCTTCCTGTTTGGCAGGCAAGTGCTTGTTTGCCATGGCATACAGCTCAAAAAACCCTGTTAGAGGAAATCTCTGTTCTGCTGGAGCACACAGTCCTGTATCACCCACCTTTAACTGGTGAGACTATCCAGATCAGTTGAGTCATTGCAATATCAATTTGACAACATCTGACTCTCTAGTAGTTTTGAGACAGGATGTTCTTTCAAGCAGCGTAACCACCTACTTGTAGCTCCCATTTTAGACATTTACTCTTTTTAGCACTTATTAAAGCCCAGCACCCAAAACTCTTTGAAAAACTTGTGGATGGAAGCTAAAATCAAACCTGGCAATCCTTCAGAGTTTTGTACCTGGTACTTCCTGATAACTAGCCTGAGTTCAATTGTATTTGTATTCAAAAAATAACAGGAGCATGCAAAGGATAGAGTGTAACACAACTCAAAAAGACATAGAGATAGAAGAAAAGAGAGTGATCAGATTTCAGAGTAATGTGAGAGACTGCTCAAGTCAACTGTGAGAGTCAGTACAAGGTACACAAGGCAAAGACCCCTCCAGTCTGGAAAGCAGCTCTTGTTACATCAGTGCTTCAACAACTGAGACTTTTTTTTTTTTTCCTCCTAGATTGGTACTTCTGCACCCGAGGAGAAAAAATACACAGCACAGATGCACACTTTGAAGGGGATATAATTAAGCAGCCCCACCCACGCCACTGTCATCATTGTAAGAAAGGTGCAGGATCAGGTGCAAGGGGAGCCCTGTCATGTAAAGTGGCCTTTGTGGAAGTAGGTTTGAGCTCTGGTAGATCCGTGGGGAAACAGACTTATTAGATAGAATAGGTTCTCTACATAAAAAATGGTCTCAAACTTACACTGGAATTCATTTAATTGTGGTGTGGGTGTTCTGGATTTTTTAAAGATAAAATTGATGGGTTGTCTTTCTTCCTGAGATAAATTGTTTGGGATATGAATTTCATTGATTAAGTTTATTAAAAGTTCATATAATCAGAGAATAAGGTTTTCACTTTATAAATAGTTGGTAATTTGTTAAACTATGAAAATTGCTTAAAATGCTTTCTTACATTTCCTTACCTTTTTATTCTCTGAGAAACTAGTTACATGTTGAAATTACAAAAAGAATGGTACAGTTAAAATGAGATTTATTATACTGCCTTATGAAATATGTCCAAGAAGTTTATAAATGTCACTCACCCAGACAGAATCCAATCCTGCACACATCTGCACACACGCTTCCATCTTAAACATGTAACAGGTCCAATCCATGTCAACACATGAGCTTCCATTAAAAAGAAACGTGTGGGCAAGTGCTTGTAGGAAGAGCAAAAGCTTCCCAGGCAAAAAACCCCACACCTTTAAGCTACAGCTGGGATGTACACAATCTAGTCTTACTTCCAGGGCAAACTAAAGTCCAACTACCGGTAGAGGCTCAATGATCCTAAAGGTCTTTTCCAACCTAAAGAATTCTAAGATTCCATGATTCCCAAGTACAGTTTTGTTGTCACTGTCCTGAACTTCAGCTGAAGAACACACAGGAGCCCCTGCTTACATACTTATATCCATCACTTGCTGTTTGCAGTTACTTCCCCATCTTCTTGTAGACCAGCCAGATATTTCTTTTGTAACCCAAGGATTGCAGACTACAGGCCTCCTCTGCACTCACCTAGTCTAGGAAGGAGAGAACAATAAAGTGGGTGTGATAATCACACACCAGGTTGTGCATGACAGTCCTGCAGGTTTATTTTTCAGCAATGACACTGATTTCTCTGAGCTGGGTTAGGTGCTGCCCTTGCCCCAGCAATGGAGAGGGTTTTCTTCTCCCTCTCTGTGCCTGCTCTATCCCCTTTAGCAGGAGGCTGAAGAACAACTGTGACAGCCTGCCTTTGTTGTTTGGGCCACTTGTAGTTTCTTTTATGACCCAGACCCTGAAGGATCTAGCACACAGTGTTAATGGCTGCACATGGCACAGTGGTAAATACTTTCTCCACTTTATCTGCCCAAGTGCTGAAACAAAAGTGGTCAGAAAAATAATTTTGTCAAGAAAAATCTCAGAAAAATTGGAAATCTGTTTTCATCCCATGTGTTTTGTGGAATGCTTATAGATGTTAGAGCTTAAAAATCTCATAAATCTTTTTGTTTATCAGCAGTTTCACAGAATCATAAGGATTTTTGTAGTTGGAAAGACCTAGGGTGTATTTGATGGCTGTCCAACTTAGTAACTGAGGTTATTAGACTATACAGAAAAAATATAAATACAGCTAATTTTTTTTGGCACAGTCAGAGTTTATTGTGATTGCGATTCCTCATTTAAAGAGTTTGTTTGTTTTGTTACAGAAGGATCACTTAGTACAGAATATGTGTGTAGGACTGTTCAAGTACACCACTACTTCCCTGGGGGGCTCCTGTTTACTTAGAACAAACTACATGACTCTTCAGCTTTGCACACACTTGTAGTAGTAAACTTTTTTCACCTTATTGGTACAGGGCTTCAGTTTTGGAACTACTGGATGTAGCTGTCTCCCTCTCTCTCTTCAGATAATGATATTTTTTATAGACCAGGTCCCAAAACAGCTGCATAGCTCTCAAGGAGCAAAACACTTCATAGATAGGGCTTGATCTTTAGCATTGATGAGGAAATAAAACATGATATCAAACAGAGTAATATATTGACACAGTATAGAAAAACAACATTGCCCTTTATGGCCTACAACATCAATAGAAGCGCAAACTAAAAGAGTTCTCTTGCATCCCCAGCAAGAGACCTCAGGTGTGAAACTGGATGATGTCAAACTCCTGCTTTCTTTCATTTACAACTGCCTGCTTGCAGCTCACTTGTTTGATCCTCACAGATCAGACAAACCCCCACATCTGTTTGTACAAGTACAGTCGAGTTTTTCTGAGCATACATTTTCTGCATGCAGATAGCTCTTGGCATGCTCATATTTTGCATGCATAATTTGAGCCTTCTTTCTTAGTGTTTCATGCACTCAAAAGTTAGATCATAGAGCAAGGACGGAAAAGAAGCCTACCACTGACTGCCACAAGGCACAGGGAACAATTAGTCCTCCTACTGGTCAGGGTGTTTTTGCCCCTAATGAGCCTTGGGCTTCTAACACATCACTCCCTTCCCTACTATGGTTTCCCCACCAGAGGCCAGCTGAGTCCTCCCTCACCTACCTCTTCACAGGCTCCCACCAACTTCAAACCAAAACTGCCTGCTACAGTCAGAGCGGGAAATCCCTTTTCTTTAAGAGTCCCTCTACGTTAAACAAGCTCAGCTCTTCTTTCTCCTGATTTGAGTACAGATTTTTACAGCCCCGCTTCATGAGACAGGCAGACCTTTCAGGAGTTTGGCTGCCAGATTAATTACCCGATAGCTTTTTCCTATGAAATAACAAGGGGAGGTCTGACCCTCAAGCAGAGCCCTTAAAGCAGGCTTTCCTTTTGAAGAAAGGCTGTAAGGAGCAGACACTGTCCGTACTTACTGCTGCTAACTTCCCAGATCAAGTGAGGCATTACAGATTCATCACCAGAATGGAAAAGGTCTTTGCTGCAGCTGAGCACAGGATGGGATTTCCTTGTATGTAGCAAAATCGTCACAGATAAAGGGGTGAAAATTAAAATAAGCATTCAGTGCAGCCCAGCAGTTTTTAGTGAGTTTGACTGGAATAAGTTCCTCACAGGAGGCAATTTCCAACATGTTTATATATTTTTAAATACAAACTAACAGTAGAACAAAATAAAAAGCAGTGTGCATCAGAACTTCCAGTCCATTGAAGTTTATCTTTGAGTAAGTGCTTGCTCTCCAACTTCCTAGAGTAGAAAAACTCCTTCAACAACAGGGTTTTCTTCCCCTGTTTCTCTTAACTGCTGTCTTAAAGTATTTGTGGCTCTAAAAATACTCCATCTCTTCAGAGGATGTATCAGTTCAGCTTCCACACTTTTTCCTCTCTGTTTACATGTCAGAGTATTAAAGCCATTCATGACTTTCTAATAGAAAGTTACATATATCAGGGAACAAGATAAAATTTAGTTGAATGGGCATCATATCCTGCCTGTTGCACTCCAACAGAAGTTCAGCCATCTTACACCATCCCTGAACAATGTGCCTAAACTGTCCTTAGTAATAGCCGGCGATGGAGTCCACATTATATACCACCGCTTAAACATATTTACCATTAAAAACTGCTTTTTCTTCCAATTTCCTTAACTTCTTTCTACATCCAATGAACACTGAAAACAATTTATTCTTTTTTGGTTTTTTTAAATAACCTTAGTCATGTTTCTGTTAGGTTTCCCCTTAGTTTTTAAATAAGCCAGGTTAATATATTTTTTCTCATAGATTCTATTTTCTCATTTAGATTTAGAAATTACTCTCATTCACAAATCCAATTAACCCTCTACCAAGTACCTTTAAAACCAGTAACACACCAGTAGTTCAGAAAGCAAAAAGTTTGAGAGTTCAGATAATTACATTTACTTCCAAAACACAAGGCTAACAGGACAGCACAAATTGCACTATATACATTGTGCACATATTACAGGATATCCAGACCACAAGATAGCGAGTAGGAAAACTTCCATGCACTATCCTTCCCTAAGCTTCTGGATTTGAGTGTTTATATTTCCGTACCAGACCTCTTTTGCTCCAGGATTCAGGCTTGCTCACGTCATTCCAGTCTACAGAAAACTCAGCCTCAGACTATTTAGTGCCCTGCTCCTGGTATTGAAGTAGAAGTCCTGCAGATAAGTTTCCTTTTCTATTCTTGGTAAATCGCAACCTGGAAATGATTAGCCATTTCTTCTGAGTGCCAAGAAAATAGCTTCAGCAGAAAAATTGCTCAATTCACTCTGTCAAACTGAATTTGAAAGCAGGCTGCCATGCTGGTGCCTGTTCAGTTTCTAGGAGGGTACATTGTCCGTATGTTTTAGATTTTGTGGCACTTGGCCTTCCTTGTCTTTTCCTATTTCTGCTCCTCTGAGTCCACCCTGAGAAAATCCATTGAGCCACGCTAACAGAATGGACCCCTTTACACAGCCACTGCTTTAATAACAACAGAGCACCTCATGGAAAAGGTGAAGAGTTACATCTATGTCTTAACTCTCCTCCAATTTTTGGAAAAGCCATGAATCTACCTATATACTTGTAGGTGTATAGGACTTGACCCTTTATAAAACCTTGCTCTAGAATATGCTGAAAATTGATTCCCTGGATGAATAGGAAGTGGCTGCCAGAAAATCTCTATTTAATAAACCAGATAGTTAACAGCAGGAAATTCATTGAAAAACAATTAAAAAACTTTCTTCTCTGGTCAGAGCAACACAAATCTAATAAACAGTCTACAGTTACACCAACTTACCTACAATAAAAAATTACTGTTGTCATCCAACATGATGTAGTAGTTATTGCCTTTTCTATAGTGATGACTGAAGTTAATGTTTGCACTTTGATTCCCAGCTTAACTTCTGTCATATCAAACAGGCAAACACTTTAGTTTTTGCCCAACTATGTGAAGCTAGAAATAAATAGTCTAGGAAAAGGCTGAGTTGACAGCGTGACTCTTTGCAACACTAAAACCATGGGGTGAAAAGCAGACATCTCCTTTCCAAGTAGGAGGCAAAGATTGCCAGACAGAAGTGAAGTAGCTGGCATCAACATCAATGGTATTTCCGCTGGTTTTAGAGTGTCTTTTTCTGAACCTAGTGAGAACAGTTCTTGCCTCATGCAAGCACTCACACCTCTAGCTTTGCTGTGACTGCTTATAACAGTAGTTCTGCTGCAGTCATTTAAGGGGAGGAACTGCAGTTATTACAGACAACATGAGTACTGGACCTTTGAAATGACTGATGCACAAATGCAGTTCAGAGAACTACCAGCAACTACAGCAGTGGCCATCAACGTCTCCAAAGTGAAGACTACTTAGAGGCAAAACTGGTATGGTAAAAGGAAAGGTCCAGCGAAAGAACAATCTAAAGCTACACGGTGTGAATGGAGCTGTCAGAGCTGCCATGCTGTGCATTATTCATTCAAGACTTTAACTTTTAACTGAAAATGGACAAACAGACGAGGTTTTTGGAACCTTCTGGAAAAACACGTCCATAACATTTTTCAGACACCTATTTTGGCTACTGAAGACCTGAAAGGGAGAGGACTGCACAGCACTCACAGCATTAATAAGCGACAGATATAACGTAACAACCGTCAAATGTACATCAGAGAGATTTATGGAAATGGAACATTTAAGACAAAGACAATTGGCTGTGAAAATGCAAGACTGTTTGGAACAGAGGAATATTTTATTGAAGCAGATTGAATTAGCTATTTCAGATAACCTACAAACAACATTAGTATCCAGCAATGACTCCCAGAGACTCCAGCAGATGTTGGGCAAGTTTTGCCTTTCAGAAAGGTCACTCTGACATCTAATGCTACACTTACAGGGCAGTCAAGAAAATTCACCATATGAAATTTAAGAAAGAATCCCAGACCTACGAGAACTGAGCGTACAGCCTCTGAAGCCTACAGAGTAGGGAACTGAGTATTTCCATAGAAAATAAACCTCCTATAGCAGTAGCTTAAACAAGGAAAGTAAGATTAAGAAGAAAGATCTCATCTCAACATACTGGCACCCATCTCCTCATTTTGGAATCTCAGAGATAATCAGTACTAAGTTTTCTTCAGTATTTAATGTAAGATGCTTATCTCCAGTCCAGCTTCTTCATAAAATGCCAGTGTACCTTTGGCACAGTCTTGGGGGAAGACAGACCCAATTCTGTTTTCAAAGATCCCACCCCAAGCCATGAATGTTATACTCAGATACAAGAAATCACAGTGGCTATGCCAGGCAGCCATGAAATAACAGATCCTCAAGGTGGTCTAAAGACAACTTAGAGAGAGAACAAGCTCATTATTAGGATAACATAAAAATGGTTTTATATCATACTATTTCCCTCACTCCTGCTGGTTGAAAGATCTACGTGTGCCTTTTAGAAGTGCCTTACATAATCTCACACATAATTCTCTGGACAATTTATTACCAAAGTCCTGAGGATATAGCCTGACAGATTAGTACAAAAGAAACTGTATTGAATCCTCCCCAAGCTGGCTATCTTAGCCATCATCGCAAGCAGAGTGAAATTTAAAATCCATTTGCTTTTGTAGATGGAAAAAGTACCAGCTTATTCCCACATTGCTTTTAATGTTCAAAACAGTCATCTGCTCTAGTTGATGAAAGCAGAGCAATTGGCAATTTTAGGGCCTTGGCAGAAATACACTGACAAGTTTTTCTGTCAAAACTCAAGTTACCGTCAGCATATAATCCATACGAATGGCGTCTGTGGCAAAGATTAATTGGTGTGGTTGCTTTGGAAAGATGGCACTGTGCAAACTTTATTCAAAATATTCCCTGCTGGATTTAAAGACAGGTGTCTAGTAACCTGAAGTAGCAAGATAAACCACGTAGGAGAGAAGGGAAACCCAGAAAACTCAGTTTGGGATAAATAAAGCAGGGCCCAGAAAGAGAAAGAGTTGTGATGCACAAAGTCACACCTCAGCTACAGCGTTTCCCTGGGACTGAACACACTTGGGTGTGCTTCACCCTACCGTCAACTTCAGCCTCAGCCAGGGAGTCTGCCGGCCAAATCCCACATGCTGATAATTAACAGACCTCTTCTATGACCAGAGGGAATAACTCTAAGCCTCAAAGAGTTAGGTTCACCCATAAGCTGCCTTTAAAATTTCTGTTGTTCCCACAGAGATTTGTATCCCCCTTAGACACTTGTGACCACAGTCACAGAATCCCACTTCTGCCTGAAGCCATCTTTTGCCCAGGGCACTGGACCAGGACAGAGCCAGAGCTCTGCGCCCAGCTCTGCAAGTACTGCTGAAACAGCTTAGGCAAGTTGCTGGCGTGTCAGCCTCATGTATCTGTACAATGATGGGATATTCATCTTCTTGGTTAAGTGTTTTAAGAGCTGATGAAAAATGATGTGTAAGAGCTTGGTATCTCCAACATTTGTGCACAATTAAGAACTAAAACTGGTGAAGAGCAGAACTGCACAGCACTCTTCCCATCAAGAAGCTCTCTTCAGTTACACTCTTTAGAATACAAAAAACTCCCCCACAAACCAACAACAAAAAAAACCCAACAAAAAACAAACAAGCAAAAAAACCAACTAAAAGCACCTCCCATGAGCATCAGCGCACACATAACCACCGACATCACAGATGAGGTGCCAAAATAAGACAAACCCAAGTCAGTAAATTCTAAACCCACATACAATATCAAAACAGATTTTTTTCTTTGCTGGTATGTTATTCATTAGTGCTGTAATCCTTCTGAGGAGTGTGATTGGTTCTTGGGAGCATACCTAATACTATCTTCCTTAAGATGTTACTGGAGGTATAGTTACTGAGCAGGATTGGGGCTCCCTTAGGATCAGTTCCTGAGAGCACACCTATTATTAAAACAGCTTCTCAATGTCGGGCTACTAACAGGCTGGATGTTCTCATGGGAAAGCACATTGATTAATTATCTTAGAAAAGACAATTCAATGGAAATTTCATTTCACTCTCCCCTACCCTCCGATTGCAACAGGGAATCAGAATTTTCTAAAATGGTCCTGCAGTGTGTCGTTCTTGAATGTCCATCCATGCTCCAATTCCATCCATACTTTAGATGATAGTCTTTTCTTTTTTAAGATGGCTGGAAAAATTGATGTTAAGAAAATACAACAGACAATGAAACTGTCTCCACTGCAGACTGTGGTACAACACTTTCTCGTTACTCCAGTTTGTAGCTTGTTAGGTTGTTACTGTCTTTAGGGATATATTCCAACATAATGTTCTTCATCTCCCCAAACTGGCTAATTCTCCTCATGAAGAAGGGAACTCTTACAATCTGCTACCCTGAGCAGGTGAGGAAAAAAAGAGGTGATGGTAGGGAACAATTAGGCTTTATTCTTTGGCATAATTTTCTCTCCTGAGGTATACAAGCTGCCTAAATACTTTGAAATGTGTACATGCATATTTAGATGTATAGCAAAAATACTGCAGAAGGTGTCCAGATGCCAAGCCTTCTGATCATGGTCCTACAGGGACAGATGAAGGAGGTTTACACGGGGCTGTATTCTGCATGATCTTGTATGGGTTCAGACACATGGAGATAATCTGATGGGTGGGGCACTGCCATACTGGCTGGGTCTGAACATACATCTGATACATATTGCCTAGATGATGGCCTGGCACTTTTCTCAGTCTTCTATTGTGGCAGACTCATGTTGCACAGAACATCATGGGAGAGGTTAGAGCTGTCGACAAATCTCCCCACCTTCTGTTCAACCTCTCCCTCAATCTCACAGAAAACTGCTTAATTACCTTTACAGGCACAAAACCAGGAGTTTAATTTAAAGCATCTTTTCAGCGGCAAAGGGCTATGATCTGTTAGATGGAGACTGTATAGGAATAGAGTTGGTGGGCTTCAGCAGTTGAATCCATAGCCACAGAAGACTGACACGTAGAACAATTTCATAAAAATATTAATAAATAAATACAACAGTCAAAACACAGTGGAGGATCAGCAAAGACCAACAACCTAGAGAAGCTATGCCTGGCCTGATACGTTACATTGTCACTCAAGCCAAGCAACTCAGACCTACCATCTTCTGACAGCTCTGCTATAGCAAGAGGCAGAGATGGTGTAACAAATGAGCAAAACTGTCTTCTTGTACCATCTCTCCATCCACTGAGCTGACAAAAAAGTAAACTGACTAAATTGCGGGGACGAAAGAGACAACTAGAGGAATTCCACCTCCAGTAAAGAAAAGGAAAAAAACCCCAAACCACTGTCTAACTTCATCAACAGTTTCCCACTCAATAACCCCCTGGGGTATTAGCTCAGCAGCTTTTCTTGAAAATAAGTTTCTTGATCTCAGAGAATATCCTGGTTTGACTCTTGTTTTCAAGAGGATCAGCTGCAATATTCAAAGTGTTGTGAGTGACACGTAGTGCCAAAGATAAAAGTGTGATACATTATAATTACAAAGGCCATGCTCAGCATGAAGTAGTGATCAGCTGGGATCTACTAGCAATCTATTAGTACAGTGTGCCTTCTGTCCTGGCATATATCTGTAAGAGTTTCTCATGAAAGGATTCAGACTGCCACTCTTGTGCCTGGTAACTGGCACGAGCCACCCAGTGAGGAGCAAAGAGCTTGTCCTCCCATAGAACAGGGAAGGAACAGAAAGAAAGACTCCTTTTCTCCTCTTCCACTGGAAAGGGTTCCCTACCTAGTAGCAAGAATGCTGTTTCCAGTAGCAATTAATTACTGGAAAACATGACAATTATGCACTATGTTGGCAGAAGTTGACTGACACAGGCTGAAGCAATGTGACACACTGTGTGGTAGCATCAGGGCTTTATATCATCACATCACACCACTGATGAGTTTCACAGAGAATGGAAGGGACCTCTCACAGCCGAGATTCTCCCCCAAAGTTTGAAAAAACCCAAGAAGTTATGGACCAAGTCTCCAAGCCTCTGGTTTTACTAAGAAACCTCTGAAGGAGCAGGAAAGGATATCCTGATATCTACTTCCCTCTTAGACACCTCCACGTGAAAATATTAAATGCTGAAGTGCTGCTTGAAACCCTGGAAAACAAAAAAAGAACTTCGTAATTTGAAGGAGACTTGGCTTTTTTCCCATGCTAAGAATAAAAGGTGTCCTTAGATGTTCTGTAGTTATTGACCCATCAGGATATCAAGATCTCCTCAAGAGTATCAAAGTTTTATAAAATAAATGATTTCTGCATCAAACTGAAAACAGGCTCTGAAATTTAGAAACTCACTCCCAAACACAACAGAACTCAAGATGTGTCATGCTTCTCCCAATTAAACCTACTGAAACCTAGGCATAATTAAAAACTAAGACAGTTTAGAATTACTGCTATTTTTACCCCAATTATTTAAAGTGGACATTACTTCATAGTAAGAACTGACAAAAAGGGTTTTACCGTACAGTATTTCATGTGGAACTGCTCTTTTATAATGCAATTTCTTACAGTTTTTAATGGTAATGTGGTCACAGCCCTCAGCTGCACTGATAGAGGGAGAGACAGAGGAAAGGAGGAAGGAGGAAGGGGACTGAAAGTACTTTATAACAGTTTGATAGGAGATCACAAGCAGCAAGTACCTAAATTCAAACTTCAGTAGCTAGGAAGTACTGAAATGACAGAGTTTAGGAAATCTGAGTACTCCAACTCCGCATTAAAAAAATTAGTATGGGTGGACTTTTTGAATTTGGTATTTAAAAGTTCTGTGCAAGAATGAGGATTTGGA
Organism: Ibycter americanus; assembly: GCA_035590275.1. NCBI lineage: Eukaryota > Metazoa > Chordata > Aves > Falconiformes > Falconidae > Ibycter > Ibycter americanus. The sequence continues at coordinate 4,247,896 of JAVJGI010000003.1, read as the reverse complement.
GGAAACCTGCATGATATCACCATAAAAAGACACTTAAATGTCACATTATGCACACCTGTCCTACGAAGCCAATAAAATTTTTCATATCTTTGAGACAGTGCAGAAACTCCCTACAAGTAATATGAAGAACTGACAATGTCCTTATACTTTGCTATATGCTCAATATTTTTGGAGAAAGCTTTAGGGACTTTGGGGCTGCATTGGTAGAATATGTGCAGAACATGTCCACTTGCACTTGCAGACTTACTTGAAAGCAACTAGCGTTTCCTTGTACCTTGTCCACTCCAGTATGCCTTACACTAACAGAAACACTGCTAGTACAACGGGACTGAGTGCACAAAGGCGAAAATCAGCAGTGCCGCAAGATCCACTCCTGCACTGAAACAACGCCACTCCTGCAGTGCAGTCCTGTCCATACTCACAATAGGATATGTTTAACTTGTATCAGGTGCAATGCCACAGCAATTCTTTTGTGAAATATACATACAAATTATTGCTGGTCTGAGCACTATTAATGCTTCTTTCATACTTGGATCCCTAACCAGAGGCCTGGCTACAGAACCATACAGCAATACAGATGCCTAATAGCTGCCAGCGAGGGGAAGGGGGAAAAAAACACCAACGGAGGAAGCCAGAATGCCATTGCACCATTTTCTCTTTTTTTCTGTGGATTCCCAGGTGGTAGTTATGTACCACTGTGCTTTCAACAGCAACTGATGCAACTTGAAATTTTATGCTCTGTATTGGGTTTGCATGGCAAGGTTTTGGTAGCAGAGGAGGCTACCGGGGTGGTTTCTGTGAGAAGCTGCCTGAGGCTGCCCCCATGTCCGATAGAGCCAATGCCAGCCGGCTGCAAGATGGACCCACCGCTGGCCAAGGCTGAGCCCAGCATTGACAGTGGTAGCGCCTCTGGGGTAACGTATTTAAGAAGGGGAAAAAGTTACTGTGTGATAGCAACAGCAGCTGAAGAGAGGAGTGAGACTATGTGAGAGCAACAGCTCTTCAGACCCCCAGGTCAGTGCAGAAGGAGGGCAGGAGGTGCTCCAGACGCCGGAGCAGAGTTTCCTCTGCAGCCCATGGTGAAGCCCATGGTGAAGCCCATGGTGAGGCAGGCCGTCCCCCTGCAGTCCATGGAGGTTAACAGTGGAGCAGATATCCACCTGCAGCCCGTGGAGGACCCCCTGCTGGAGCA
>JAVJGI010000003.1:4234191-4246466 GCA_035590275.1 Ibycter americanus | reverse complement strand
TCATGAAGAACTGCAGCCCATGGGAAGGACTCACGCTGGAGAAGTCCATGGAGGACTGTCTCCCATGGGAGGGACCCTACGCTGAAGCAGGGGAAGAGTGTGAAAGAGTGTGAGGAGTCCTCCCTCTGAGGAGGAAGGATTGTCAGAAGCAATGTGTGATGAACTGACTGCAGCCCCCATTCACCATCCCCCTGCACTGCTGTGGGGGAGGAGGTGGAGAAAATTTGGGATAAAGTTAAGTCCAGGAAGAAGGGAGGGGTGGGGGGAAGATGGTGTTAAATTTGGGGTTTTTTCTCATTACCCTTCTCTGATTTGATTGACAATAAATTGAATTAATTTTTTTCCCTGCATCAAGACTGTTTTGCCCGTGACAGTAACCGGTGAGTGATCTCACTCTCTGTCCTTATATTTACCCATGAGCTTTTTGTTGTATTTTTTTTCTCTCCCCTGTCCAGTTGAGGAAGGGGAGTGATAGAGCGGCTTTGGTAGGCACCCGGTGCCTGGTCCAGCCAGGGTCAACCCACCACATGCTCCCACCAGTCCCAACAGAGAACTGCAGAAGGGTAGCACACCACTGTACATCGAGATAGAAATCAGTGTGTCCAATTTATGGCAGTCCTATCATAACTGACACAAGAATATAAATCTGATCCCATGAATTACTGAAATTCCAGGGCACAGCTCCTCATAATTTCTAAATCCTAACTAATGAATAACTAATACAATATGAATCCTGCTTGCTATCTTGCAATGTATTGTTTGTGTTGTCTGAAATATGGTGAATAGGATTATCTGACTTGTTTTCCTGAATCTCTCACAAAAATGATGTTTCTTAAGATGCTCTTTCAAACCAGTCACATTTCCAATAATGCACAAAAGAAGATGAAGCTACAATGTTTCCCCCTCAAACGGCAATCAGCATATCTGTGCTACTCCATCAGACATCAGTGCAAAGGATGTATGACAAATTCTGTCTGAACTGATCCCCCTGCCCACCTCACTTCAATCAGGAGGAAGCAGAGAAACAGTTAAATTTGCACTCGGTTGCAGTCTTCTATCTCTGTCCTTCACAGTGGCACTGTTGCTTCCCCAGCAGCAGCCTCTTTCCTCCACCTATCCTGCCAGAAAACTCTAGAAGTTCCCAGTTAAAGGGAGAAAGGCAGGAATCAGAAGCTTTGCAAGAAACCACTGGAACATGTGGCATTGTCCTGAGTCAGAAGGTGGGAGAGGCAAATTTACTGTGGGATGGCAGCCAAACAACAAGACTCTACAAATAAAAACTGAGGAAAAAGATATTTCAAATTAAATGTCACCTGTTGTAAATATCCTCCCCGCCCCCGTCATGAGTACCTTGTCTTAGTACCATAGCTCAAACAGTACAACCATGAAACAGGTAGATTACAGTCCAGGGCCCAAACGCTTTTGTCCATCTGATGATGGTAATCCCTGCTTTTCAGCTACTGCTAAGCACTAGAAGTAATTACACCAAATACTTTCCTGAAAGTAACTTTGCCAATTACTGTACATTTTACAAGAAGATGAGAGAAATGTGAGGCAGCAGTGAGGCAGGCTACCTGGTCACACTTAAAGAGTGCTTATAATACACAAACATCCTATTATTATACCCACTGAAAAAGACTCTTTTCCCTACCAGAAACTTGTATCCCTCAACCACTTTCATATCCTGTTTTACTTTAAAAACGGAATATTTCCCTATAAGGGGAAACTGGAAAATTAATGAACACAGCATGATCCACTTGTGATCTCTCCAGCTTAACAATAAAGCTATTCTTAATACACCAACTCCTTTTTGCTGGACATTAATTGTCATTCCTTCAAGCAATCACACTCATGTTGTTTACAAGCAGCTTCAGCAACTAGCCATATGTTTCATTCTGCCATATAGCCAATTTCACATATTCTGTTCTGCTAACTGAAATCCTTACTGCAAAAGAATTCTAGATGGCACATATAAACACCCTGTGATTATCATGGAGACTCAAATAACAATATCTGAACTATTTTTAAATGCCTTGAAAAATCCTTACTAATAAGTAACTTCACTATTTTCCCCAATACTTCAAGAGGTGCATGAGAACAATGCAATAAGACACAAAGTTACAGGCAGGTTGCAGTGGTAACTGACACAAACCAAATTCTCCCATTGGCTACAACCTCTGCAGCTGCAGAGTAAAAAGGCTGACTAGCATTGTTGAAAGGCTTTAATCTGTGACACAGATGATTAACATTCATTATTATACATGCATAATTATAATATAAATGTTCAAATATCTGCAACACAAGCAGATACATAAAAATGTGATTATAACAAAGGCAAAAGATACATTTCTATTTATTTGGATCTATGTAAGGTGTACTGATTTTGCAGGATGTTGGTGCAATAGTCCCCTGCAGATTCTACTGCTGATCTCTGAAATTAGTAACAAGCCACTATTGCTAAATTTAGGAGCAAGGACTCATATTTTGTGACATATTTTATCAATAACCCAGAGAAGAGATGTATTTATAGCTATGTATTTCAAGCAAGTTCATAATTTAAAACAAAATCGACAAAAACATAGACTAACAATTTATTAATAAAGAAAACTATCCTTTTTGAGCAAGAAAGATAGAGACAGGTACAAAGAAAGCCATCTTTATTTAGGTATCTGTAGACAGACTGTGTTTCAATCATAAGAAAAAGAGAATCTAAAGATTTGTGCTCAGAATATTTTTTGATGTTATATTCAGGACCTATGCCATAAGTTATCCAATGTGATGATGCAGTGTGGAGACCTCCCAGAGTGAAATACTGACAGCACTGGACACATGCACTGGTTAGCTATTCCCCTGCAGAAGCTCCCCTAGAAAAGGACATGACTTTCTCCTACTCCAACCAGAGAGCGAAATCTGTTACACAATAGCATCCTGCATTTGAAGAGTAGAGGAGAATACATTTTGACTCATTCGGTCAAACTGTGTGAAAGGGAATTTACGGAAAAGAGCTGCTGTGTATGAACATCTATCTTCTGTCACTAGCATTTAAAGATGAAGATTTCAGTAAGTACACACCATAAATTGCCTGAGGTCCAAATAATCTGCTTCTAAATTCTAGTTGTGCATGGTAACAGTTGATCCACAAGCAGCGTTTGTATTCAAGATTTTTTTCTTATTCACAAAATGACATACTGACACAGGCTGTATTCCGATTCTGATTGTATCTAATCTGGAAGTATATTAGACACAATTTTGGGTTGTGCTTTTGAAGTTTCTATTACTTCTGGTAATAAATCTTATTGTCCTTGTCTTTACTACAACGTCCACACATGACAAATGAACACAGATTGTTCAGAGAGATTCACTAGCCCTGAGCTTTCACACCTGCTCACCTCTCGGTTCCCTAATTTGCTGCACACATTGTAAAGAGCTGTAGTGGACGGGTGGGGATATACGGGAGGAAGTTCTCAAGCAGCTGCTCTGACCGAGGGAGCAATGATACAGCTAACTCAGACAGTGCCCACCCCCACTGCCAGCACAGGCAGCTCTTGCCTCTGGATAAGAGAGGAGAGGTACTGCCCCAGCATAGCTGTCACCTATCTATCAGTAATGGCAATGCTCCAAGCAAAAGAAAAGCTACCATTCTTACCTTGAAAGCAGTCAATGAAGCAAAAACTATCTTTCAATATCACCAACACCTCAAAACATCCATGACATCATCAAGGCTACAGCCTCTAGTTTGAGAATTGTTGTCTTAAGGTACCTGAGACAAGGGGCGTGCTTGGCATTTTCTGCTGGTTTAGAAGAGAGGTGCAGGGCCACGAGGTCACTCTGCTGAGCCATTCCCATAGCCATCTCTACCCAACCATTAGCATTGCTGGCACCTACAAAGCCCCATGTCACAGGTACCTAGGCTCTATGTTGTTTTTACTATCCTGCTTTGCACCCAAGCCCTCCTTGATTGCAATGGCAATTTGGTGTCCATTTCTTTCCACCGCCTGGTTCTCCTCAGGATACAGTGTGCTGTCAATCTTCGGTGCACGCTGCTCAGCATGCTCATAAGTGATTTGGAAACAAAGTCAATAATGGTGAAATCTGGTGATGATACAAAGCTATCTGGGATATTAAAGATAAAGATGAAATGTTGCAAAAGGACCTTCCAAGACCGAACAAATATGAAAACAATTAGGAGATTAAATTACACATAATGAAATGTGAAGTCATACACATGGAAGAAAACAATCCTAACTTTACATACATGATTAAGGACTCAGAGCTGCTACGACCTCATAGTACGCTGAAGTAATCAAATTAAATTAGCAAAAGGCAAACTCAAAACCAAGCAAACCAAGCCTCCCTCCTTGAACACTGTCAAGTATGGAATTCCCTGCTACAGGACACTACAAATGCCATAAAGCTTACAGGGTTTCAAAACTAACGGAGTATTTTCAACAGAAAAGCAATCATAATGTGGATCATAAAACCCAGAAATACCATCTTTGGTACAGCAAGACCCTGAGCTTGAAACGGCTGGAGGCTGGGAGACTATTCTGTCATTGGCGTGTTTTCATATTATCTCACAGACTTCAGCCACTGGCCATAGCCAGAGGTCAAGTATTGGCTGAGACAGACTTTGGCCCAGTCTCCTACAGCCATTATGTCTTTACCCTGAGTAGTCCTGCTGAACAAACCTAACGGTCTCTTCCTCGTTCTTGCCTCCCACATGTCTTCCCCTCTACCTTCCCACAGTTAAAGCCTCACTATACAAGGCACATGTCAAACAGATTCTGGCTGAGGAAGTTTCCAAATGATTTACGAATCCTAACCAATAAAAAACATTAAGTACATAAGACTCTTTCACAGCTGTTCCTCTCCTCTCTTTGCCTGAGGTTTCGTACATGTGTCTATAAAGCCACCTTTCCTCTTTTGCTTACTTACACAAAGAAGGTATAACAATCTTTCATTTTCATTTCCCAATTATCCATTTTCTGTGGCCTGTTAATAACTATAATAAGACACATTCAGCCAAGAACATCTAGTTAATGCATGGATGCAAGTTTTAAAACTGGCATTACTGTAAGTGGTATTTCACAGGCATTGCTCATCCAAGCAGAGGCATACAAAAAGAGCCAGCCTACCCTTTTCTCGATGAAGCAGACAGTTTAAAGTAATTTGAACACTTAAAGCGTTATTTTTTAAAAAGATAACCGAGGGATAGCAAAAGGCAAGTTCTTAAAGGTGTAGGTGGAGATTTAGCTGTGCATTTCCTGCTGTTATTAACACAAGTCATGTGGTTGAATCCCTGCATAATGCTTTGAAAATACAGCTGTCAGCATGCCTCTATAGAAAAAATGTAATGATGGAAGGGGATCTCATAGCCAGCTGTCACATTTCTCAAAGACTGAAGGAATCTGTTAATGATCGAGCTCCCCTTAGCTGGAAAAAAGGCAGAAATTTCTGACTCTCATCATAATAGGTCTGTTTTTGAGACTGATCTTTTAGTTCTACTTTTAACAGTCAAATCAGAGTTACAGTTCCTGAGAAGAGTTTGTCAGGCTAATGAAACTGAGTTGATTAGGGCTAAAGAATGGTTTTTTTACGTTCCACTGCTAAGGATGGGTCACTGAAGAGGCAATACATCTCTTAGAGGTACACATTCTCTAATTCCCTGTTCCCCTCTCTGCAAAGATCATCCCAGGGCTCCATGAATTGAATCAAGAGGAGTTACTCTGCTTCATGGCATCCCCCTTTAGCAGGCCAGCGAGGAACAGCAGGACTACAATCACTTGTTAGCCCTGTCCTTCAGTGAGCAAGCTCCTAAGAAATGGAGAAAAGAGTTTGTGCAAGCAATGAAAAAGTAGTATTTTTGCAAGCAACCCTCGAATTTCTCTTGCATCTGCTGCAGGAATAACCAGCCCTGTGGCATGAATGGAACGTGCCTGCTATGCTTCTAAGCCAGTACTCGCGTGTGGAAAGGCACAACAATCCCTTCCAAAGGACAATAATGCAGAACAAGGGTGTGGCAGCCACACATGGCAGAACACTGTTGCCCTTTCTCCAACAGTCTGTTTTTAAGTGAAGAGACAACATAAAGTAACAAATATGATGAAGTACCTTTGAAACCATTGTAACTGTGTTTAACAGGACAACCTGAGTTAGTGTGCAGTCGTTATCTGAAGTACTACTACCAGGAATACAAAACAAACAGAAATAAATGTAGCTAGTTAAGCTTTGTCCTGCTACAAGCCCACTGCAGAAATACAAAGGATGCCGCAAACACAAGAACAGATAGTTAGGGTCTGACCATGGATTTTTCTGACTTTGTAGACTTTACCTTTCAGTGGCTAATAGCAAATTTCTACTTACTTCTTTCTTAAGGAAAACTACAATGTTTATTTCCCTGCTAAACACTCTGGGAATCAGTGGCTGAGGGATTCCCAGAAGCTGAATCGGACCCTCAGGCTTCTTGTCACTGATGGAAACTCTCATCCCTGAACTTGTCAGTTATTTTGCTAAATCCACTTCTAGTCTCCTTTATAGCCTCTGGCAACTTTCCACAATTATTACTATGAAATGTATGAAAGAATACCTCCTCTTGGTTTGTTTCAAACATGCTCATATTATTGCATCAGAGGCACTTTCTGATCTCTGTACTGTAAGAAACTGTGTAATTTCCCCATTCACCATCTCCACAGCACTCGTGACAATGGAGACCTCTGTCCCACACTTCTGTGTAGACAGCTGTCTGTCTGTATAGCCTCTCCTAAGACATACCATGTTCCATGTTTCTGATGAGGCCTTTGCACTGCTCTAACTGAACTGTATATCCAAAGCTCTAACACGTTGTAGAACCAAGCATTACAGTTCTTGCATTCAGTCAAACACCTCAACTTCTCCAATCTCCCAATATCAAACCACTCCTGACAGACAGCTGAGATGAGAGAGCTTACCCTCAGACTGACCTGCAGAGCGGCACTGACGCACATTTGGGGGTCCAGTTCATTCCAGAAAGGGGAGCAGGGGAAATCTGTTCCCTGCTTAGCTCCAAAGGAGAGAAGAGAAGCCACCCCTCTACAGAACGGTGCAATTCCAGAAAAGCTGTGCTTCGGTTGTACAGGCTATCATCAGCAATTGGAGGTCTACATGTTTTTAAAACATCCAAAGAAGGTAATTTTTTTCCCCTCAGTGATTCTCAGAAGATCAATGTTTTACCTGTGAGGAAAGAGGCCAGTGAGCCCAAGAGGCAACACTGCTCTGACACACCTACAAGTTTAGGCTGTATTTGTTTCCCAAGACTAGCCAGTGCTTATTAGACAAGATTAGATACCAAAATTACAGAAGCTTATTTTAGCAACCTGGTGAACATTAACTCACCTGAAGGCACTAGCCATCATTCAGATGACAGACAGCTGTAACAGTTAAGCTGCCAGCCTCCACTAAAATGGAGTAGAGTCACTTCCTTTTATTAGAATAACAGTGTCCTTGCAAATCCTGGAACTGTGCAGCTCTCTGTCAAAGGGGAGCTCACTGCAGGACCAGGGCCAGATTCTGGTTATTACCCAGGAAAACAAAGAAACATGGTATTTAGAAACAACTTTCCTTCTAAGTTTAGCATGAGTTCGTAGCAGCTCTTTCAAAATTCATATGTAGTTTCCTTAAGAGACTGCTTGAAAGGGCTGTACATTTCCCATAATGAAGGTTTTTTAAAGCAGTTTAGAAATGGAGTCCCTGCATTCAAGCAGACACCTCAGCTTCTCCATCCCTAATCTCCTGATCAGGTAGAGGGTACTCAAACATGAGCATCTTGCAGAGGAATGGAAAAAATTTTCTTCAGCTCCATGACTCCACAACACAGAGAAATTATAGGCAACTACGGTGAGGAGTGAACTCATCACAGTGCTGGCATTGTACTTAAAGAGTATTTTTGGATGGGAACATGCTTATTGAAGAGTTGGTATCTAATACATTGCAGATGTAAAAAAATTAAACACCAATAATATTCAATCAAGTCAAGCCTGAAAGAAAAACTCCTGTTATTTGCAGCGTGATGGGAAAGCCAGTATTTTTACTGCATCAGTGATTCCTATAGGTTAGGCAAAAATACAGAAATACAAAATGAAGTACATAGTACAGCAGTACTGAAGTGGTAAACTAGTGCCTTAATAGTAATGCAAAACCATAAAACTGATTGTTCACATTTAATGGTAGAATTTTTTACATCACAACTCATTGAAATAAAAGTGCAGAAAAAAGCAAAAAGAAAAACTTCACTTGGTGTCTTAACTCAGCTTGGGTTGTACCACTGATTTTAACAGAAGGCTGTCATGATCAGCTAGAATTTTATGGAAAACCGACCCATCATTATTTCTTCAAGAGCAGGATCCAAGAGAATAATCAAAGGCATCACATTCAAGTGTGAGAGCCATCATTTATCCACCCCCCCAAAAAATAGTGCTCAAACAGATAGCAACATGAGCTGCTTTAAGTTTCAGATGCATCCATAAAAAGAACATGGTATATGAACACTGTTTACATAAGTATACTAAAGACTGCATGAAATTTGCATTAATGAATATAATTTTACAAATTCTGTCAAATGTTAATATTTACCAGTGCAAATAGCTTAACAAAAATTAGGTGCATCTGCAAAGCAGCTACTTCACTGAAACAATATTTGGAGTTTACATGTTCTTCTCAAATTAAAATATAAATTCACATAGAATAAGTATTACCTCAATGGCTAGCTTAATCTGCATGCACTAGGTTTCTGCTCTAACTTGATAATGGGCATAAGTAGACAAGCTGAACTAGTCTGACAGTGGCTGGAGGAAAATCACACCTACTCTGTGCATTCGCTGACTGTGATTACTTGGGTCCTATCAATGCACCCAGATCGGCAGTGTTCCTTTAAGCCATTTATGACAGCAGAAGAGAGTACTCGAAATCTATCAAGGTCTGAACACGCAAACTCTATGAAACATAGCAGAGTCTGCAGCGACAGTGTCTGCAGACCTTCCTGCCTCGGTAACAGACCCTTCTGTCTCTGCAGGTCGTTGTAGTTGAAATGAAGCCAGTTCCGTGCTGCCTGTGCACAGAGGATCTGAACCACCTTTCGATAACAGGCTTGACACAGAGCCCCCTTGGACGCCAAGTATTCTCGATAGCAGACAAAAGATAAACATTTAAATTAAAAGCAAACTAACTGACTCAGGCACAGTAGGTTTTGCATTTTTCGATGATCATTTTCTAAAAGTCCAGGTTTGTTATTACAGTTACCTCAGTTGTGATTCTGGTCTATTTTATTTGGTTTTGTCTCCAAATTATTTATCAATCCATTGAGTAATAGGCAGTTTTCAGAGTATTGGTTTCAATGAAGAAATCCAAAAAGGTTTTAGTCAAGGAGATTATAATCCCAGCTCTGGCCAAGACACTCTCATTAAATGCCAGGACAGAAATGGCTTTATTGTACATGTAAGTTTTCCTTTGAACAGCAGCTCTGACCTCTCCCAAAGTCACTCAGCTTCGCTATAACAAAAATTAGTACTATTATCTTTATGTCCCCTATTTTGCATAGTCAAGATAGGGAGCGATTTTAACACAGCATAGGTGGTAATTCCAATTTTCTCTGCAGTGCAACGTATCACACACTATAAATTGTTACATTTTTGGCACAAATATTTGGAAAGGCCCGTTACAGTATAGCAGAGACTAGCTGCTGCATTAACACCAGCTGAAAGCAACAGCTCCAGAGAATTCTGTAAACGTGAAGCATATATCTATAAGCTCTGTGTTTGTAAATATGGATATGCTCTTCATTTAAGCTTTGTACTGCTGGGAGCACACACACACATACACACAGAGATATATATAAAAACTAAGGGAAATACTATATGTGCAAATTATTATGTATATACATGTATATAGATATAAACAGAGGGAAATGTTATATGTGTGCCTGCAGTAGTATAATTATAAAGAAGCATGGCTATATGAAGAGCGTATGTGCATTGCACAGCTGACATTCAAGCCATTTTTGCCATGCACAATTAAAAAAGATGACTTTAAAACCAGCCTGATCCCTAGATGGTGCTATTCACTTCAGTAACGAGACAACCACAGCTTATTACCAGTGCACCCAGCACTTCAGGGACAAAAAATATTTCTTGGTTCAAAATTATATAAACTGAATACAGATAAAAATCATGCTGTTGCATACTATATACATTTGTCACATGCCTTGAACCTGAAGCCCACCTCATTTCCTGTAGGCTGTAAGAAGAGTAATTCCATTAAAGTGGTGCAAATGAAGCCAGGATCAGGGATTGTCAGTCCTCCGGGGACTGTGAGGGGTGGCATTTCCAACATTTTGGATTAGCTTTATCTCCTTCCGCATGCAGCTGCCATCTAGTCTTCCTCATCCTTCACAGAAATGTGGATTACATAATGGTTTTGCCAGCCCTTACCCTTGCCCTGGCCTACATCCCACAGCCGGCATCTCCCAGGGAAGCTGTACCGGCAAGGCAAGCTGGCACAGCTCATCAGCTTGTGCACAACACCGCAATCCCGGACCTCAGCTGGCCAGCTAGAGATAGGCGCTGTACGACACCAAATGGACTGACTAGCAGCACTGGCATGAACTCAGGCACTTGGGCACCAAGCTCCACTGCACCCCACGGACATATCCAGCAGGATTCAATCATCTGTTACACTGGCATGACACCTGGAATGACTTCGGTCCTGGCAGTGAAAGTGCTCTTCAGTTAGCTTGCACCTCTCCCACCAAATTTAGGTCAACACAATTTTAAGAGCAGTTGAGGAAATGGCATTGAACTAAGGTGCATCAGGACCAGATTTCCTTCTGCACAGACTCCATAAGTAGTTTTGGCCAATTCATAAAATCTCACAGGGTGGGATCCAAAGTCCATTAAGTTAGAAGGAATTCCTGTATTAGCTTGAAATAAGTTTTATAGGGCACATTCTGACTTCTGTTTTTTCCACATCAGGTGGGAATGCACCTATGACTGCACAACAAAGAAAAAAATCCAGTATTTTGAAGTTTCTCAGGTACTGTAATAGTGAATAAATAGAAAGACCTAAATAAAACAAACGATTAAGCGTTTATTGTACTTTGTTCTGGTTCTCTACCTTTGTCAAATGGTGGCTATATCTGTCTGATCACTTAGGCATTTTGTTCCCGTAAATGCAGTATGTGAGCATCTCACAGCCATCAACGCTTCTCTAAAACTACATTGGGTTTTTTTAGGGCTTCTGAAAGTGATTAGATTGACAGCATAGACTAGTAACTGTCTTAGTATGGACAGATGCACTGCACATATCTCTTTCAACACATTTCACATCAGATGCTCTGGGCATGAATTTCTTAAATAGAAAACAGCAACTGTGATGATCTGTCAACAAAACTTTAGGTGATGTTGTGATAAACAACTGCCCACCATGGCCTAACTGCCAAGCTGGCAATCTCAATTTGAAAAATAACCATATATAAATTCTTTAACCCATTGAAATTTCTAAAGGGGTTTCACAGGTCTCTGTTCTGGCCTTCGCTTAGGTATGTAATTTGTCTTTACACATTGGTGTTTCCTAATAATCTAGCCTGACATTTTGAAAACCTTCTGAAGGTTTGTCATCGGAGTTGAGAACCCCCGCATTCCTTAAGCATGTTTGAAAACTTCTGGTTAAGTTATAAACTTGTCATGATATATAAAACTCTTGATGAGAGCTGTTTAAAGTTTATAAAGAAAAGGGTGCCAAATGTTAAGCCTAAGAGAATGCCAAAGAATTGAATTAGATGAGAAAAAGAAGGAGCATCAAGTTAGAAACAAGAGGTTAGGATTATCTTTGCAAGATAGCAGGAGGGAGTCCTTCATGGGAATTACGCAGATTTAGTGTGGAGGAAAGATCAGAAGGAAGTCACAGATGATCATGCTTTCTGTACCTCCCTGTTCGTGCAGTGATTTTGGGTAGAAGGATAGACAGAGGCTAACAAAAAAAGCCATTACCCTGTTGGCACATCACAGGCCACAATGATTAAGAAAAAACCCAAATGGACAGGCTTAATTTCAATTTCAGGAGGAAATCAAAAGGCACATCCCTGACCCAATAGTTAATCCCTACCAAATTTCAATTTCCTGCCTCAACAAGTCAGGGCATTAGGCCTCTTCAAAGGAAAAGTCACCAGAATTTTAGCAGAGGTGAATGTGTTATGTCCCAGCTTCATCCTTGACAATGGTGAAGCTTTTCTGGCTCTGTGTCACAAA
>JAVJGI010000003.1:4214560-4234091 GCA_035590275.1 Ibycter americanus | reverse complement strand
AAAAAAACCCAACCAAAACCAAAACCAAACCCAATCCCCCAAACAATCAATCAATCAGTCTTCAGCAAATATCTTACACTGAAAATTTCAGTCTCTTGATGTTCAAAGTTACAGATCATGGACAATAAGACCTTATCTTGTGAAGTGTCTGCCAACATTGTTAGACCATGTTGTCAGTTGTCCTAGAGTAAGCCCCAGGCTGAAGTATCAGGATGCATTTTATATACAGACACACACATGTAACTTCTGGTAACTCTAAAAAGCCCTCCAAAAGATCAACAATACTAAGCTCTTTGCATATTGAAAAGATTTACTAAATACTGCGGCACTGATTAATAGACACCAATGAGAAAGTATTTTAAAATACCCAAGTCACCAAGGAGCTTAAATTTTAAATAGAATAAGGCTGCTTGAAAGTCTACCTCTACATCAGTCAGCCTTTTAGCAAGTTATATTGGCAAAGAAGCTGAAAACAAAAAAGAACTTCTCCTGATTAAAAGAAGTCACTGAAATACTTTTCAGTTTGATCCTTTGAGAATTACTTTAGATGCCATTCTCCCCGCCTTTTGGTGAATTCCCAGACTTTAAAGGAATGCTATGACAATTCATTGCTAAATGACAATGGAATTCCTCTGTAATTGCACATTACACGCATCCACATTAATACAAGATAATTTCATTAGGGCTGTTACTATAATGAATACCAAATACAAAATGTGGGTCCAGAGATAATTTTCCTAATCAGAAGTATCAGACCCCAGGAACTTTCAGAGGATAGGGCTATTAAAATGTAAATAGTTTCTTTGAAATTTAAATTGCCATTTTCAAAACCAGATGTTCTTCTTGATCATTCCCTGCACAGATTTCCAAAAATTGTACTCACGATTGCTAACTGGAAATCAGCTGGATATTAGCCTCAGAAACTCTTCCTAATTTACATGAACAGTTTCACTAGAATACACTGCTACATTTTATCAGGAATTTTGATTAGGTGGTTTAAAACTAAGAAATAAGAAGTTAGGTTATAATGCATGCACTTTTCTGTCAACCAGCCTAAAACTGGTTGTGATAGGACAGGAAAACATCTGGTATAATCTAAAAGCACTGGACAAACTGGACAGAATACTATGTGTACCTGATAGTTTAACACATCACTTTAAAACCATGGAGCTGAAAGTTGCACAATAGCAGCATTATTCTTTGTCTCTTCAGCAAGGTGCTAGAAGTCAGGAAGAAAACTTCCCATTGCCACAAGAGAGAGCAGGTTTAAGTTAATGTTGCTGTGGTTAGCAGTAAGTTCTAACAGCAAAAATTGCGCCATGTATGAATGGGGCACATGTAACACACCCAGCTTATTTACATAAGTAGGTATACTCCACCTGAAGAGGACGGTAGATGGGGAGACTGTGCCTTATACTGTGTATGAAGAATTGATGTTAAAAATCCAGTCCAAGGAGCTTTCTTTTTGTGAAGTGCCCCAAGACACTAAAATCTGGCACAAGAATTCTGTAGGTCTCACTAAAACATGATCCTGGCTCCCTGCTGCTCTTAGTCCATTATGCGTGTTATTTAATATCATCTGTAGAGCAATAGTTCTTTCAAGTTTTGCTTTTGTTAAGCGCTGCTTTTCTTCAGACATCAGTAATTACAACCTTCTAAGGCACTTCATCAAGAGTGACTTTTTATTGCTTAGCTTCCCCATCAGTGGAAGAACTGAGCTCCCAGTGACCTTTGGTCTGATCTTTAACATTCCTGCTTCTTACAGCATGGGCACTTCTGCAAATTACTCTTTAACTGTGCCTATATGTAATATTTGCTTTAAAGCAGAAAGGTTTGATATGGGTCCACAATCATCAGTCTTCTGTGCCCTAAAAATAACTTGAACCCCAGTCTCCATGGTAACAGTTACCACCAGTGAGCCCTAGCAAGCCTTGGTTATTTTTACTGACAAGATGAACAGGAAAACCATAAGGCTTCTATGAAATCTCTTATTACTGCCAGAGTCTTACATCTCCTTTAATCCCCAGTTAATGGTGTGCAGTAAAGGGTGCTATGCCTACACACAGTAGTGTTTAAATACCATTATCCTTCCTGTGCTTTCATATTATAATGCTGGAAACGCTAAGAACAATTCCCTTAAATCTTTCATGCCATTAAAAATTGACCAAGGCACACATCCGACTCGACTCTGTATACACAGACTGACTTTACAATGTAGAATAAGAGTCTCTGTGACTTGTTAGTCTTGGTGGCAACTTGCTGTTCCATGTGTTCTCACTTCGTGAGAGTCATTCAGTTAAAAAATTGGCATTGTCACAAGTGTTCTCACCTGCATAAGAGAACACTAAGGCTAGCCAAAAAAAATGATCTTCTGATTATTTTTTGTATGCTGATATGGACTCTCTCTTGCCTGAATCATTCCCTTGTAGGCCCAAATTTGCAATTTTCTTAGCACAAAACCATTGTGATATCAAGAGAGGTGATGTTATGCCTTAACTGCCCTTTAACCAAACTCCGAAACTTCCCAGCCCTCCTCTATAAACACTCCACATTAGGCCCTTTTTCAGACTGGTTGGGCCACAGTTCATCTCTCAGGTCAGACGCCGCTCCAGGATGCTAAAGATGAAGTGCTTTCATCCATTCATAGCAGTTTTCCATGGCACCAGATTGTCCTCTGAGTTTTTTCTTTAGCATACACCATGTTCAGGTCTACCCTTTTCCCTGCTTCCCCTCCAGCAGGGATATCCCCTTCATTAGGGATATCCCTCCACTCACTAGACTGCAGGCTAGTCTTGGAGCCAGTGTACTAACTCATGACCAGAGAGGGATTCCTTCCCTTCCCTGATCTGGGCTGCAGATCCAGACCCGGCAATTACATTGTGTCACTAGGCATGATACAGAGCAACCAAAGCAAAGGTCATGGTAGGCTCCTAGCTCTCACAACACTGCCCTTTCCTGCAGGAAGAGAGCAGTTATGAGCGTGTGTTCCAAATTTTACTGTAGAGCCTTTCTACCACTGCAGCTTTCCACCTGGAAAAGAGCTAGCACCAGGGCACCAGCACAGGCTCGCATCAGTCCAAGGAGCTGCAGTACAAGGCACAGTCTGTCCGGATTTCAGGTAAGATTGAGCAGGTTGCTGAGCTGCAGTCCAAACCTTTTACTCAGCCACACCAAATTCTGTAGCAGAATGCACTAGCAGTTTCCTTTGTTTTCTGGACAAAGTCTTGATTGCCTTTAAAAATTCGGATACTGCTTTCAGTGCTTTGGAATACCCTGACTATAAATGAAAGTTTTAGTTAGAAGAACATATGTTCTAATTTGTTTTTAACTGTATAGACCATCAGTAAGTGCAGGTTAAAATTTAAACAAGAATTATATTGCTATGTCTAAAATCTCATGATCCTGCTTAATCCCAGCCAAATAGACTAAATGTTAAAGAACCACTACATGCCGTGAAATCTCGTCCAGCTAAGCGGCACCTCAGCAATTTCTCTGAAATCAGTAGATACTGAGTACAGCTCTTTGCTTGCCACTGCAGTATCTCTTGCTGTTGTTTAAATATGCACCTTAGAAAGCAGCATGAATGGGCATCAGCTATTCAGTTACATGTCTCCCAGTCAGGGATCCTTTCAATACAACTCTCCTTTCCAGACATCTCCCCACAGAATGGCCTATGGTTATACTGCCAAAGACAGGAGAAATCATAGGATGAATCTAGCCACATAATGTTTGCCCTCAGGAAGAAACACAATGATCCAAAAACCAAAAAAAGCCATTAATTCCTAATTTCAGATCTCCAGCTCAAGTTTAATAAAGCTCTCTGAGTATGCTACATAATTTATATGGCATTCACAGGCAGAAGCCTCTGCATAAAGTTCTTCTTGGCTTTAAAGGTAACGGAACAAATCCTAAGGAAATAAACTAAATTGAGAGGCACTGGGAGTAACTACTTGGAGGGCCTTTTTGGACTTCCTGAGGCATTAAGAACTCAAAGTTCTTTAAACAGTTGTTTAAGAAAGAAAACCAACCAAAAAAAACCAACAAAAAAAAAAAGGAAAGACAGAAAAGCAACAATTTTTTAAAAACTTGACTTACTTTTGCATGGAAAGAGCAGCAAAGCCAAACAAGAACTCACAAACAACATAAAATTACCTATAAGATTTAAGCAGCCTCTCCAGTAATTGGTCTGTTGCATTCATTTAGACAATAAATTCCAAAAGGTAAATCCCTTTTCTTACCATGCATCTGTACAGGACTCAGCATTGTAGTTATCAGTTTGGGATGTTAACACAACTGAATAATGGCAGAGTCTCTAGCTTGGACAAAATGAAAGCAACACAAGAAAGGGAAAATATATTCACATTCCCACTTTTGACAAAAAACACAGTCCCTGGAATCACTTGCATGTAATTTCTTCCATGTAACACTACTCACCCTTTTGGCTGCACAATTCTAGCTAAAAATCCCAACAAACCTAAACAACAAAACAAAAAAAACCCCACCACCCCAGAACATTTACTGCTTTCTTATGCTTCCACGTCAACAAGTAGGTTCTATTATTTCTTACTTTCTTTGAAAAAGCTTAAAACTCAGCCGCCAGGGATACGAAATAAAAATGCATTGATCAATGTCTTTCAGACTGGCAGCCAGAGGAGAAGAGTTACTGTATGTATTGCTTAAATAACTACTTATTAAAAAAACCTTCTGTTGGTAAATTGAAATGTTTGGGTGAGGGCTGCTGTATCTGCCATAAGTCCATTTGTATAAGCAATGCTAGTCTTTCTGATTTGAATTCAGTTAATGATAATCCACAAGGTTTTTAATCTAAGTGCCTCATTCATCATTTCTACATTACCTGAAGGTGCCGTCAAAAGCAGAAAAGAGATGCCATTAAAGCAGATGTGTTCTATATTGTCCTTTTAATGTACACTCAGCTCATTAACTTTGATTGGTGTCCTAGTGTGGGTCAGCTTCAAAACGATTAATATTGCAAGCCTTTTCCTAACATGCACCAGACCTATCATTCACTTTATGCTACTTTTATAAAATAAAGATTTATGTCTTGGCGTGTATTGTTTGTTTTTAAATCCTTTCTTTTGTTGTGCTCTCTTATTAGGCACGTAGAAGGATCTGCCAAGGTTTGGCACAGTTAAGTGGAGAGCATCCTCCTGCAGCGACCACAAGAAAGAACAAGCATTTATTTCACCCATGTTTTAACAGGCAATTTATTCTGGGACTTTTCGGAAAAATCATGAGAGAGAAACCACAGCAAGAAGTCACCAGCTTGCTTGCTTATTGGATGGAACTACACTGATCTGCTTGCAAAGGTCCAGGGACTTCTGAGTCTGGAAAGCCTGCCTCATACATTTTTAAACTATCTGGACTGACAATTCTCCAGTCTTCTAATAACAATGTAATAACATTGTCCAAACGTTCCAATATAACCCTTCATCTGCATCCAGTTAAACATGATTCAATTTGTGCCTGTCTTTGAGGTACTTCAGTTGAGTTTCTCTGTGATGGGCATTAAAGTCTTGAAGAATATAAATAGTTAAAACCCAAGTACAACAGTCTCACTGTTTTCTACTCACTGACTTGGACAACTTACTGTTTGCCTCTGCTTTTCCTTTTGCCACTGTGCTTCTGGTTTTTATTTCTACGTATTTATCACATATAGTGCACAGGTTTTCTCGCACTTTGTCTAATGTCAGTGCACTCATTTTCAGGGAAGCACCTCAGCAGCTTATCTGAAGAGTTCGTATTCACACAGCAACAAACATACCGCAGAAATGTGAATGAATGTAATCCAGAAACATTATGGTCCCAACTCCATTGATAATTAAGGACCCACTGTACTTTCAACTCCATATATTCAAAAGCGGTTGCATGGAGAGCAGTTCAGAAGCCTGACATATGAACCTTAGGACTGGTAAGGAGCTCCTGTTGATGACACTGAAGAACCTTCTGTGAGATTCAGACAAGTCCAGCTAAGGTTTAACTAAGCCAGATGACATGCAGGAGTCACCATTTGTGCATGTGTGCAAAGTTCCTTCTGCTTTATTAAAGTCACTCTTAAGATGAATGGCTTTTTTGTTTTTTTTCCCCCAGAGGCTGCAATTTGTACTGCTACAGCAGAAGTGACTCAAAATAGGCTACCAATTCTATTTCATACTCTACCATGTTAAACAATTCCTTCTCATGGCTCAAGCCAAGAACCAGGAACAGTAAACCAAAACATACCTAGGGTCCAATTTTCAGCTCATCCTAAAATCTCAGGTTTTTTCAACTTAAGTTTTTAAGAAACATTTGCTTATTTAGAGAGAGTAAGGTGCTCAATTGCACCTACGAGCAAAGAACTCGGACACCTAAAGTACTTAGCTTTTGCTCCAGGAATTACAGGTTGCAGAAAATTTGCAAGGGTATAAGCAGATGGCTACATCTCAGTCTCACTCTTGCCACTCCAGTTTTAATTGTTTAAAGCTTTATTACACAATTAAAAACACATAGATGTGGTCTTTCACAGGACAGGTATATATTAAAGCAAGGTCAATAGGGACAAAGAGATTTTGGGAAGAGATAATAGGGAAGGTTGAACATTTACTGCAAAATAAAGGGTGACATAAGTCTCCCAGGTTTCTGGGGCTGAAAGGACACGCAGAAGTCATATTCCTTGCCACCTGCTTATAACAGCACACAGAGAAAATGAGGTCAGGAGTCAGTATACCTTGACGACACCATCTTTTAATGCCTCAAAGGAGCAGGCTGTTCTTCTACTTCCCTTTTAATTGTTGTGCCAGAGAATGACTTTATAATTATCTTGCATTCGTGCATTTTTTTCTCCTTTCTGACTACACACAGAAAAATGGCTGTTGATTAGAACTTTATTCAAGCATCCCTTGGTATCCAGCTCATCTGAAGCAAGAGAAGGTAATTTAATTTTCACTCTTCCAGTCCCCCAAGCTATACTCTGGGGGACAATAGAGAAGGAAGCAGGCTGTGGGTCTCAGCTATTCCACTTATTAGCTTAGTGACACAAAAAAAGAGATGAACTATGAATGAATGCTGCCTTTCCCGAGCCGATTCTCATTGGCTTATGCTTCCTTTACACTCCGGAGACTGTCATTTCACTTGGCTATAGGTTTCTTACATGGAATATGCCACCTTGTAACACAGAAGTAGCAGTAGGACACAGCTAGTCACTAAAATATCCCAATTATTTCTTTGTCCAACACTTAGTTAAAGGGGTCATAAGCCCCTGTTTTCACCAAAAGGAAATTAGCTCATTTTGTGGTGAGGTGGAGGGGAACACCAAAAATAGACCCTATGAAAAGCTCGATCGAACTCATTTTGCAGTGAGAGGATCTGACACAACAAGTCCTAGATTCAGACAGAAACCAGACAGCAGATATCTCAATTCGCTACGTAACAGCAGGTTATGGTGAAAGAGGGTAATGTGCCCCATTAATGAGGCTACAAAACTTCTGCTTTCATTTATATTTGACAGTGAGCGAAGAACATTTTATCTGTGGAAGTTTTTCAGCAAATCCACTCCATGTGGACAGACAAAAGAGAATTGGCTTTGCTGTCAATGGAATAAAAAAGATGTTTCCTAAAAAGAAACTCCTGTAGGGCTGTGAGTTGTGTAAGCCTTTCCTTTTGTGTTGAACAATTCCAGAGTCCATGTTTTCTGCTAAATCCTACTATATTCCAATTCTGTGTTTAAAACCACCTTTTCAGTTCTCAAAAAGAGAATGGTTTGTTTGAAACCACTGAGTCAAGCCTCTGAGACTGAAAGTCATACTGTAGAAAAAGATGACAATTCTCTTGTTTTGTTTTTGAAGACTGTTCTTGTAACTTGCAAAACCTCTGTCAGAAAGGCATGTATAAGGTCACTGCTTGATTTATGCAAATGATGTTGAGCTTTTTCTGTAAAATTGCTGCAGTAACTTCAGAATGGTACATTATCGTCTATGATTACAGAAACCAAACTCTGTTTTGGTGCCTTCTGGGTTTCAAGTACTAACTGACAAGACCATGCAAGTAAATATTAATCAGCAGAAAGCAACTGCTGTTGAAGTTGAAGTGCTCTTGACTTAAGACGTAGATAACTGAGGTGACAAATCTGATGCTTACTGGAAATTAGAATTGTGCATGTTTACAAAAGTGTCAGAGACAACTTCATAATGCCACTGGCTTGATACAGAGCTTGTATTTGTTTCAACTTTCAGAAGTCAACTCAGGAATGTCAAGACAGCACATAAAGGAGAAGTATCAATAAAGAGAATAAACTAAGACGTTCTAAAACCTTCTGCAGGATGACCTCGTGTAATTGCATTATGATTTTTAAGCCAGACCTTCAACTGAAAGCCGCCCACACTAATGAAATCAATACCATTACATTTGGTTCACCTTACCTCAAAATTTGTCCCCTGTTTTGCAAAATAAACCATGACAAACTCTTTGATCTGCATAGTACTTGAATAATCAGCTAATTAGCATGAAAGCACATATCCAGTGATGCATGCCTGTACATTTGTTAGCAGCGAGGATTTCCTGACACAAGTGATTGAAAGAAATCCCAATTTGATAAATAAAATAAAAACAACTTTATTCTCCCTTTCAAAAGACTGAACATGAACAGGTTTCTAAAAAAAAAAAAAAATAATTAAAAAAAAATCAGCAGTGATTAACCTAAAAATAAAATGCCTGTTCAAAAAGACTAGCTTGAACATGTGATTATGAGGAAGTTAATTTCCTGAAATTTATAGGCTCTTGTAAAACCTATAGATGCACATCATGACTTAGATTAATTTTATTTTAAAGTGATATTGTGCAGAACGAAGGAGTTGTAGTTCTTTAATATCTTTTGGGTTTGGTGCTTAGTATTAAACAGGTTTTATGGACAGAAAAAATAGTCCACTAATTTAACATCTAGTCACTCACCTCGTCTTTGGCGACTGTTTAATATAAAGTGAATTAATAACATTATTAAAAACATCAAATGACAAAGAAGTGGACCCACACATGTTTTAATTTCCCCTTCTAGCTGCAAATTACGGCAGCTACCAAATGGCTGGCTCTCGGTAAGCTAACATCTTTATTATTCATACATGCTCCCCCAGAAAACATACTGCCTTAATTTACACTTAAACTTTGATCAACTCCCTGCAAGGTTTGATTTTGTTTGTAAAATATGCGAAGCACAACTGAGACAGCTGCACTGTATCCAGCAATTCACCCCCTTTTCTGCAATGACGACTATTTTCAAATTCTGTGAACTGCAACACATTTCTTTTCAAATGTATAAGACATATTTTGTTCCCTTTTTCTTCACTGTTAAGTTTTTGTCCTGTATCCAGCCTTGATGTACTTATTGAGCACTAGATGCAAACCTTAGACAGTGAACACCTATAAAACTTTAATGACATAACTAAGAATACAGAAACTTGGCAGCTTTTTTGGATTATGTATCATTTCTACTTATTCTCTTAACTGGCATTTATTCTTCAAAGGCATGAAGAGCCATAAAAGCAGCTCAGTTTCCAAGTCTCTGCAATGACAGTTTGAACTCCAGTACTTGGCAATCCTTTAGACTAGGTGTGAATTTCTGATAAATCAACTGGCACTTTTGCTGCTGATTTCAATGAGATCAAGATTTCATTCTACCCCTGTTGGCTGACATGATTTAAAATGTGGGAAGGATTATTACAATGATGAGCTATCATGTGACTTACCAAGTTACCTAGCTATAAAGTCACCACAGAAATTCCTTAACTGGAGCTAGACGGATTAAGATACTCTTTCCCCCTGGGGCAAGTAGGGAGTCTTTGTGAGCATGCCCTGCTGTTCCTATGAGCATGGAGCAGCCTAATGAGAGCCAAGAAAGTCTGCAGCCTAAGGCACCGATCCCTACTGCGCTTAATACTTGGGTCACACTCTTTACTTTTGCTGTGCCCATGAGGACCGGATATTTTTGACGAGGAGGACCAGTGTAAGACTGATATAATCAGTTGATTCCATCACCCCGTCATGTATACAAAGTCCCTTAAAGTCTGTATCAATTCCCATATCAGAATGCCTTTTGTGCTTGGCACTGTATATGCACAAATAATCCAAGCCTTGGGAAGTTTGCAAGCTGGAAAGATCAGGCAACGGACAAGAAGGGAAAGACCCACAGAGAGGTAACAGTATTTGTCAAGATCACACAATCCCTAGTGCAGATGTGAAAAGAAAACAGAAATTATACCAGGCCCACCTGATGCTGATCTTCAGGCTAGGTCAGAGCCATTCACTAGTCCATGGAAGGCATGGTCTCAGTGCTGGGGGAGACCACTCCTTCGATTTCCTAAATTCAGGAATTTAAGAAATATTAGCCATTATACACAAAACCCTGCAAGATAATTCTTCAAGGTTTTAAAAAAATCCTCTAAGAGGGAAATGTGTAAAGATCTATCATAGCAGAAAACCTTGCCAGATTAATGAGAAACCTCTGTCTGTAATACAGTATGGGATTTCAGCTGGATCACACTGACTGCCATTAAATGAAATCATCAGCTTTCTCTCTCCTCCAGACAGTATGGCAAGCCTGACAACAAATAATTCCCATTGAAGAACAAATGACAACATAAGGACAGAATTTAACAGAATAATTCCCATTGCAAAAACTATTTCCTAGCCTATTAAATCACCAGCTCTTTACTAAAGAGAGATGATTGCCAAACACAGTGTGTGCTTATTCATATTGGGAGTTCCAAGAATTTTCACCATCTACAGACATGATAGGAAGAGATTTATATTATATGAACATGACAGCAGCACAGAGTGACAACAACAGAGGCTGCAGTCCATTTAAGAACGCCTGGAAATACTTTATCTCATTTCCCCCTAATTTTGGCTATTAACCCGATGAGCTAATATGCCTTGGTATACAGCCACAAAGGACTAGGTCCCTTGCTAGTGCAGAACAGCAGAGTTCTACTAAAGGCACTAGAGTGGCATCTATACTTTGGCATGGGCCAATATATACACAGAGCACATACGACCAATTGAAAGGGGCTTAGCAGCACTGTTCTTTCATCTGTTTGCCAGGAGAAAACTGTAGCAGCACATGTCTGCCTCAGCCTGTGGCAGCTGCCAGGCACAGACCAGCTGAAAATGTGGCTCAACAATCTGTTAAGACTTTTCCATCCAAGTGTATCAATTAGAGTTGCACATGATGTATATGGCCCCTTTGGTAAGCTTTCACTCAATAATGAAGGAAATTTACAAAATTATGCATAATTATATGGGTTAAGACCTGTATTATTTTAGGTTTATTGGTACTTTTATATTTATGTAGATATACCAAATATTCAGTGGAATTTTATGAAGAAAAGATTCAAAATTTGGACAGAATATGCAGTATTTGACATAACAGTAAATTGCACATGCAAGACGCAAGTTTTCTAATAACATTGCTTGCCTTTCTGGTCCACACACTCCATAACATTCTCATGCAGCACGTGATGTAGCATTCACGCTAACTGAAGGTACAGTGAAAATATCAGCAAAGACAAATAAGAACAGTCTTGTAACTAAAGAGCAAATTTGGATCCAAATTGAGCCCAAGTCAAAGGAAGATCATGGAAATTCTGTCTTAAGAACTTCCTTAACAGGCTTCAAATCAGATGCGACTTGTCTCAGCTTTGCCACTAATTGACTTTGGCACGTGGCAGCTGACAACAGGTCACATCAATCAAGATTTTCAGAAGAACCTGATCATCTAAAAGGAACCTGAGGCAGATACTTCTGTGCTCCATTTACGGTGCAATTCCCAAGTCACACATAAAGTCCAGAAAAAGTCTACTAGCAAAATATTTTGCACCCCAAATACCAAGTTGTGCTTCTATGTCTCTTTAGAACCACCCAGACCTGATTAGATCCCACAGGACAGATGTACCTCCATGCAGTTCTTCAAGACCCAGTGAACCTCCCACACAAATTAGAGCAGCAGACTTGGCATAAATGTTGCAGCAGTCAGTACTTTTTACTTCAGTAAAATACAAGGAAAGAAAAATAATATGTGGCTATAGAACTAGGTGTCTCAAACCTTTTTATACAAACAAAATATGTGTTAGAGCACTCTGGCAGCCACAGACACTTCCAATGTTTCTAAAGAGCCACTTCACCATGAGTAAAAGGTTAACGTGCCTTGAGGACAGCTATGCTAGAAACTGTTCCACCTCAAGTAAAATAGAGATTCTCTGGACTAAATGTACACCTGACTCTCCAACTCTACTGGACAATAAAACTTTCTCACTTGAGCAACCAACAGTTTCCAGAAAAAGGGCATGGACTGAGGCCTGGAGCAGCTGAACTGATTAGTGGAGACAGCATCGGTCTATGCATTCTTTGATTATTTGTGCTAGTTTTTAATGGAAGCTGTAGAGTCAAACAAACTGGATGCTAAAGCAGCCTGAAAAAATCCCCGGCGAGTCATTCAGGTGAACACAGATCATGAATACAGCCTGAGTGCTTACCAGCACCGCTCCAATACCACCAGCAGCTTCTGAGCAGAGCCACAGCATACTGTCAGCAGCAGCCATTCACAACTCTCAGCGGGCTTTCATCAAAACAAGCTTGATGTTTGTTGCGCTCAGCCTCAGGGAAATACTGCAGCTCAGGCAAGCAAGGTACTCACGAGGATTCAAAATGTGCTTTGCACAACCAAGGGCAGTCTCAGTGTCTCATTTAACTTCGGGCAAGTGCTTGTGGGCTGATTAGGAGGTGCGAGACCTCCAAGAACTGAGCACTGCAGCTCCTGCTGTTCTGCGTCGCATGCGTACTGCCATTTGTACCTAAGACAAACAAGAAAGAATGAATCTCCTTGAACAGGAGATGCTTAGCTTGTGCAGCTATGTAAAGATACTCTGGACTTAGACTGCTGATAAAATATACCTATCTATATTCTCTTGGAAGGAATGTATCTATGACTCTCCAAGGCCTATGAATATGATAGAACCTGCTTCATCCATTCTAAAGAATTTACATGCTCTACCCAAGTATTTCATTAGCTCCAGCTGCAGGCTGGATCAGTAAGCCAGTTTACCTGGAGCAATTCAACTAACAAGTAGGCTGCCTTTACCAACAGGCAACTTTATGATCATTTATGTCATATTTCTTTTATTCCATAAAAAAGTATACCTAGAGAAAACAGAGCATTGCAGTAATATTAAATCATTGGTCTTCAGTATGGTAAAAGCTTTAAAGGCAGACAGTGCTGAAAGATTTGGAGAAATAACGAAGGTTTTTGTTTGCACAGTTTACTATTCCATATTTCAGTCTGACAGTCTGGAGAGATAAGAAAACAGAAAAGAAGGTACATGTGAACAGAAAGCTCTGAGGAAAGTTAACTTCCATCTTTCCTTTTGATGAGATGGACACCCAGGAAGAAGGAAAGTTAGATGTCCTTTCTCAAAGGAAGTATCTGCAACTTGCTGCAGGCAAATAGTTAACATCAATGGGAAAGGGATCATTTGCAAGATTAGGCACTGTCTGGCTTTAGGGCTTGTTGGCCTTCTCCAGTGTCATTCTGCTGTGGCCACAAACTCATTCTGAGCCCTTGTGACACACTTTCCTTTTTTCTTTTTTAAATAATATATCCTCTTTGCTGTCCATTGTTCACCAACAGTATCAGCAGCTCAAGCATAAGTAATGTTACAGACCTTCCATTTCCTACAAAATACGTGAGCTATAAGATTTCATATACTTTGTAGTTGGTGGCATTCAGTATAGCATGTCATATGTAAACAGAAAGAAACATTCCAAATAAAATCAGAAACTACATTGTTAATGTAAAACAAATGTAAACATCTTTAAGGTCGAATTTGCTATTCATAATGCTGAGGCACGTCAGAATGGTCAGAATATTCAAGCCACAAAAGCTGCAGTAAAAATCATGAGCTCTTATTTTGGTCCAACTATTTGGACTGCGAAATTCCTGACTTCAAATGAATGATCTCATGCTGTCATGCTTCTAAAAAATTTTAAAAATCAATTAAGTGGATCAAATGCTTTTTACCAAAAGTAAAAATAAAACCCATTGTGATATTTGGTAAGTCATCAGAAAAGGTCAAGTGTTTCATGCAAATCAAACAATTACGAAGAAACCTTCTGTCAGTCCTTAAGCTATTCAAATTTAAAGATAATGCAGGAGGGCAGGTTTTTTCCTTCCTTATCGATATTCAGTTTTGTCAAAACCTTTGTGTTGTCCTGGTTACCACAGCTTTGGGCTTCAATCTGGCTTCTCACAGCTGTCTCCATTAAAATGTAAAAAAATCTGGCTGCTTTGATTTACAGCTTGTTCTAAGCTGAGTGAACTAAACACACCATCTCTTGTATCAGCTGACAGATCCTATAGGTCTCATTTTATATTGTCTTTAAGTCCAAGGTATAAGCATGGTTTTGTTTCTCTAGCTGGATTCTCAGCCAGAACTATCCAAGTATTTTAGGATTTAATAGCTCGGCCTATTCATCTTTGCCATCTAAAGCCACCTCACCATACACACACAAAATGGCAATGGTTGTCTCCCTACATACTACCCCACCACTCCACTTGACACGTGACGTGAGCTCAGCAAGGACAGGGGTAACAGCACCTCCAAGGCATTAGCAGATTCAGTGACTGTTAAGGAAAAGACAAACTCCCAAAATACCCTCACAGCTGAATTGTTACAAACAAGGCGTATGACAGGTAAGTATCTCTGTCCATACTACTGAGCCAAGCACCAACAATGCCCCACCTACAGAATCAAAAGCTGAACATGTTCTGTATCCCATATTCAATTCCATTTCTATCCCATAGCACAAGAACCCCTTAATAAATATTCTGCTACACGTGACTTTAGGATTCTCTAGGAAAAAGACAAGGGTGATTTGTCTGCCAAATGCCACCAACATGCTGTCTCAGCAACCCACAGTGGGACGTATGGTGGCCTGGAGACAAGCGCACTCCTGTTCCAGCCTGGGAAGACCCAAGCTGGGGAGATTCTATGTTATGCCCAGAGTGAGGTTAAGACACAAACGAGGTCAAAAGCCGCTACCCAAGGAAATTTATTGTGCATTTATATAAACAAAACATTCACATGTTGTGGTAAGAAAATAGTGATTGGAGAGGGAAAGATAGGAAAGCAGGAAATCTAGCAAGCAGTCAGGATAGAGTTGCAAGAGATAGTCACCACCATGGATCCAGCAGCGTCCCATTGATCCATAGTCTCCATTCACGTCAGTGGTGGTGGTCTCCCGGATTCCCACTCACTGTTTGGTGGCATAGTCTTTTATAGAGTATTCAGGGGGGTCGTTTCCCAGACAATGGCACGTACTGCATTCCTCCATGGGGCACATGCAGTTACTGCATAGATAGGGGTGGTCATCCAAGTCTAGTCACATTCCTCACCATGGCAAGAAAAGGCCTTTCCTTGCCTGTGGCTGAAAACTGGTGTCAGGCAGCTTTTGGCTCCGTATCTGTTCACAACTGTTAAGTCTTGCAGGAGCTCAGCTAACAAGCTTTGAGACAGTCGGTTTGAGATACGGTCTCTCGCAGCACCACAGGCAGAGGTGTCTCTTGGACACTGCTGGGAGACCTGCCCTCTCCCTCCTGCTATGCTTCTGCGCTCGTCCAATACAAACGCCTAGTGAGGCCTGTATCCAAACTGTTTGTATCAAGAGCAGCTTTGTGTTCAAATATAGGCACTGACATGCACTTCAGCCCAGAGCACACTGAGGCTACAGCAACGGCAAGCAGTCAAGGACACCACTTCCCAGCCCCTCCACAACCACTGGTACGCTGAGGAACAGGACCTGCAGGAGGTAATGCCTGGCTGGTTACGCTGGTGTCCAGCAGCCATAGGTCCCCCTGCAGACTCATAAAGGAAGTTTTGGGTTTGATCTGCAGCAGCAAAAAGGGATTTGATCACCCTGTATTGTGATCACCATTATACTGGCATTTCCATGTGCCATACATACCGAAGAAAAGCTGTGAAGTGTGTCGGTGACATTTTCAGTGTTCTGAGGTTTGAGTCACCTGTTATTCTCCCAGTCCCTTGTTTATTGCCTCAATAACCCATGAAGGAAAGGTGAAAGGCCAACCAATGAAAACACTGAATATTAAAAAGGTTAAAGTATACGATTATAAGTGCATTAAAAGTTTATAGTTTTGCTACTGACTACACTGGTGGTGTCGTGTTCTCATCACAATGAAGAGAAAGTGGGGCAAAGAAACCTGTTCTTGTAGTAAAAACTCTAATAGGAATCACGTGTTGCAAATTTAACTCTTTCTGTTTGCTATCTGCAGGGTATACACCTCCTGAGATATACCAAATGCAAAGTCAGGGCGAGAGGATTAAATAGCCTTTAGTGACAATTCAGATGACTGATCTTCATATTGATTGCAGTTCTCACATATGTAATTTTAATTTTGAATGTGTTATGGGATATCTGAATGCCAGGTTATCTATCCGCTGTGGTTAAATAGGCTTGAAAACCTGTCTTTCTGATACAATGGATACTGCATTCCCATTTGACTCTCTTTGATCATTTTATTTTTGTTTCAAAGGTGGCACAGAAGAGCTCGTTAAGGTACAGAGCTCAGAAGGCACACTAAATCTAAATGACTGACATTTGATGAGGAACAAAGCCTGCAGGAAGTGCTCCCTACGAGGACACAGAATGCTCAGTACGGTGGGGTTTTTATTATTATTAATCACTAACCTAAGAAAGTATATTGAAGTGAATTTGTGTAGTGATAGCACAAGGGGTAAGGGCTTTAAACTGAAAGAGAGTAGGTTTAGATTAGCTATAATGAAGAAATTCTTCCCTGTGAGGGCGGCGAGACACTGGCGCAGGCTGCCCAGAGCAGCTGTGGGTGCCCCATCCCTGGCAGTGCTCAGGGCCAGGCTGGATGGGGCTGGGAGCAACCTGGGCTGGTGGAAGGTGGCCCTGCCCGTGGCAGGGGGGTGGGACTAGGTGATCTTTAAGGTGCCTTCCAACCCAAAACGTTCTGTGATTCTACGAATTATCTCAACTACTCTTTAAAAAACCAACCTTAGAGATCTTACCGGCTGAGGACAGAAAAATCAGTTAATTAATGTAAGAGTCATGTTGAACTTTAAAGTGAACTGAAACAGGCATTGTTAAGTCTTGCAAGATTTCTGGCTAGATCACACTCAGTAGTACTTGTTCTTGTAAAAGAAACTGAAACAAAATAAATCCTAATAGGATCATAAGGCTGTTACGTATGGCTTTATCATCTCCATTTTAATTACACATTTAAGATAAAATATGTAATAACTATTTCATTCATATTCCAAGCAGTAACATGATGTACACCTACCAATCTAGCTGAAAAAGGTAAAAACCTGTAATCTCAGAGTTTGGTAACATATTTGAATGCCACATTCTGACTACACTAACCCTATACAATGCCAACATTAAATGGATTACAGATAATGAAAAGAATCAAATAATCCATTTTCAGTGGTAAATTATATTGGAATGTGAGAGCTGTAATGACCAACTGATGCTAATCAATGTATTTCATTCCATCTTAATCCACTGAAAGAAAAGTTAGCAGGTGACAGACAAATGAGAAGATGTGAATAAAATTCTGGGTACTAGAGAGCTGTTGATTCTAAAAGAAATAGAGTCCTAAAAGTGAATAGCAGTTGAATATTATTGCCCCTAAATGCTGCTAGAGGACTTGTGTGATCACAGGTATATAAAACAGCAGCTAAGAGGGATGGACAGATATTTTTAGGCTCACATACAGCGGAGCTGGAACAACTATCAAAATATTGCATCCATTTCTCCTGCTCACATTTTCAAAATAGATTTTTTAAATACTTGAAAAGATTTCAGAGAAGAAAACTTCATTCAAAGACTGGGTTGAAGTCTTCAGAGAGAAAAGTAATTTTAAAAAGACAGGAGATAGATCAGCTTGGGGGAGAAAAATATCTAGTACTGAAGAACTCTTTAATTTTGTCAAAGGTGGTATAACAAGAAACTGCAGGAGGAAGTTATACCTGACAAATTCAAATTCTCCTTCAACACTGAGGGTAATTAACTGGTTAAAAAAAGAAAAGGAACAAAGAAAGATGGAAAACCTTGCCTGATTCATGTCTTCTCTTCAGGAGTCTGGAAGCAGGGCAGAGAACAGATCATACAGTCTTGTCATGACTAGAAAATGTATTACACAAAGGAGCCTTTTCTGGTGTTCAACTCCACAAATGAGAAAATTCATTCAGTGAAGACAGGGTTTATATAAAGGATCTTATAATTTTGCAAACCCCAATATTTTGGGGGGTAATTGTGGATTCCATACAACCACGTCATGCTCTTAGAGCTACGAAAACCATGATAAGCAGGGGTAAGCCCATTATTTTTCCTGTCAAACCGGTTTTGACTAAATTAACACATTTCATCAAAGGAACAGCTTTCTCTCCTCTGAAAACAACTTCCACATCTTACAACTTCTCAAGCAGAGAAGAACAATGGATTTGAAAGTACAACTAATATAACTCACATCCTCAAAGTAAGCAAGCTAGTCTCTGCTTCCTGACAACACTATCCTGCAGGGCCGGGTGGGACTGTCGGTCCACCTTTCTGAGGCATCACTTGATGACAAAAGTGGAGAGGAGTAAGTTTTTACCTCATCTTTTCTTCAGAGAAGTACTGCCAAGTGGGGCAGCGTGCTGCCAAGTCAGGAGCCAGGAGAGACAACCCCACATCAGCTTCTTACCTCCCCACAAAAAATCAGCTACACACTGCGCTCTGACTCTTGGCACACACAGTTCTCATTTTCAACCCAAAAGACTGGCAGCAGGAGAGAAAAAGTCACAGCTTTGAAAAAGCAAAGAGGAAATTTAATTGCTTAGAAGGTTCAGACTAATTTAGTCAAATATTAGACAAAGGTCTGAAAACCTGGAGCCTGTAACCAAAATAACAAGTCCTCTTTAAGTTTCTACTGATCATCATGCTGCTAAACCTGAAGTAATAAAAACTATCTCTAGTCTTTTGGGACTTACGCAATCCCTCCCTGCCCTTTATCCAAGATTACAATAGACAAACGTCCTCGGTTAAAATCTCCTCAGCGAGTTTCACCTTCAAGGCAAACCTGCAAAGCCAAGCTTTAGCTGTGTCTTGGAGAGCAGTGACCGGTCGCTTGGTGAATGCGACCTCTGCCATGGAGCAACACAGCTGCTCGGGGAAGGTTCCAGAGGGGAGCTGGGGCCGCAGCCGCCTCATGGCCCTGCCCCGGAGGGAAAGGCAGCTCCTGGGGACAGGGACCCCGATGGCCTGCAGGCTCACAGACAGAAACCAGCACACACCACATTTTCTCAAACACTGTCATATAATCAGTGTAATCTCCATCATTTATCAGCCGTCCTGGCTAACTGGGGAGGTCTCAGAAGACTGGAGGGCAGCAAATGTGACACCCATCTATGAGAAGGGCCAGAAGGAGGGTCCGGGACACTACGGGCCTGTCAGCCTGACCTGG
>JAVJGI010000003.1:4173537-4204429 GCA_035590275.1 Ibycter americanus | reverse complement strand
GCACCTTGTCGCTCCCTACAGCTGCCTGACCGGGGGCTGCAGGCAGGGGGGTTGGTCTCTTCTCTCACATAACAAGTAGGAAACAGCCTGAGGTTACACCAGGGGAGGTTTAGATTGGATATTAGGAAAAAGAGTTTCCACTGAAAGGGTGGTCAAAGATTGGAACAGCCTGCCCAGGGATGTGGTGGAGTCACCATCCCTGGAGGTCTTTAACAGACGTGTAGATGTGGCACTCAGGGACATGGTTTAGTGGTGGACTTGGCAATGTTAGGTCAATGACTGGATTCGATGATCTCAAAGATCTTTTCCAAGCTCCAATATAAACGAGTCTATGATTACCCATGATCTCTGCTGACAGCATTAGGCCAAACCTCTGAAAGCATATAGCTGCTGCGCAGAGTCCTGCACTCAGTCCAGCAATAAGCACACCTCTGCCTAGACCTCAGTAACTACAGCCCCTGCACTGGTCCATACTCACTGGTGCACGGCTTTGGTTTGGTTTTTATTCTCACTTCCTCAAAAAAACAACCCAAACCCCAACAAACCATCTTACTGCCTCCTCCAGCTTCTGGAGAGAAAAGCAGGCTTCTGCGTGTTCAAAGAAGCAGATGATGTTTCAATGGGTAGCACGTATCCTGAATTCACTATGGCACAAACACCTGTGTGCAGCGCGTGAGGGAATCATGTTACTGTATATATAGGGTGTTGGTTTTTTTGCAGAGTAATTTGGTACTGAGTGAGTAAGATACAATTTGCCATTAGACATCTCACGGCTTCTCACAAATGAGGTCAAGGTCAGTAATTCTGATCACTATCTATATTGCAGGTAGGTTTTTGCTTGTTTAACTTTCTCCTTTAGCTACTGCCTGTGACAATTGGTCAACTGTGCTGTGAAATAGCATCATTTTACCACAAAAACAACTGCTCCAGCAGTGACTGGACTAATGATATAACAAAATTGTTTGTAAAAGGTACATGGCAATGAAAAGCTCTTTGGAAGCAGATGACTTCTATTATAATAGAACTTGATTCTGAATATCAAGGTGTCCTGAGGCTATGCCCTAAACAGCAGTGTAAGGTATCACTGATGTACCCACAGGCACACATAAAACACATATACTGCAGATCATTTTCAGCAGAGCACAGAGATAACAAATCTGCATGTGTAGGCTGTTGAAAGCAGTACAATTCATTTCACAATGAAAAGGAGAGAAGAGCAATGCTCCCCATCTCTTCCTGATGAAGCATTTTACAGCACTGTAGGTGTACACATTATGCATGGAATTGTGTGGCTTGTTTTCCCTTTTAGAGAGCTGTGCTTAGAAATAAATAAAGTGTATCAGATGGAGTGAAATAGAATTCATTTCTGAATTGTATCGTGAATGAGTTTGCGTAGCTTCCCAAATAAGAGAAAGGAATCTGAGGGTAGTGGAAAACAGAATGGTTAAAGTTACAAGGAAGGCACTATTGGGACCAGCAAAGGGAGAATTCGCCTGCTTTTCATCACTGAGTCTTTCCCAATTGACTGAAAGCTAAAGCAGCAGCTCCATTAGTGTTTTATAGAGTTCACAAATCAATGTGAAATTCCATATGCTTTGCTGAGACACCAGCACAAACGTGTTTGGGAATATTTATACACATATATAGAGTGTATGTAAGTATACAGAGAGATAAGGGCCCCTCCTCTCCATCCAGATTTGCATGAAGTCAAACCGAATTGATGTGGTATTTGGCAGGGAATGTAGGAGGATTCACAGAGCCATGCCACTGAACTTGTCAGCTAAAATATTTCATTCTGTTATTGGAAATCATTATTTTCACTCTCTAGAAATCTCCTTGTATTTTGAGTGGTTTGTGAAGCAAATGGAACTGCACCAGTAAAGCCATTCAGATTATAAAGTGTCATGGCAAAAATGTAACCTATCTTGAGAATTAAACATTGGTATTGAGCTCCTTGCTAGGTTAATCACTCTTCTGCCAGCAGCTGTATTTCCTCCTTCCAAACTCTCTTAACACGCGTTTTTGTTGCCACCTTCCTTCGATAATCAAACGTGGAGAACACGTTCTATTTCATTTGAGGGGAACTTATGACTTCCAGTATTTACAAGCAGCTTTTGGTGACCACAGAAAGGGAAATTCCCTTTGCCTTGCTCTCCCTGTGCTGGTCCCAAAAGTGCCTGCCTTGTAACTTCAGCCATTCTGGTTTCCACTCTCTGCTAAAAGTGTGCACTTTTGTGTGTGTCAGGGATCAAGGAGATACATCAAGTCAGCAAGGACAGATCGTGAAATTTAGCCCAAACTCCAAAAATTCCTGTGTACTTTTACCTACTACGGGAGACACAAGATGAAAACACAAACATTTTGCTTTCAAGAAAGGTCCCCAGTGTTGCAAACCTACAGGTTGTTACAGGGGTGCCTACTCAGATGTTCCCCCAAAATCTTGTAAGTCAGCTCCCATATGATTTCAAAAGACTGATTCAGCTCCTAAAACACTTCTGAGGTGGCCTTTCCATAAGCAACACACTGATCTATAGGATTGTGCTGCTTCTCGGAGGGGGCTGGATACATACAGCAGAACGTACCTCCTTCATCGCAGGCTTCTAGAAACCCAGATGAAGCTGGTTGCTCATAAGCATTTACCATCTTACTGTGCCATAACACAAGAAATCAGGACACTAGGGCTTGGGATGTTCAACATACCTGCCAAGCAGCAGTTTGAACTGGGGTAGTTGGTGCTCCACCTTTCTGAAATTCAGGCCCCCAGTTCAGAAGAACCGCAGTGCAGTTGGAGCTGTGATCATTTCCACTCCTGTCTGAAGTGGGCTGGTGTTCTGACTGAGACAAGAGTGCAGCAGGGTTTAGATCAGAAGATGGTAATCACTAGTATTGCTACTTCAGACCACACAACCTTCATTAATTTAAATCATTACTGCAAGCAGCATTAGTGCATCTGAAAATGAGGAATTTTCCTCACTTGAATGAGGAGAAAGTTTCCAAATTCTGTGTTTCTATTTCTTTTTAATAAAGCTCAAGGTTGCTAACAATATGCTGAATCACAATGGAAAATTCTCATTTATAAAATAATGTAAAATCTATCTGGTGTGTGGGAAGAAGATAAGGGCTGTTTATCAACAGGAATAAAGTGATTGAAATTGGAAATCAGATGCTGGATATCCTTCATTTGCAGACTGCACAGCTGCAATTAGCAACACAAAGAAGGTATTCACCATTTCAAAAAATCTTACTGCACCGATGCATCTTGCTAAAAATATGTGCAATGAAAGGTTCTGCCTCAGAATACAATTAAACACAGCAAATTTAAAATTCATCTGAAGTATTTGTATTCTAAATAGAATGCCTCAATTTAAATGATGTATATATTCTGGATGCTTGCACAAAAGTATGTATGCTTATACTTCCGGATGATAAGACTTCAGTCATTTTCATTTTCTATTAAATATCTATATAATTGACACCAAAATTTTTTATCTCATTTAGTTCAGCATGTATGATCATTTATAGATCTAGACACAAATACCATCTGAAGTGAGAATACAAAATAAAGCTTTTTTCCTTAATGTACAAATTCAAAAACTCTTCCTATAATTTATTTTATAATTCCCTTTCTATCACATTGTACTTGCATTTAATATCACTTCAGCTGAAGTACAATGTAAATTTCTCACCAAAAGACTCCATCTTCAGGAGAAATGTCTGTGTTTCCAGTCTTTGTATCTCCTATTTAGCATTTTTCAAATTAAATCTCTCCTAGATGAATCCAGTATATTGCTCAGCAGTTATTGAAATTTATGAACATGTTTAAGCTTTTTCATACCGCTGTTAACCATTATGATTGCCTCCTTTAAATCTTTCATTTTATAGCCATCACTTCAGCAGATTGTGTTGGTGACATTCATGAATTTCTCAGATCACAACCGTGCCTGTACTTAACATCTCAGGGTAGAGTTATGCTTCCAAAGCCATTCCTTGGTTGTCTGATTTAACCTCCTGCTCCACTGAATCCCCAAATGTTCTGTCATCAAACTGGCAGAAGGCTTGCGTTTTGGGGAATTACCATCACAGTCTGTGGGTCAAACTGTCACCTCTGTCTGCCTCCACTGTACAGAAAATCCAGTAGAAGTTGTTCTCAGCTCCAAATCCTACCAACCACCACAGATACAACAGTACCAGCTCAGAGTCAAGGGAGAGGCATTTTCTTTGCATGAGGGATGACGCTGGGGGAGAAGCTCATGGGAGCAGATTGAGTGTAACTGGGAAGCACAAAGCTTCACTCAAGGGACATCATCATCTTTCCCTAAGCGATATGTAGGCAGGCCTGGCTACTGGCTCCAGCCAGCCAGTGTTGGTGGTCCAGCCCAGCTCACAAAGCTTTTCTGTTCCTTCCCCTGTTATAGCATCCCCTCTGTGCTTGATCGTTGCCTAACGCATAGGGTGAAACAGTGAGATCGGGGTGGTGAACTTTGGGGAAAGTCTGTCTCCAAGTACACCTTATAGCACTGACCACAGCAATAAGCACTATAAAAGCTCCATCAGCAGTCTGAGTGACCAGGAGCAGCAAAGCTCCTGCCGGAGTCCTGCTCCCACCAGCCAGCTGGCCTGTCCCCATATGCTCCCGAGGCAGCTGCTTTGCTAGCCCTGCTACAGCAGTGGCCAGTGTCCCACGCAGGTGGGAAAGCAGGTGAGTGGCTGTGTGGCCACACCACTTGGTGCAAAGTGCATGCCATGCTGATCAGAGAACCATAGAACGTTTTGGGTTGGAAGGGACCTTAAAGATCACCTAGTCCCAGCCCCCCTGCCATGGGCAGGGACACCTTCCACCAGCCCAGGTTGCTCCCAGCCCCATCCAGCCTGGCCCTGAGCACTGCCAGGGATGGGGCACCCACAGCTGCTCTGGGCAGCCTGCGCCAGTGTCTCACCACCCTTACAGTGAAGAATTTCTTCATTATATCTGAGCGCACTAGCCCTCATGAATAATGTATTTTATTAATAACATACACTAATAACAACACACATGTAGCCCGAGGCCATGCATTTAAGCCTAGTGTCAGCCTGCTACAACATACGGCAACAGCACTGGATCCAGCCTCAAACAGCTGTAGAGGCTGATCGCCTTCACAATAAAGACGTGTCTACCCCTGACTCTCTCCCGCCTAAGATTTAGAGATTGTTATTTCTTGTTGAAAATGAGAAATTTTCATTAGCGGGGTTCACAGTACCAATGTTTTTGAAATTACAGTCTAAAAATCCCAAAGGACATGAAAGGGTACGTGAGGAAGGTCAAGTCCACCATTGGGACACTTACCTTCATTTCCCAGACACCTGCATTACTTTCCTGGCAAACTTTTGATTTCTCAGCACACACCACTCCCCAAGCACAACACACATATGTGCACATACACAGAGACAGGTATTGCAGAAAAAAACCAGAGGGGACTTGCCTGCTAGCTGAAATTGTCTCCATTCCTCTCACCACTGAGTTTTTTTTGCAACTGGAGCAAGTTTCTTCAAACACCAAAAGAAAAGAGAAACTGAGCTGAAAATAATTCTGTGATCAAGCATGCAAGCAAGCTTGCCCGAATATCAGGGCTGGAAGAGGAAGGCTGACCTTTCCAAATCACACAAAAATCCTAGTTCTACTCTCACTCATGCACCCAAATCCAAAGCGGATAAAGACATAATCTATACAATGAAAATATATGCTTGCTTTTCTCCTCCCCACCTCCCCCAATCTTTTAAACTACAGGTCTTCAGGGCGGGCAGCACCTCAGCATATAAATGTATTCTTGTAGCTAATCCTGCAACCCCCTAGTCAGCATCTCCCCATCTTTAAAATACAGGCACGCATTGCCCCTGGCAAGAAAAAACATAAATTCTGTGCAAAAACTATAGAGAATTAGGTTAACATTTGATTAACATTTACTAATAAATGCTATTTTTATCTAAATACTAAGGATGTTTTACACTAGGGATATACCATGTGAGTTCATGCCCAGCTAAGCCAGGTGATGCTGCAGCCTGGGGCTGACAGTGCCGTATCTTTAGGAGCTGTTCCTCAAAGCATTTAAAAACCCTTTTGTATTTGTACACACACCTGTATGCAGATACATACTGTACTTTCCTACAGTTAAAGATTAATTTAAATTCTGAGATGATGCTTCTAAACAGGTAATCACACATCTCAGCAGTAACCAACCAGACAGTGAACTCATTACCATGTCGTCTGTTTACTTACAGCAAAAAATAACTAGAAGTCAAACAGGTGGAGGTAAAGCAAAGCTGACTAGGGAGAGGATAACAGCACTTTCAGATGCAGTTTCTGCCTTCTGTGAACCCTTTAGCCATTGACCTGCTGCTGTGTGGGGCCCTCTGCATTAGCATAGCAGCACACCGAGTGGTGCACGACATGTTCTCTGGCTCTCCAGGCGCCAGTGGTGGAGTTGAGTAGATCTGTTTTTACAGACGGCAAAATCGGTTACACCTCATTGCAGCTTTAAGCAGACCTGACTTAAATACGGTTTGAATCAGGCAGAGAAAAGTCAGAACCTCAGAACCTGAATAAATAGTTCAGTGCCCAAGAGGGCTACTGCCTTGCACACAAAAGTCACACTAGAAATGCCAACTCCGAACACACCGCTTTTAGGCATGGTTCATACATGTCTTGCAGCTTCACTTCCTGGTATCTTCCTAGCTCTTACTTTACTGCTTAATTTTTCCTGGTTATAAAGAGTGGTACATCAGTATTAAAAGAAAAATTCTCAAATGTATTTGTAAAAGGTAAATTAAATAATAACATGACTGTTTGCCACATTGTTTTAATTCTATTAAAACTGTGCCATTTTGTACAGGGACATTGTCCATTTTTTCATGTTATGCTGCAGGTACCTGGTAAAAATATCTGGTAGGTCCTGATGTTTAATAAAAGCAATTTTTAATCAGGTAATTAATTTTTTTCCAGATTTCTTGCTAGGGTGAGTATTATTTGCTCCAGCTCATTTAACCACAGTACAATGGAAAGGAGCAAAGAGCCTGCAGTGAAAGGACGGAGCGCAGCT
Source organism: Ibycter americanus (assembly GCA_035590275.1). Taxonomy (NCBI): domain Eukaryota; kingdom Metazoa; phylum Chordata; class Aves; order Falconiformes; family Falconidae; genus Ibycter; species Ibycter americanus. The sequence goes on along the minus strand of JAVJGI010000003.1, from coordinate 4,197,356 downwards.
GCTCTGCTCTGCCCAGACTCAGAGTGATGCTCATTCAGTTGCTCTTTAAAAGCACGAAGCTTTAGGGACAAATAAACTGGCATAAGCATTTGCTGACTTAGAAGGTACCTACATTTTTAACAGTTTCTTATTTTTCTAGGTGTGGCCATTTTCTCAGTGGCCATTTCACAAAAGTAAACAATTTAGGGGTTAATTCCAGGACCATTTGAGGTTTTACTGCACAGTCACCTTCTGTTCTATGCCCACCTGTTCTATGCCCACCTGTTCTATCACACAGGTACGTAATTACTGGTTTGCGTGCAGCAGGCACATTTGTTTTTTGCGAGCTAGACTATGCTTTCTAACTCACCGACTTGTCCACTCAGGAAAACATCCCTTGAAGTTGTGTGCAACTTCGCCTCAGACATTACCTTCATAGCAAGGTGGTGACAGGTCATCAGTACCCAGAGTGTCCTGTGAGATGACGCAGTCCCCACAGATGTCTGTGTGCTTGGCTACAGTTAGATACGTGCTAATTCTCATAGTCAAATTCTGTCACAAAGGTAATCAAACCGGAGAAAGGCTAGGAGGAAAACCAAGGCAACAAACCCAATGCCACCAAAACAAGATGACCAGTGAGCTAATGGTGAGATCAGGGCTGCTTGTTTCATACCTACCGTAAAGGGAAATCAGAAAGGCAGGAAGATCTACGCATCCTTCACACTGCAACTTTGAGTTCATTGGAAGTTAAGTTCTAAGAACAAGCAGGGAACTCTCAGGCATAAGAAGTAGAGTTAGAAGCTGTGCTTTTTTGAGGAATCTTTACTGACCATTCAGTTCTTGGACGTCCTAAAAATCAAAAAAAAGGTCAGCTAGGGTAGACAGGTGACATGCTACCTTCTTGAAAGTGAACACCATGCTTCCACTTTCAGCAACAATCACAATGAAAGAACAAGTACAGGCTAGGTTAAAACAGCATCAATTACAAAGTGCAGATCACTTAATTTTGAGAAGTCATCCAATTCTGGGGCTGTTTCCTATGCAATCTGAAGATTGATATATGCCATCATTTCGGAAAATAATTGCCTCCTGGTAACCAGTCAAAAAGTTTCCCAGGTTGTAATTTATTATTAAAGACTGTTAAATATAAGTATACAGACAAAGACATGGGGCCCAAATCTACTTTAAGTATATATTTAAATTGAAGTTTTGCTTAAATAAATTGGTATATCAATGACTAAAGGCTGAATACACTTCCTAGATTAGTCACATTTCTGAATATGAAGCCTCTAACCTACTTGTCAATTGGTCAGGAGCTATGATCAACATTCGTAATCTCGCTTTAGAAAAACTTGTGTTTTGCAAGACCTTGGCCACCTCCACTTCCTACTCATCAAGTTTATGTACCCAGCACAAGATCACCAATTGCAAGGTACGGTCTCCCATAATTTTGACGGAATGCTTCTTTTTGTTGGCAACCACGGATCATAAGATAGTTGTACCGTCTATGGGCTCTCCAGCACCATTATTGCAATCAGACTAACATCCTCCTGTACTGAGCCATACAGGATATATCACTGCCTTCAGATGCTTGAACAGAATTACAATCCCTTCACGCAGGTAAAGCTAAGATTCCGATGCAGTCAGGGCTGCAGCATGCTCCTAAACCTGACACAGGGATTTTTGCAGCTTCAGAGCGCTTCAGTTGGCACTCACAGGTCTTCTGAATCAAAGCCTTTGACACTTGTGTGACAGAAGGAGGCTGATGGTAGGAATGACAGACATGCAATCATCAAGCTGTGAGCGTTATTGGAAGCCAAGCATCTCTTACGGGCATAAGTAAGAGGCTAACACATCAGTAATCCCATGGCCATCTTCCTGACCATGTTCACTTGTCCAAGCTAGCATCTTGTGAAACAGATTCAAACTGACCAAACAGACACGTCCTTACTTACTAAAGGACGTTATTGATCCATCAACCATGTAATGAATTAAGTGGCTGCAGGAGAATTCTCACACTATAACCAATGAAAATGGATTTTTATTTATAATACTAATAGCAGCACAAAAATCTATTGAGTCTTTCCTGTTTAAAATAGCTTGCTTACTCAACATGAGGAAAGAGACTTACTTTACCATGTCAATCACAACCCAAAATTTATTATATGCCTGTTTGATTTTCCAAGTTAGTACAATTACATGCTGTTGCTTCTAAATACAATTTAAGTAAAGGCAGGTATCAAAAAATATCCACACATTCTGATTCATTGGTATGCCATGCAGCCAAAGACTCGTAGAAGCTGTTAATGATACATGAATTATGTATGCTACAGCTCAATATAACATTTGGTGTGATTTAAACAGCATGAACTTTTAGTGAAAGTCATTTTGATTCTGTGATGTATTACACTTCGAAAACCCTTAGCAGGAGGTGGGAATTGAATGATGTTCTCTGAAAGCTTTTATTTGTTAAGCATACACAATGCAGCTGCAACTAGATCCTAAATAATGGCAAGGAGTGAAATGAAAGATTTGATACAAAACTAGGTTGCTGCACAACTTGATTCTGAGTGTCAGTGAGGGAACGGGAAGTAACAGAGGGGAAGAAAACAGGAATCAACCATTCTCCTTTTCTTCTGTAACAGCTGAACTTCAAGCTACCGTAGTAGTAGTTCTCATTTCAAACATCACTGTTCAGCTGGACATTTCATTCTGCAACACCAAACAGTTGGCTCTCAGTCCTGTGATCAGGCTGCCATTTCAATAATGAAGCCATGAATCAGTAGCAGAAAGAGCCATCCAGTTGCTTACGAAGGGTGAAAAGGAATCTGCCTAAATGCATAACTCACTTTAAAAATTAAGTTAAATGCAAGAAGGGGAAGAAAGATTAAAACACAGGTGGATAATGTGATCTTTATTTTTATTTTCTCTTTAAGATGCCCAAATTGTTTGGAAAGAGTTTAAACACATCTGAATGTGACAGCGCCAATTTCTGGTGCTCAAGGAAAGCTTTAAGCAATGACCTGTTTCCTACTTCGTAAGTCTCTACAGCAATCCTTCAAAGGAAAGTATCATTAAGATTTACAAAATTTGTCCAAGAACCAAGATGCTTCTTTACGAGCTCTGTGGCATTATAAAGAAGCTTTTTCAGCGCACAACCAACATCAGGGACCCACTTTATTAAGCTCTAAATGTTTGTAAGTACAGGAATTTCTCTCCTTACTGTACCATTCTGGGTTTTTTTTCAAGAGCATTTAGCACTGACCTATCTCCCCTATCACTTAGCAAAGAGAAATCTGCCATTGACATGGTAGTAAGTACAGGAATAGACAACAAACCATACTTCTGAAAACTTTGTCTTGAAACCAGCAGGCAATGACAGAACAAAAGTATTGCTCCTGTTTCATGGGTGGAAATAGAGGTGGTCTCCCTCAACACCATTTTAAAAACTTGCAGTCTAGCAGAGAAAATAACCAAGATCTCCAACATGACAGTCCAGTGACTTTGACAAATAAGCTACTCCACTGTACAAAGGCTTAAATTTACTCATAAAACAGGACCAGCCTTTTAGGGTTGAGCTTGAACATATGGCATTTTTTTGACTGAATTAATCCCTTCTCCTCAAGCTTGAGACAGAAGTATAAACACTGCGATATTCTTGCCAGATACTCATAAACCATCACAAAGCGTGACGCCAAAGACTATCAGCTATCCTTTCACACCAGCCCCTAACAAGGGTCAAGCCTCTTTTAATCCTGAAGACAAGCTAGCCAGGGAGCTGCTGAAGTTTTTGTGTGAGGAATAACATTGCTTCAGCGTAACCTACTGGGAGTTGGCCACTGAGTACAATCTGACATAAATAGCACCTACAATTATCTGTCTACTAGAAATACGGTTATAGTCCCAAAAGACAGAAGGGCACAGAACCTTTACTCAATAAAATGAAGTGAAAAAACAATCTCAGTCAAAGCTCCCCAGACCCAGAAATATTTGAAATACTCTCTGGAAAGGACAGTTCTTTAATGCTTTAGAGACACACTTCAGAAAATCTGGCAAGATTTTTGCCAGACACAGCATCCACTAAAGGATTAAAGTCTGCATGTGGTTACTTCCTCTATGCACAGAAAGAATTTCTAATTTTGGGGAAGGCTTATAAAATCCAATCAATATGAGTACAAGTAGATGTCAAGAAGAATCAGGGCAGTTGCTCGTATTGTTCAAAGAAAACAGAAATTCACTTAAGTATGCTTATTCTCACAACACTTGGTAAAGGTTTGGGGTTTGCTTGGTACAAAGGCTTGAGGAATATTTGCAAAGAGTGGTATTTTCAGCAAAAGCATGATGACACTTGGTCTAGAGGCAGATGATCAACACAATTATTTCCTACAGCAGAGGTTCTGCTTTGCCACAATATCATTATCACAAAACAGGGTTTATCAGATACAAAGCTCATACTTCCCTTTTATGCTTACAGAATGCAAGAAAAAACAGCTCCTTTTGGAAAAAATTTCAAGATTTCAAAAACATTCTTGTTCTGTATCTCCTGTGACACTGTTTAGGGACTCTGAATTGAGAAGTTCCTTCTGTTTCAATGCCGAGTCACGTTCCAAGCAGAGCTCATTCAAAGGGAATAAAAATTGTCATTGCTGATATTTTTGTCCTCTTTAGAAGAAAAACAATTGAACAGTAATCCTCAATTGCAGTAGATCATTATAGAACTAGTACACTCTACCCACCACCCTGGAAAACATGCTATTTAGGATTTTTGGCTTGTTAAATTAATACATTTTTATTCTGACCGTGGAGAAATGTGAATTAATAAAAAATTCAGAGAACACAAAGATGACAGTAATACAACTGATTACCAACAGCATTACACTGATTTCCAGAGTGATTCATGCAGTAGATGCAACATACACATGTAAAACTTGCAGTCTTGGATTACAACTGGATCTTGTTCTCACTGGCCAAAATTTTTCAAAAACCCACCCCAGTTTATACTAAAAAACCTGAACTTAGATAGATATATGTCTCTAGATATATGTAATGACTTTAAGTTATTCAGGATAGCCCATTAAAATTAGCAGTTGAGTTAGAGTCTCATTATTGTGAAAAACATTGGCCCCATACTTAATTTTACAGATCCTGTTGTTTACCATTGTTCTATCAAAAGTAAACCAAGATGGCAAATGCAACTATAACAATTGTTCTTATGTTTTAGCTACTGAATGAATATAATCTTTGATGTGAAAAATGCCAAATTCTGAGTTGGGAACTCAAAAAGAAAAGTGGATATAGTTCAGCCTGGGACTTAAGAAAAGAGATACAATAATACACACGCACACCCGAGATTGGACTGTTAGAAGGGGAAATGTTGTGTACAGTACATCTTACAGGCAAAATTCTAGATGGTACATGGGCCAAGGAGACCTCACTTTAACAGACAGAGAAAAGGTGTCTTTACGCAAAACAGTGTCTGGTTTTGTGCATTATTTTACCCTTTCTCTTTGCTATAATCCCAAGTAAATTAAATACTTGATTTTTGAAAGGCATCCTAATACAAAAAGCATCTTGTGGTGTTTGCAGTCTTTGAGGAAAGACAATGGAGCAGAGGGCAAGGATAACTGGACTGAGCAAGACAGGACAGCAGTAAGACATGATGGTCCATCCAGTCTCTACACGTTGCAAATTCCAAACCTGTGCTTGGGAAAGCAGAAGTCCAGCACTGTTACCCTAAAACCAGGATGAAAACGTTCTTCACCCTTGAACTACACTGCTCAATGTACAAATCCCTGTGAATATAGTTGCCAATCCCAGGGGCATGCTTCAAACTAGTTGGTTGAATGTTATCGCAACAGAATTCATCTAGACAGCTGCAGTGCCAGCATTATGATTCACTCAATTATTCAAGTTATTTCTGCCCAGTATGGCAGTTAGACTGAAACAGAAATTACTTTAGTTGAATCGTTGATGCCATTAATTCCCTCCAGAATAGGACAGTGTTTGCCAAGGTATCCAACATACAGAAAAACTCACAAGAGAGATAAAAAAAAATATTGAGTATGGCAGCATTCCCCACTGAGACACATAAAAGGATGGACGACTTCTTTGTTTTCCTAAGTCATTGTGTTCTAAATCCAAGACGCTCAGTAACATGACTTGAGATGTAGTAGAAGAACATGCCAAAATTGTTAAAAATACATACGTCTTACCTGCAGCAGCGTACAAATATAACTGCTGCCACGTCATGTTGTTAACACAACAGCAGCCACAAGTAGGTAAAAAAAGAGAAAACTTTTATTGAATTTTTCTTCTAATATGAACTTTTTTGCAAAACCACTTCAAAAAGATGAGAGAAGAGAAATGACATTTCCACTTGTTTTTTAAACACTTTTCCTCCTGCATTTTCTCCTTCTTCATCTCAGTGCAATAAAAATTTGGCAGAAACTATTTCTTTCATGTCCTCCTTACCGTTCTCCTCCTCCTGCCTCACCTTTTCCATTTTCAAAGCTTTGCCAACTTCAATAAGCTAGTGGCAGAAGGTGGCATTTCATTTTCCTTTTGTCCCTAACTTTTCCAAAGCTGGAGAAGTTTTGCAAAGTACATGAGAGAACAGGGAGAAAAGCTTGCCTAAACCCTTTTTTTTTTTCACTTTCAAGTTCTCTGTTTGTTTCTAACTTATCTAAAAGTGAAGTTGAAAAAAAACCCTGTTAACTCAGAAATGCGTGTGTTGAGCTTTGGGTGGAGGAGAAACACGATGAAACCAGCAGTGGTACTTTTTACTAGAGTACAGAACCAGGAAGAAACCTCATCTCGAGAATATCATGAAAAGGTATTTCTTTTTCCTCTCATCCTGTAACCTGAGGTGCAAATGAGTATCACCAGTGTTGTTTCAGAGGGACTCTTGATGCATTGACAACAACCTAGAAGAGTTACTAAATGTGAGAAAAGTATCTGAAATTAGGCAAAATGTAGTTTTTTTGGAAGATGGTCAAAGCTATTCTGTCTACTGTTTTCTCTATAGTCAGTGGGGAAAGAGTTTTTTCTAAGGGTGATTTCACCTCATCTGAACACCTGTTTATCTGTTTTAGGAGAGGATAAATTGGCTTTTAAACATGCCCCTCTTCTTGCTGGGAACCAAGGCTAAAAACCTAAGTTTAGATTCCTGAAGTTACACAGGGTAAGTCCTATTCTGAGTGACAAAGTGAAGAGAACGCAATATGGCAGCTATCTTCCTGCTGCTGACAGCTGAAGTATTGCCTCCTGGGAAAAAAGAGCAAAGGGAATTGAGTTTGCTTACAGCCCTGTTCTGCATGTCACTACTGGCTGTTAACGGAAGGACAGCGCTTTCAAACAGTAGTTCCACGCTGGGAGATCATCTCAATAGAAAGGATGAGGGAAGTTTTTCTTCCTAAGCTTCAAAAAAAATGTCCTCTAAAAAAAGAAACTTACTGGACATATTGGAAATACAAGGACAGCTGAAAAAGACTACAAGAGGAAAAGATTTCCTTTTCCCTCTTAATTCTCTTTCCATGTTCTCCTTCCCCACTTTGTCCTTATAGCAGGACAGAAACTGAAATAAACCCTGTAAGCCTTTAATTTCATCCACTTTTTTTTTTTAATTTTTGGGGAAAAAAAAAAAAAAGAGTTATCAGAATCAAATCCATGATTCTCAATACTGTGGAAAATGATCTTACTCTTTCTGTTTCTGTGTTCTTATCCAACGGTTGGGCACAACATGCATCTCACACCCTGGAGGGCTATAAGCTTGCAGCAGCGGCAGTTCACCAGCCTGGGAACAACAAGAAAACACACTCAAAACAGCTGCTCACTTATGAGCACTTGTGCGGTCCAGGTGACTGGAACCACCCTTAAAACATTGACCCAAAGCTGCCAAACAAGCAGCAGGTCATAGGAAAAAAAGCAAAGATTGAAAGCTGGAGAAGCAAAGCTAACAAGTCTACAGATGAAAACTGCTCACATGCTGTGCCTGGGGCTGAATTATGTGGGGAGAAAAAAGGCTGCAAAGTGCCTGGAAAGCAAGAGAAGAGAAAAAGCAGTTCCTCATCCAATCCTAATATGATATATCTTCCGCAAAGGCATCTCAAAGCTTCTTACACAAACTGCTCTCATGAAAAAAAAAAAAAAAAAAAAAGCTCAAAACCCCCATGTGCTGCAATGCTGCAGTTAATGTAATGAAACTTAAAAACACTGCACCAAATAAAGATAAGTATATCAATAAATGGAGTAATAATGGTGAGGGGGCAGAGGAACACAGCCGTGTGTCCCGGTTGACACAAACTGGCCTCAAATGCCAGGGCCGGCTGAGCACCCGAGCTCGGCGTTGCCACAGCCGATGCGCACATGCTGCGTCAGTGCAGGCACGGCTCTCCCGGGCCCTGGCGCAGGGCTGGCCTCTGGGTAATTAGCTTCAATGGCAAAGCTTACACACAGTTGAGTCACACGATTTTATGTTATTGAGTGCTATAGAGCTCACAGTGACCTCATGCTGAACCTTCCCTTGTGGCTTCAAGAGAATATCACTTCCTACAGCATTTTAAGCTCCCCTCTAATAACCCATCTGGAAAATCCCAACCTTTTCCCACCCTCTTTCTTAGTATTTACATGGAAGGGCAGACAACATTATGGGAAAACTAAACACAAACCAGAGTATGATGCTGTGGGAAAACATTGGGATTCTTCAATATAATGTCAAGGAACTTGATACGCTGCAGATGCTCTAAGAAACAAAGTTATGTATACTGAAGCAGTACAAAGAACTCCCATCAGGTACCTACCGCTAGATGCAGAATTGTACAGTCATAGCAAGGAAATGTTTTTCTCCCCCCAGAGCCTCATGTCTGAATAATACCAGCTCTGTGCTATAACAGACTGGCTCCCACCCACCACCAGCGCCTCTCTGGCGAGGGCAAGGTTTCAATATGAAATGTGTTTTGAAAAATTTTACGGGTCTTTCAGAGTAAAGGGTTTTGCCACGGTTACATGGGCAGCATCAACCAGTGCCCCACAAAGGTGGGAAGAATTCATGTACTGTTCTAGAGACAAAGATATTTGCTTCCACCAAACTCTTAAGAAAAACCAAATCAAACAAGATCACCTGCCCAAGCTGCCCTCAACGCATTGCCCAGTGACACAGCCGCAGTGCCTGTGAGCAGCCTGGCAGCGCTGCCCGCACCCGCCTCCTCCCATCGCTCAGGTCACACTCCCCAGGGAGCGGTACCCGACCTGTCCCACAGACCCCACAGACCCCAGGGACTCCTCCTACCCTGCTGCAGATCGTGCCTGGCCAGAAGTAACAGATTTCTGCTTCCACGACTACAGGTGTGCAACTTTGGCCCCGGGTCTTTTAGCAGATAGCCAATTTCTCGTTCTCCCAAACAAAGAAGCCGATATCCTCATCCCAAAATACCAGATAAGTGACAGGCTGCACAAAAAGTCTCTCATTTTTTTTTTCTCTTTACTATACATACTCTCCTGTCCACAATTGCTGCACAGTTGAAGAAAGCACATGTAAGGAAGGAAAAGGAAGGGGCATTATGCTATGTCGTAGCAATTAAAAGCTACCAGTAGAGTTGACCTCTTTCCTACTGTGACACACATCCAGAGCACGGTTAATTTTTTCAGAAAGCAAAAAAGCAGCCTCCATTGGTAACAACTACCCATTTTTAATGTCAGAAATTCTGCAAACTTCAGTTGCTAAATAAAGGTTTCTTTATTTGCCCTTTATTCATATCAAAAGATGCCAGACCTAGGGCTTGCTAGTTAGGAGGAAAAGAGAATCCAAGAAAAGTTTTGTTTTCATCTAAACAGGCACAATAAATCTAAGTCTCACATGATGTGTCTCAACTAATCTTGAAATAAATGCTCTAGAAATACAGGAACAAACAGCCTTTAGCAAAAGCTAGTTATAACAAGCAAGAGAAGCAGCAAGCCTCTTCACGCTGCCCTCCTGCCGCCAATGCACCTTAATCCTTATCTGCAGCAACCCCTGCTATTTCCAGCACAGCTTGCCATTCGCAGCAAACTGCACAGTAGTTTCATGATGAGCACAAATGGCTGGGGGGATGAGACCAACAAACCTGCTCCTTTGTACAAGTTATATAGGTGCGGGGGGGCAACATTTTTAAACAAAGACATGCAGCACCTTTCTGTGCTTCTCAACAATATCCCTGAAACCACTACAAGGGGTGAGCACAGCCACTGCGTGCAAAAATAGCTATTCTGAATGAAGTGTATTTTTCTGGTTTTTATGGGTTGCACTGGCTCCCTTCTTACAGGGAATACTTGATTTATGTCTTCATTTTTATTACCTGTTTAAAGTAAGGAGGAAAAACCCAAACAAAAACAAAACAAAACAAAAAAAAAAGAGCACATGGATAATAACTACATTGCTCCTGAAATTAGGTATTTTGTATGGATTTGCAGCATATTTCAGCAGTAGTTGATGCTGGATTAGTTTTGCATTGCAATAATTCTGGGTGGCAGTAAGTATACGAACAATGTAGACAACACTTGGCTTGGATTCAGGAAACCAGATTTGTATTCCCATCCATATCCAAGGCCCAGTACATTGCTTTATATTTTAGGCTTTAATACCATTACCTCACCTCTAAAAGTACAGACAGAATGCATTGCTTTGTAGAAACCTAGCATCAAGTTCTATTAATAAGGACAATTGCTCTGAGTTCGAGTTAATTACATTAATAAGGAACTTTGGGAAAGAAACACAGTTGGTACAAGTGGGAGAGGGAAGGTTGTGGATGTATGGAGCAGGTCCACTCCACATGGCAGGAGACTTGGCCATGAGACATGAGGGGTTAACCAGAGATGCAAAGAGTGGGGAGCAATGAAAGAACTTTCCCATGGTTAAGGCAGACCCTCTGCTCCTAGAGAACACCAATTATTACTGCCACTCTGTATGAGTTCCTACAGACCAAATGCATAGTTTTAACCAAATTTCCCACAGGGGCCACTAATCACATTGCTCATTTTGGGGTATTCTAAGACCCCAGGGTCTGCAAGGCAGGAGTCTTAAGTGCTCACAGCTGCAGCTGGGGTCATAGGACTGCAGGCTGTCAGCGTCTGAATTGTTACATGATCTGGACTGCTGTGAGAAGCCAGGGCAGTGTCACATCAAATTAGGCAAACAGAAATGAGCTGCCTCTTTTTTTTTTTTTTTGGCTTAATCTGAGTCTCAGCTCTTCATCTGGAGAATGAGAATACCCACCAACCCGTCACCTAATGGGCAAGCTGAGGATCAATTAGCATTTGTGAAACATCTCAAAATGATGAGTACACAGAAAAGTCCATAAGGAAATCGATACTTCTCTAATCAGAACAAGGTGTGAATAGCATGCAATAAATAAAGCATAGTACCAGACATCTCTCAGAGAGGCTTAAATGAAGCAAGGCAGGCAGCCCTTTGGATGGGGATAACATTTTTAGGCAGAAGAGGCAACCAGACGAAGGTAGGAAGCACACTTCAGCTCTTACAAGTATTGCTCTTTGCACCCTTGATAATGTTCCTTTGCAGATGCACTATTTCCTACCAAACCTGTTAAGCAGATGGCTGAACTGACAGCGGTTGCATCTCATCTCAGACAGGACCTGACTAAATGTCACCAGCACTGGTGCGTTTCTGTCAGGGCCTCGCTGCTAAATAGCAAAGGCTACAGAAAGCAATACATTCCAGCTGCTTAAAAGCAGATGGCAAAAGTCTTAGTTTAACAAAAGGATGTGGTGTGTGAGAGAAGGGACTGCAGCTTCTGAAGCCTTTGCAGCCTTTGGGGACACCTGCTCTGTAATCAGGAGTCACTCCACAGTCAGAGGAGGGGGAGGAATGAAAAACTAGGAAGCCACATAAGACTGATGGCGTGGATGCAGGGCCTGAGACAGAGCGAAGTGATTACACCACCAGCTTTTCACTTACATCCTTCTCCCTGTTGAATTCAAAGCCAGAATCATATATGCAAATTTGAAGTTCAAGCCTGACGAAAGTTATTTCCATAGAGAATTTATTTTTCAGTCCACAAGCACACCCAGATGCAAGTTGATCCACTAAAGATCTTCTTGTGCTGTGCTGGCAATAACTGCATTTTGATAAGATTTATATGCTTCTAGCACTAGTTTCATTGCAGAGCATCAGCCAAATGCTCCAGGAATTACAGCGCAAATTCCAAGCTCACAGAACCCACTGGTTTTGCCAGGGTCAGAACACAATTCCAAGCCCGCAACTATGAAGAGACATGGTTCAGCCAGAGAGTATCGTGGCAATAGTAATTTTTGCAGATGCATGCACTTCTCAGAGAGATGCTTAAAGCCTGCATATTTTTTTTTTAATTTATGATAATCTGAGGAAAGAAGCCGGAGTGTAGGAAAGGAGCTGCAGAGTCATTCCCAGTTACCTCACTGCACAAGAATTCTCATGTTACTGTCACTAGTTTCCATTCAGACTAAAAAACTGCATTTCATGTTTGCTTAAACCCACAATTATTAGCCAAAGCCAGGTCACATGGTAATCATGTTAAACAAGACTTGATTTGTTGTACCTTTGGGTTTAGCCTTTCCTGCAACCCAAGCCTAAAAATTCACCCTCCTCAAGTCCATGTGTCTTGTGTTAGCTTCAGTGTATGTAAAAATCCATATGGATTCCACTAATTAAAAGCATATGCTATGTGGGCATGCACAAAGCTAATTATGACACGGAACACATTTCAAAGCATGAAGCTTTAGAACAACCATCATGTGGTCTGCCTTAAAAATTTGTTACCTTAAAAAAATAAAATAGCCTTTTGATATTTCTGGTATGGCACATGATTAATGTGTGTGCATCCTAGGCAACCTCGTACTGCAATTTAAAAGAACATTCACACAGAGTTAAGCTCAGTTTTGATTGTCAATGACAACTCACTGAAGTCACTTTCACAACACCAAAAAAACCCACAAAAGGTTTAGAAGAAACTCTTTGCTTTAGCCGACTGATCAGGTTTTTGAAATATGCAAGCTACTATGGTGTTAATGACCAAAAGTACAGAGATGATTTTATCCAATATATTGAAATGCCTTAAAAACCCAAATTCCTTATTCCAGTGTATGCCAACATTGTGTAACAAAACCACAACTAAATGCTACCAACACTGGGAGAACTGCACAGACTACGTGAGCAGGAGAATGGAAACCCCAAAATATTTAATTTTATATACTTCTCAGGCTCTCAGTGCAGTATCCAGGCATTTCATAGCCATGCTCTCACAGCATAAATAGAAAACAGCTCTTCATGTTTTACAGGTGAAGGAGGAAGACGGTTACATCTGCAGAGAGATGAAGTGCTTTATCTTGTAGAATCAGCTGTTGTACACTTCAGAGGTCTGTCCAACTTTTAGGGTATGCATTTTCACTGCATTAAAAGTACACCATTGCTCTGCCGCAACACTAGTAGTCTCCAAGTCCGAGGAGTCACTAACTTCTTATACAACTATTAAAAACACCCTGGCTCTTCAGAAGACGAATGGCTGCACAGCCATTGGGTTCTTATACAAGCTGGTATTATCTTCAGGGATGCTGATTTATGAGGAACAAAATAATTACATTTTGATTTAAACCCTGGAATACTTCAGGTATTGCAATTCAAGCAAAGCATTTTGGGACGTCACATAGCTTGCACCATAGTATAGATTTGTGTGTGTTTGAGAATCAATTATCATTAATATAACAACAAGTGCCAATTGCTGTTCAAGCGTATTTAACTCTAAAGTTCTGCTGGGGATGTTATAAAGCAACTCATCTTCAGGAAAACAATCTGTAATTCCTGCAATTACTTTCCAGTATTTCCAATTTAGTGGCTTTTTGTTGTTGTGGGCTTTTGTATGGTTTGTTTGGTTTTTTTGAAGGGAAAAAACACACAGCCTAAAAAAAAAAAGAGAGAAGGATGAAAACATAAAATGTTAGAAAATAAAATCTAATAATCTGGCTCGTCTTTTCAAAGGACCTTCAGCAAATGGGATGATGAATTTTCAGTGAAGTTCTGTAAAAGAGTATATCTCTTGCCCTTTAACATTTTAAAAATTTGTGACCTTTGGCTTTGTGCTGTTCCCACAGATACTCAGGCAAAGTGAAGCCTTACACTTGTGGAAATACACGTTCTGGTAAAGGGTGCCTCTGTTGGTTATGACACCACCATACCAAGGCTTGCAGGATCTGGATTCACGTCTCCACTTTGCTAGAACTCCTGGATGACAAGTTTTTAAATTCCATGTCAGATTACAGACTTAAGAGTCTAAGGAAAACAATGCAATAAGTTTCTGGCTTAAGTGATCTAATTTGAACAGTAACGACATCTGCAAAACTGGAATAAGAGCTCTAGTGGTTTCCTTATTCAGCCTTTCTCTACAGCTTTGTATCAAGTTTGCTTATCTCACAAGTAATAAGCTATGTTGGCTAAAAGTAAACTCCACTTAACATCTGACAGTCAAACCAGATTCATTTTGGTGCTTGAACAAGCGAGTCTGACCAAGTCACATAGTGATCAAAGCCAGATCGATTTCCTTGATGCTGGACTGCTACAGCACAAGACCAGTTTATATCAAAATGGTGGTTTTCCCGATACAATTCAATTAGTTTGTGCTGTGCTGCTTTGATAACTCAAATTAGTCCAAAAAGAGCAGGTATGGACAAAATTAAAAGCAACACTTAGGAGACCCTAATCTCAACTTGACTTTGTTAGTCAGGCCCTGATTTATTTGCAAATGACTCAGTGTCACAGGTAAGAGGGCCACAAATACAACGATGAGATGTGAAAGCCAGTTTGTCTGCTCGCAGCAAGGTGGAGTGTGCAGTGCCAACAAACACTACAAATGAGGCCGTCACTAAAGTGGTATTTCTTACTATACAGCAGGGACCAAACTCTTCTTCCATTCATGACAACATAAACTCAAGGAGTGCTGTTTCAGTGATTTGTTTGTATTACATTGCTCAGAGAGGAGGGCAGAGTATCTGGAGCAAATCTATTCTCTGAATTTCTCTTGTCTACAGCTAGCACATGTTTACACATCTGACAACGACAGCATCTGAGGAGGGGTCCAGGTCCTTCTACGAGCTATTTAACCCAATTTCAATCACTGTTTTAGGAGATCAGAGCGGCATCAGGAAGCCAAGGTTGATCAACTGACTTGTTCCTTCCCTCCTTTATTTTAAATTAAAAATATTTCCTGACACACCCTGCATCTTTGTTTTAATTAAAAATGTGTATTCCTCTGTTGGTTCTAACCTTTATTTCTTTTCATGTCAGCCCTGCAGGAGAGAGAAAGTAAATGAGCATCTGTGAATGCCTCCTTGCTGCTGCTACAGTTGATGCCAATTCTCCCCTTCTTACCACTCAACTAAGTGCCCAGCTGGCTCTCCTTCTCAGAGAGCATTTCACAAGCTGTTTGACAAAGAGGCCATAACGTGCAAGTCTGAATTTATGCAGTCTCTGTCCTGAAGGAAATTAAGGATTCCAAACTGAGAAAAGTCCTGCTTCTCTCAAGGTGCTGTTCTGGAAGCACAAAAACATGCCCTAGGTGATATCTACTGCTTCAAATTGCCTCTAAAAGTTATAGGCATCTAAAAATAGCCAACTACCTAATCCCTGTGTTAACAATCCCCGTCAGAAAACAGTTTCAGAGCAATAGCTGTGCTGTAATGGTTTTTTCCTGCCTCCCACTTCTAGTATGCTTGACATATGAGTCAGAAAGCTCTCCCCTTCCATCTTAACAAGAATACAAGTACTGAAATGTATGCTTGACTGTCCTATGTACTTACATGTAATCCTGGGTTACAAGCTTCAAGCTTTGTTACCAGAGATCCAATTCCCTTTACCAGTACTGCCAAAAGAGGAAACAGTCAGTCTCCGACCTTCTTAAATACCATTTGTCCTCCATGTAAAAACACAGCTGTCCTAAAGAGGAGGACACCTATGTAGAGGTATCTAAGAACACCCTTAACATTCAGTAACAAGGCATGGTTCTATGCCATAGCTCAATCTAGAGCTCCACAAAGGCAGCTGATAAGCACATCATAGGACTCCTTTACTCTTCCAATGTCTTGGTGCAGAAGAAAGGATACTCACATGAAACATTTTAGAAATTAAAAGTGGTTGCAACTTCAAGTCAGCCCTCCCCAGAAAGGACTTGCTGTAGGGCATGGGATTACAGAATGTGGGAGAAGTTCGTGGCACCTCAGCATAAGCTATTCTGCCATTTAAAGGTCATCTAGTGGTTTGACTGGAGCAACCTTCACATCTGTTCTCTGCCTAGCATTACTTGCCATGCAGCAAGCATGCAAGTGCTGGGAATATCTTCTATTGGTCACACCTGAAGCTAGAAGATGAAGTATTCTATTCTGCTTGTAGTGTAGCTTCTCTTTGCTGCACTATACCTCATTGCAAATTCTTTGAAAATCTATTCCAGTGTGATATACATACAGCCCTTTATAGCACTACAATGTTAGCTGCAAATGAAAGCCATTCTTTTCTTCTCCCTATCCCCAGCCACACTGATCCCAAGAGGGCTAGTCTTCATGCCGCTTGTCTGTAAGTTTCAACAAAAAATAATTCACTGTATGTACGATAATTCCTGGAAGCCTGGAGTGAATCCTAAGGGCAAAGTCTATCGTCAATAAATGACACATCAGGATACCTGTCCCAAAAGGATTAAAAACTATTCTACAGTTTTAATTACACCTATGTATAAAAGTTAGGTTTTAATTTCCTTTTTCTGCATAACTGATCTTCACATTTTTATATTCGTTGCTAAGGAAGCTTCCAGTGTTTCATTTGCAAAGGTGACATCCACTGCATATCAAATTGAGTGCTGGCTGCCTTTTAGAATACACGTGATTATACTCATATTCCAGGATTTTCTTACTCTTCTGTTGGCCCCCTCTAATAATATTCTTTCCATACCTGTCCTCGCACTTACCATACCAACTAAGCATGATTCCTGAATTATTGATGAATCACTTTCCATTATGAATGCATATGAAACAGTTGTCTAGTAATGATCAGAATACTGTAAATAAGTATTTTTGTACCCAATAGTCAAGATATCTTGAGAGTAAAATTATTACATTAGTCAGTTAACACTTGTGAGACAGATTAACAAAAAATCCATTATATTCAACCTACCACAACAAGCAACACCTTTATAACACACAAATTTGTACTTCATTTTTTTAATATGATACCTACACTTTGTTAAGAAGATTTCCGTTAGGTTTGTACGGCAGCTTCAGCACTCTCCCTCTCCCCACAACCAGAAAAATATGTTCAAAAGAAAGAGATAAGCTTAATATTTATTTCTGGCAGAATAGGGGTCAGTCATATTCAGTTTCTGCAAAATTTGCACTCAAACGGTGAGAATAAGACAACACAAGAAGCAACATCATCCATCACCAATGTAGATTAATGTTTTATATTATGCTTCCTTTGCTCTTCTGGGCAGGGAGAAAAATGTGCATATTTCTCTGCTCTATAAAATTGCTAATAGACTAATTGAGCAAGTTTAATATAAAAACAAAAGGCCACCTATGATAAATTTGAAAGCAGCAGCCCACTCTTACAGCATCTACTTTTATTTAAGAATAAAAATACACAGGCATAACTGATCAGTGACGAGCAGATATTTCATAATCGTTAATGAGTCATTGAAAGTTGAACTATTTTGAAAAAAAATTATGTAGCCAAAATTGCCCTATGGATGGAGAGTTCCTTTTCAGATTTCTTTTCACATCTGAAATTCAGTTAAACAGATAACCATGTCTGAAAGGTAAATAACTCCCAGAAAAAACAGAATATGCTCCTCCCCCCCCCCCCAAAAAAAAACCCGACCTCCCAACAATTAAACAAATATATAACTGCCAAAAACATATACAAAGGGGGACAATGGAGCACGAAGATCAAAGATGACAGAATCAGATCACTTTAGTAGTATTGGGAGGAAAATACTGTCTCTCAGAAGAGTATCTACATACATTAACAGCCTCCTCAGAGTAAGTTAGAGGCTAAGAACAGGAACTAAGTACAAGGCATAGGTAGAACTATTTTGTTTGCAATAGCTTCCTTAAAATAAATTCTCCAATTTAAATGAAACAAGCAACAATAGCAAAACAGTCAAAAGTACTTCTAAGAGAAGAATAAAATGGTATTACCACCTCAGGGTGAAATGCAGGTAAAGCTGAGGCACTTTGAAGAAACAAACGGGGAGCAAAACCCGCCACTGGTGGCAAGAGCCCTACCACGGAGCTGTGTGCCTCAGCCTCATTTGGAAGAGTAAAGCTGCAGCAATGCTCACTGAGAAATAATTCCTCTCAAAAAACCTCTGGTTTATCTTTTTATTGGCATTCTAGTGAAGTCAGGATATCTAGATCGTGATTCCTGATTGGAGAGACTAGTTTAGCCAAGTCACCTACAGTAATTCCGGTATTTCCCAGAAAGCAGCTACATGTTCATCACATGCAAGAGCAATGAAGCATTGAACAGACAGGCAAGTGATTTTTCTTTTTTTTTACTTGATTTTAAGAGAGGTTTGGCAAAATCATCACCATCTTGCAGAATTATATTTGTGTAATTTCCAACTCTATTCAGATAAAAGCCACATCTTAAGTTATGCTAAGCCTCAAACTTTTAAAGGGTTGTTTCCAATCTTTGCATTACTTTGGTTGTCATTTACACTTCAAAACTCAAAATTGTTTTGAGAATATTAATCACTGGTTCTGCTGCTATTGGCCTTAATAAGGCATTCTTTTTTCTGTGTGTCATAAATCCTGTATTACTGTTGTATAAACTCAGCCTTATCACAGGCTTCCACTGGTGGATGAACAAACAAAAGCAGTGATTCCCGGAAAGCTGTTTTACAATAACGCATGCTTCTCTTGACTGAAACAACTGCAGAATATAAAAAGCAATGCTTCTGAACCATGACTGCATTAGGTAACTAGGTATCACTCACTAAAACATTGACGCTATCATATTGTGCAAAAAGACATGCCTGAAAATAAAGCGTCCAAACTCCATTTTAAAACACATAAAACCACTAGTGGGGAACGAAAATGCAGTCTGCAGCTCCTTAGGTGTGTGTGCCTGTTTAGGGTTTCTTATCCCTTCAAACTATTTGTAATTCTGTGTCAGAAGAGCAAACAAAATGAAGCGTAATTTCTTCTTTACTGTGATCAATTCTCACAGCATTTGAAGGAAATATAACCTTAGCAGATGCCATAGCCCTTATGTACAGTTTATGGTTTATCATCTGAATCAAATACTCAGCTAGGTATTTTTCCCACATGCTTAGGTACCTTTCACTGCATGTAGAGAATTAAAGGTGAATGATAAGAGAGAAAAAACCTGTCTTTTAACTAACACTAAGCTTAAGATACATATATTGATCCTTATTCTAAAGTATTTTTACACTTATTGGTTAGGTAATTTCATATTTGATCAGAGTGGGCATAAAACATGCCTACTGACTGATCCTCAGTTTAGTCTCCATCAGCGCCCAGCTGGGCTTGCTCTGCCAGGGTAATACTGACTGCCCGAGCAGCCGGGGTCTGGGTGGCAAGACGCCCAGTTTGGAATAGCTTCTCTCAGTTCTGCCAAGGAAATACACATTACTAACCAGTAGAACTATTTGATACTTAACTATTCCAGCACAGATTATTCTTGAAAACTTATTTTTAACCTGACCTTAGCACTTTTCTTGAGAAAAACCACATGATCATCACTTTCTTCTCTTCCTCTACTTACTACTGACATTGCCAGAACAAAAGCAAACCATACCTTACAGTTTTGATTTGCCACATCTTAAGTGTATGTCACATTAAGGCCTGGATTCTTCTGCTTTTGTGTTATACTGAGGCCCAATCTGGTCACTAGACAGGTTGAGGATGTAACCCTGAACATCACAAGAACCACAGTAACCATAATTACCATGAGAGAAGAGCCATCCATACAAATAACAGTGATCGGAGGGTCTGGGTTTCTATCTGCCAAAGCTGTCCTCACTGGTACCAGAGTAAGACTCCAGTCTACGTATACTTTTACTCTGCTATACTCTTTGAGAAATTAAATGGCTCTTGCAGGAGCAAAAAGCTTTTTGATGCTATGGCCTATAGCATTCCTGATATACATATGGCAACCCTAAGCTAAGGGAGGCTGAGTTAGTTTTGTTTCAAGCATTCCACCTCATTTAACTGCAGCTGTTAAACACAGCTTGCTCGGATTAACTTCTCATAAGCAGACCTGGACACAGGTTTGATTATGCAGCTCTCAGGATTGAGCTGTGAATAGATAACTGAACCGTGGGGGGTAAAAGGGAATACACTTCAGCAGCTATCTTGACTCCCGTGTTTCTGCAGACAGGATAGAAGAAACACTCCTTTTGAGTCCTCCTGCAATAACTATAGTATTTATTTGTGCCTCTATTAAACTTTTGGGGAAAAAAATGCCAAGAAGTGTAAAACTAGAGGAGATAGCCAATAAATCTAAAGGGAATCCAGTCTCCAGAGAGTGCAAGCAATGTTGTAAGGAAGGGTCTTCAGTTTGACTGGAAACAGACATGGTGGCACACAATTTACACAGTCTCATTACAGATAAGTGACAAAGAGGCTTTCATATTCACAAAACCTTTCGTGTGATTACAGATGAAGCAGACCTGACCTGAGCCAGGGCATATTAGGTCACACTTCCGTTAACAGCTGAAGCCACCTTTTCAGACAGTTGCTTGGTTCTTCCTTCAGCTTTACAGCGAATGGATAGGTGAAGGTGCATTTTCTTTTAAAATGCCAAAACCGAATAGACTTCACAATTCTAAATGCTAATCAATACTTGCATCAATTTTTATATGACACGGTTTTAAAAGTGCAAGGAAAAAAACAGTGATTTTCTACCAAGTCTCTACAGTAGCATTAAAAAAAAAAAAAAAAAAAAAAAAAAAAAACCCATCAAATTTTTTCTTAAAGGTCCCAGCAGCCATTCTAACTAGGTCCCTGTCAGCCAGGAAACCTGTCAGCATCCAGGGGAACTGCTTTACATTCTGATACAGGGTCTTGAGTGTAAGGTCAGACTGACACACAACGAGCTTCAGAGATGCAAATCTGCAATTTGTACATTCAAAATAACACTTGTATACACATGATCTGTATGTATAAGGGCAGATTTGCCATACACAGATGAGTCTAAACATTTTGCTTTTAGTCTGAACACTTTCCAGAAATAAGGATGAGTAATGCCCAAGATGAGATGCTGGTATTTCAACTAAATATTGATTACCTATCATAGTGTTATTTTCAACTAATGAGAAGGTCAATTCCCTTGCAGGAAAGAGGATTTGGAAGCCTGTTTTGTGTCCAAATGATACATGATGCATGATGACAGAACAACACAGTTGTGGTATTAGTAATCACAGAAGAGCAAACATCTAGAGTTAAAAATTAGTATATTTGGTCTGGATTTCGAATACAGGAATATTAGAAAATCTAAGAATTTACCCTAGTGTCTTGCAAAAGGACCACTACCTCTAATACTTGCCTTATGGCATTCAAAATGAGTATTTATTTCTCATTGTCCTGTTTACATTAACCTCTCATGTTCTTGAGTTTTCTCAAGGATATTAATTCTTATAAATAAAATATATCAGCAATATTTATTTCTTGGACTAGGTAATGCACTGTCCATACAGCATTCATTCAAGACATATCTCCCCAACACATGTGCGTTAAAAAAATCCAGTGCTCCCAGCAGCTACAGTTAATAGGCAGGATACCTGCAATTACCCACCACACTGTGCCTGAGCAGACTTGCGGACAAATACGAACAAGATCCACTCAGGCTCTTATCCAGCTGGAAACCACCAATATTGAAGTCAACAACCTTTCAATTAGCTCAGACTTGTCCTAGACTCACCAAGACCCAGAGACCCTAATTTGAGGTTCATTTCCTGACAATTCATGGGACAAGCAGTTTTTCATCCAGCTGAAAAGAAAAGCGTATGTAGCATTTATATCTTTAATAATTCCACTTCAAGTGTTTCTGATTCTTAGGGTGGAAAACAGGTATGGAACTTGTGTGGTTACATTTCAAAGAAGCTCAGTCGCTGAAAAGTCAGAAGGTACTTCTCAATGTCAGAAGTCAGATGGGTCAAGTACCCATCTACAACAGCTTCTACTCTGTGTTAGTTCCCACTGTAACAGGTGAAATGGAGAAACTCACTGGACCAGCTTTACCACAGGGTCTAACATACACACTGTGAGCTTGCACTAATGGAGAATGTGAGGAAAACTCGCTCTTAGTGAGCTGCCCTACATCCTCTAGACACATGGTCAGAAGTATTAACCCTCAGACCAACAAATAAAGGAGGAGAACCATGTACACAGCTAAATCTTCACACCAGGATCTTTCTTGTCTAACATAGTGTCGGGAGCGGAAACAGCCCCTGAACTCCCCACTCCGGGTCTGATTTTTCTTTTAGGAACACAGACTAAAACATCACTGTTCACCAGCTTAAAAGGAATACCAGACCTAAAGGACCAGGAGAGGCCTGTCTCTAGTGTGTTTACAACATGAGATAACCCAACGGTACTGCAATTCTAGCACAAGTTTAGGCAGCTAGAGAGGTTGGGCAGGCAACTTGTCTCCAGTACTCCAGGAAAGGAGGTAACAGCTACTTGGGCTATAAATGCTCTGTAGTGCTCAGAGCCGAAAATAAGAAATTAAGATAAAATGTATCCATGGCAAAGGATAAATGTAGGATCAGTGTTTGCTGATGTTGGGGCATTTCCAAAAGATACCGGTGGAAGTGTAGTCTTTATAAGATAAACAAGCAAGCCTTCCATTTTGGTTTCCTCTCCCAGGCTGAAAAAACACAGGAACAGGGTTGAATAACAGGTCTTGGAACGGTGAGCCAAGGGAGGAGAATTCTCAGCTAGACCATGTTACAGATGGAACAAATCCTCAAAGCCCCTAGGTCTCCTCCCCCTTGGCGGGGGGAATACCTCTGAGGTATAGCAAAAGGAGCTCTTAAACTCTTTTTCTAGAGGATGTATTTTGTGTGTTCCAAAGTGGAACGTTCTTAACAGCCAGTAGCTTAGATACAGCTTGCACACAAATTTTCAGGAAAATGTACTGAATAAAATTATTTTAATCATGAGGACTAGGAAGCTTTTTTACTTCTCCCTCCTCCCACCCAGGCTAACACAGAAACTCCCAGTTTTTGTGTGGGCACCATATTCACACAGTATCTGTGTTCCAGAACATTATCCTTCAGCTGGGGGATAGACAGAACCACACACAAACTTTGATTTTGTGTTCCTCCACCAACCTGACAGCGCAAAATCTCACACAGCCAAGCATGGGACCACTTTAAGCAAAATTTCATGTTCACTGTTGGATAGATGACCGACTATTTGCAACAGCTCATCAGTTTCTACACTTGCAGATGTAGCTATGCAGTGACTCCTATCCATTTCATGTTGTTTTGTGACACTGGAATTCAGACACATCACTGGGATGGTGTGTACTAACTTAAGGAACAAACAAACAGAGCTACTAACAGTCCTCTGGACAGCATCAGCCTTGAATGGAAAACTATGATGTACTGAACTCAAACGGAACACTAGGCTTGCCTGTCACCACTAAATTCAGGGATGACTTGCAACTTGTTTTTATTATAATAGCAAATCTATACACATTTCTGAAGTATTTGTTGCTAGTTGAAGGTGATAGAAGGGGATGAGATAGGTAAGAGTTAAATAAGTTTTGTAGGGTGAGCATTTAAATGAATCTTGTAGGATAA
>JAVJGI010000003.1:4150436-4170611 GCA_035590275.1 Ibycter americanus | reverse complement strand
GGGTCACCTCGTCACAGAAGGAGATGGGGTCAGCCAAGCAGGACCTGCCTTCCATAACCCCGCGCTGGCCGGGCCTGTATGGTTCTCCTGTAGATGCTGTGTGATGGTGCTCATCCATACAGTCTTCCATATAGGATGTAGTTAACTTGATGATCTCTAAGCTGAATGCAGCTTTAACAAAACACTAAACAATACACATGCTGCAAGCAGGCAGGTCAATGCATGTTACACTCTGAATCTGAAACCTGAATAGCTTTTATCTTTTAAGACTCACTTCTGGCCACAGTCTGTAAAATTGGATGTGAACAGCCCAATATCCCTGCTGCGGATAGCACTGGAGGAGAGCAGATATGCAAGACGTGTTCCAGATCCTCTATTTCATCACCACTTATGAACAGAACAAAGCAATATGAATGTTTTTCATTAATAAGGGTGCTATCATGAGCAGAATTTTGATAGAAAGAGTAGCTTTAAAATACTCTGCGGTTAGGTCTACTTACCTGTACATGTAGAGCGCACACCACTTCTGCACTCCAGAGACACCAAGCCGGCTTTTAAGATTTCAGCTAATGGCAGAACAGTTTCACAATATGAAGTGCTGTCTCTACATTTCATTTTGACTAAACATTTTTCATATCATACTGCATATAGTATAGGAACAGCAATAATGAAGCTATCCTAACTGCCGGCATAGATCTAGTTACACATGTGTATCTAACTACATCTACACGTGGGAGCTGTATCAGTTTATCAACTTCTTTTTTCTCATGCAACGCACTCACAACAGGCATAAAAACTGCAGGAAGGGTTTTAGATGCTGAGAAATTGGAAAAAAGCCGGGAATCAAAGCCTTTCAAGAGACTACAGCTCTGAAAACACTGCAATACCTCAGGGGCCAAACAGAAGCCAGATTGTAAGTTTGAGCCCTTGCTAGCACTTTCAAATTGTACTTATACAACTGAAGTATCTTGATGGACATTTACATAAATGCTAGTTTGCTCTCAGGCTAATTGGCAGTCAATTAACAGGAGGAAAGATTTTTGTCTGGCCAAACCCCAAGGCGCAATATTGTCCTAATGTGAAAACAGCATGGTTATTCCAATGGGAAACAGTTTTACTACTTGAAATATTTCAAGAGTCTACCTTGATCAGTCAGCTGAAAAGTTGACAACTACCAGAGAATAACCGAGTACATGAATCGGCTGCATTTGGCAGTGTTCCTTACCATTTCATGCTAAAAGGTCAAAACTGAACAAAAAAATCTTGAAAAATCCTATTAAACCTGTGAGATTTTTGTGCAAACTGGGGTTATCATACCCACAGTGTAAGTTAAATCCATACAACCATTTGTGGGTAATTGAATACAGAGAACAGAGCTAAGCACAACCACAGAGATGATGACAGGAATCCCATCCAAGACTGATGGATTTTCAAAAGCAACACTGGACAGAGCTGTAAAGCACGTGTCCATAGTCACTAGGTTTTCATCACCTGGACCTCAGTGTTGCAGAACTGTCAGGGATGCTATGTGACAGCTTGCCTCCCATCACAACACCTTCTCCAGCTTAATGTCACAGTGAGATAATCCTGTGCACACTGTTTTAATTGGATGACTATCTTTTTTACATAGTGCTTCCTCTGCATATTTTTATGCTAAAGTAGTTTTTTTCTGTGTATTCTGCATTACTATTTAATTGATTTAATTTCCTGTTCTGTTGCTCTAATATATAACATCCTGATAATTTTTTTTTTTTTTAAAGTCTCCAGACCACCGAAGGATCTTCAAGATACTGAATGAATTTATTCCGCTCAGGAAGCAGAGGTTAAGAGACTTTCCATTGATCAGAGAGTTCTTTATATTAACCACTAAAGAATCATCTAATTCAGCACAGCCCTGTTAGTGGCAATACTCTGAAAAAAAACCTTTCCAAAGACTAGGTAGACAGACAGACTTGGAAAATTAGCCAAGGCTGATAAGCAGAGCTGTCTTAAAGAAAAGAAATCTTACTAATAGCTTCTACACAACTGTGGCACCTCTACTTAAGAATAATCATGTGGGAAACCACTGCCTGTCTACTAGCTCCTCATGACAATCCAATGTATTGAATGATTAAGTCCACTTGCAAATACCTTACAGAATTTGACACAGGTAAATGGTTCAACATAGAACATTATAATATGTTATACGAATAAAATGTCACTCATCATTTTGCATAATTTTGATAAATTCTTTTGTTGAACTCAGAACTCAAGTCTTAATTTTAGAAGATCTAAGGATATATGGAATAATTAGTACAGAATGCTAACAACGTGAAATAAATCCTTTGGAAATGCTTTGACAGAAACTTTCACCAAAGAGTTTTTTGTGTGATTTTGATTTGTGTTTGGTTTTTTTTTTAAAAGAAGGTTGCTTAAGAAAAAAAATCACCACCACAGGTCTTGGCAAATGATAAATGAACAGCTATAAAGGGAGGAAAGACTGACAGTCGAAACAAGATGGTCTTCATGGAAATTACTTCACTGGGTAATTGTTTTGATTAGCCCCATCAAATAAGTCCCTCTGAATCCTGGGCATACTTAAAAACATCCCTGAAAATTAATCTAAACTCTTGAGTTTCTTATAAAAAAGAGTGAGTCATGACAGCACTGCAGCTGTGTGTAACTGACAGACATACAGCTGTGTTCCCCAGCGGGAATTCCAGAGCACAGCGCTTTCAGGTGTGCAAAGAGAACACAAAATGTACACCTGTCTTCCCTAAATTTTTAAGTTGCCTTTATATAGAAAGCCTCAAATAACCTCTGTTATGAAATTAGAAGGAGTAATTTTCTATTTTCTGATAGAAAATTATCTACTTATGAAGGCATTCTGGGAAATGACTGCGACTTGACAGGACAGACCTTGATGTGAAGCTATATGCCACTTCTTGTGGATGTAAATATTAACACAACTCTCCTGCTCTTCATTCAATTTTATCTAGGGAAAAATGGTGTGAACTTTCCATCAAGTTGAGTATTTGAAGTTATTTCACTTAAGCCTTTCTAGGGGTGCACACATTTCATTTGTTTGTACACCTACAAAATTCCGAACATTTTTACTAGTCAAAATTTGGTCTAAACAACTTCAAAACCTGAGAGCTGTTGGCTCATTTTTATTTAGTTTCCAAACTAATACTGAAGACAGGGAAAAAAAATATCCTAGAAGGTATTAATCTTTGAGATGCCAGAGATTTAAAATTAATTTCTCCTAGCTTCCCAAACTATAATTTAAACTACAATATTTTCCTTCTAAATGCTAGTCAATGTTTAGAACAATTATTTTTAAACATTCTTTGGTATGCAAATGAACCTACAGAGACTCAGCTAACCTGGACACCTTTGCTACAGAAGAACTAACAATTTTGGGGGTTATATTTTCCCCGTGCTTTCCTGATGTTTCTGTCTAGGTAGAATCATGGCATTGCACTGCCCCTCTCCCGTCCAGAAGACAGGCTGGAAGGAACAGAAGTCATTTACCTGAACTGAACTCCAAACTAGGAGTTCATGTGGCTCCCACTGTTGCCATAACAGAGTTGTTTCCTACTAGTAGCACTGGGAGTTACCCAAGCATTTTAAGAAAAGCTTTTAAGCACATACTCCGCACGTCCCTGAGGCTTGTCAAGCAACTCTCATCTGTTCAAAGTGCACCTGAAGTGCTGCTGCTGAGGCTCTGTAACTCCTACACATCATTCACAAACTTGCCACTCCAACCACAGTGTCAAGGCAATGGAAGAGCAGACACTACATTTCTACTGGTCCTACCATAACATATAAGGCATCAGCTTAATCATCTTAAATTATTTTCTTCTTTAGCCCATTAATTGTCATTTCATTAATTACAAATACATGCATACTGAAGTCATTGCAGTTATTGAATTTTTTTTTTAAGGTTACTTAATAGTTGGGTTTTTTGTAAATTCTCTCAGTCCCATTTTATTACCTATCAGAATACGCATCCAGATGCTATGTGTGACTCACACTGAGCAATGCAATCACAAACTTAGGGCTAACAGAGGTTTGAATCAATTCCATTGGCCCATAATCAATTCCATTATCAAATTCATTTCATGACTTTCAACTACAAAAGCCACAAAATTTCACTCCCTTAAGGCAACCACCTGATACCTGTGCCAGTGCTAAAATGCAAGAAAATCTCAGAGCTCCTCATTTACTGCAGCCCTACTATTCACCTTCTATCTCATTTTCTACTGGGGGATTGGACAGAGAGACCCAGGCAGAGCACATCAGGCCCACTGTATCTGGGTGTAAGATGAAGCTGTTCTTTCTGCCGATTACAAACCAGAATCACTGATCACAACAAACAGAGCTGCAATAGAACCTGTCTGCATAGAATGAAGCACCATATACCATATTCGTACCATATACAAATATTTGTACCCTATACAAATCTGATCTCATGAGTTTTGGAGAAAGTTACTATGGGACTAAATGATTGCAGCCCCTTGTTGCTGGAAGAGAAATGAAAGTAGGTTGAGAGAAAACATGGACCAGTATTAATATTGTCCTGCACACTGTGATGTTATCCATGCGAACACCAAGACTAAAAAAAAAAAATTAAGTAAATCTTATCATCTTGGTTGGTAAATGTTTTCCTCATAGCAGGCAAAACCAAATCTTGTCACTTCTGAAATGAGGGGCTGAGGTCTGGCAGGAGGGAAGTTGTTCCTGCAGCAGGGCAAGCAGCTGGGAGGTGCAGCGCAGGAGGGGGAGGAGGCCTGGGCTCACAGCTTCTCCTCGTGATGGGGCACGGAGGCGCAGGGAGAGGGTAGAAGTTGCAATGATGGCTTCTGTCAGCAGCACTCCTTGTCCAACAGAACCCAGCTCCTTCCTTGGCAATCCCACGCTAGCAACCTCTACAGGCTTTTGGACTCTAGCATAGTATATGCAAACAACAACTGTTTTCTTTACCTTTTGTAGCAGAAGGCCTAGGTTTCTACTTTGACTACGGTCACCCTTAATACTAAGACCAGGGCAGAGATTGCTGCCTTAGTTATTTGGGAAGTTATGGGAAATGCCCATTATTCACCAGATGCTGTCTTCCAGTCTCATCCCCCACCTTCTCTTCACTCTATTTTACCTGCTTCTTTTTTTTGACTTGTAGTATTGCAGTGATGCTAAGGATGCTATGGTGACATAATCCCACATATACAAAGCACTAGCATAAAATGACCTTGTCTTAGTAAAGTCTCTCCCTTAGAGGTATTTGCACTGATGAGTCAATGCCATTGCAACTCGTCTAGACTTCGGGAAGACCTAAGACATGCAAATCATGTTGATATCCACAGGCATCCCTCAGGACGTGGGTACCCATCACACTGCACTTGGTACAATCAAATATATCCACAGATATATTCACAAATAGCAATTCAGAAGGAGTGCACTGAAGAGCAGCCGGCACTTGGTTCCACCTACACAGAGTATGCTTGTTAATATTTCAATATGACAGCAAATATTAAAATGTGAATGTAAATATATTTAACTGACTCAGTATGCAGTGGGCCAGTATTTTCAAAGCACCTGGTACTCACTAGACTGTATTCCCCACACAGAGGCTGAGAAGTTTTGAAAAAAAATCCATCCCCTTTTTAATACCACATTCACAGTGAGGTCCACAGTGAGATTCATATTTCAAAATGAATCATTTTCAAAGCTCAGAGAGTAGGCATATTAGCTATGAGTTTTAGTATATTAACTGTGAGATCCTGGGATGAAAAACGTATGAAGCAAGTTTATAGTAAGTGGTCTGTCATTTGTTTGAAGTATATTCAGAGCATTGTTCCTTTCACTTTAAAAAAATTAATTAAATATATATATAATTTTAATAGATGTTAGTGTACTTAAAATAAGTGCATTTTCAAATCATTTAATGAATATTTAATTGGCATGAATAATTGTCATTAAGCACAGAAAACAGAGAAACAGAGATAAATGTTGTTTACCAAAACTGCTTTCCATGACATCATTTGTGTTGCTTGATAGTGAAGAACTATTGATTTATCCCTGTGACCATTTCTTTTCCATTCTTAAACAGCTGCAAACAAAGTTTTGCCTTTATCTTGTAGCTCAAATCAAAGAACTTCATGGTTATTTTGAAGATCACATTTAGACTCATCTTATATTTGAGATAAGAAATTAGGATCCTTGAGTATTTCACCCAATTTCCATCACTTCCAGTGAACAGAAGTGATGCACGATAAAGAAGAATATTATGAAATGCTCAGTGCTGGTCTCTCTGTCCCATTCACATTCCATAACAACATTCACTCTCTGCTGCTGTCCAGGCCACAGTGAACGTCTCCATTATGGCACCTAAAAATCCTATTCTGATGAATTAAAATTCATATTAGGGAACTGCAATCTAAACCTACAGACAGTGCTTTGTACAAAAGTCTGAAAGCAACGGACACAACTGAGCTCAGAGGCTTTACTTATTTTAGCATTAAATTGCTATTCCCTGTTAACTAGGCTAAAGGAAACAAGGAACAGCACACACAGGGAAGGCGTCTCTACTACCAAGAGCTTCTGAAATCTAAATAAAGTCAGATGGAAGCTGTTCTTCCTTATATAGTCTACAAATATTTGCCTGGATTTCTAATAGTAACTTTATGTGAAGTATGCCCAGTAATTTTAGTAGCCATTATTCTCCATTACCTGACAAAAATGAAAACCACACCTTTGCGGCATGAGGGGAGGCAGGGCACACAAACTGATGAATATATATTTTAAACAGCTTTTTAGGACAGATGAGAAAGGCAGCTTGCCAAAAAGTATGCATACCACAGCACTAGTATCTATTTAGTAAATTTAAAATACCATCTGTCTTCAAATAAACTGGATTTAAGTAAAGTTGTGCAGCACAGGATGTCGGTTTCAGGAAAAACTTCATTTAAAGCCAGCAGTTAATATACTATGTGACATTAAAGGTTAGCTAAGTTAGCTATACTTCTATATGATAGAGCACAACTCTAGAACCAAAGGCAGCTTACAAAAGGCAGAGATTGGGGAGGGAACAATCTAGCAATATGGTAGAAGATCAAGAAAAATTTCTGAGATTATTTTTCCTTTCCCCCTAGCAAATAAAGTAACAGTCTGTGGTTTTATTTCAACGACACTTGAGATTCTGAAGTTTGAATATTCAGCTTATCTGAGAGGGTAGCAGGTAAACATGGTTAAGCTTTACCTTTCCTATTGAAAGTTAATTATGTTCAAATCTAATGCAATGATTTATTAGATATCTAACTAGAGCTTTATCAATCTACATCAAGCAAAAATATATCTTCTCTAATGAACCCAGGAAAGCATAGCTACAATGTTTTTAATTACCAGCATAAACTCTTTGGGGCTCCTCATTACTAGGAATGATTGCTTTTAATACATAACTAACCACTTCCATTCCAGCTCAGCCTTCTCCAACGCTACACTGCAGCATCCTGTACGCAGGAAGAGACCTGGGCATGTCTGACCAGGCCATCATGGCTGGAAAATTAAACTGCAAAGTCACAAGGACATAAACAGCTGGAGTGGGTGACCCGAAATAGTTCTGCTCTGCTCCCTCCTTCAAGAAGTCCTCTGTGAACTTACAGCTTGCTATCCTTCCTAAATCCTTCCCCTCATGCTTATTTAATCTGTTTTTCTGTACAGGAGGAACACATTTGTAAATGTTCCCCACCATTCCTTACAAATGAAGAATACACTCTTGTATATAATTAAGATCTAATCACTTAAAAGACATAAACCAGAATTTATTTCACTGGCATAGGCTTTTCAACAGCAACAAGAGGCTCTGAGCAACACTTGGGATCCCCGTACTCGTCTGTATGCAAATGTGGTCACAAAAGCTTGCCACCTAGAAAAGCAGAACAGATGGGAGACACATCCAGATTAAGTGATTTCAAGGAATACTGGCACTGAGCTAAGAACTAAGCACAGATCTTGCAAGTCCCAAGTGCATGTCTTTTCCACAAGATCATTTATTCTCTGTCAACAGAAAGCTTTGTGTGAGCCAAAACCAAAAAAGAGAAGACAAATTAGGTTCCAGCCTATAACGCAGGTCCTTGATGACAAATACAAGGTGTGATTTTATTTCTTAAAATAAAATATTGATTACACTTAAGGATTTCCATCCTTCCTCTTTTCAGTTTATTTAAAGCTGAACCAAACTCTTAAAAGAACTATTGCTTCATTATAGAAATAGCCCATTAAATAACTGTTAGTACAATAACTTTTGTTGAATCACATCTGCACAATTTCTCTCTGGAACATTTTCTACCTTGAGCTGATGTTTAACCAAAAATTCCTGAAGTTTTGGAGAGTTTAGTGTCTCAGCTTAAATTCAAGCTTCCACAGTATCCTTCTTATAAAATCCACATCCACACCACTATGAAGATTAACTTTACAGCTAACCTTATTCAGTAAGCTCAGGCTATCTAGATACGCTATCTGCTTTTGTGGTAAAAAACCAAAGGCATTACAAGTCAGCCCATAGATGGCCTTCTCTCCTAGCCATCTCCCACATAAGTTGAGATGAGCAGACATCGGACAGACAGAAACAGGGCACGGGCACAAGCAGTTTACAGATGGAAATATCTCAGCTACTCCAGCTGATAAACAATGTGGTTGATTAGCAAATTTGATCTGGAGACTACTTAAGAGGTATTTTTCACTTCTACTATCTTGTTCATCTACTTCAATCTGCCAGTCTGGTTCTGCCACTCCCACTTGTTCTTTTCTTTCTTCCCCCCGCCCCTGTAAAACAGTCCCATTGATTGAGACTATTTGCAGAATAAAGTACTAGCCAGTGAGGAGATCAAAACATATCTGAACACATAAAGGTTGTTCTGTCTGTCAATACGTTTTCAAACAATTTCTTCATGAGCAATGTAAGCTTTGGGAGTTCTGTTCACCATAGGCATGCTAACCACCAGATAACAAGTCATTCCCTACTATTCATTACTAGACAGGTCTACTTCTAACAACAGAATACAATGGCTCAGAATTCTAGGCCATTAGAGAACAAGGCCAGTTCTTTAAAACATTTCAAATTCAACTAATGCTTCTACTGCAGTCTTTCCTAAAGGCATCTCTTCCAATAAATAAATTGCAACTACAGAAAAAAAAATGAATCTCATCTAGGGGAAAATCTCTAGATTAATGTTAAGCCCTTTTTTTTTCTGCTGCTATTCTGCCTTTCTTCCATATTTTCACAGGCAGTCTTGCAATTCTTTGCCCACACAGTACTATTACAGAGCTTCCTTAGCTGTCCTTATAGCACTTACCAATGCACACACAGCATGCACCCAGGGCAGTCACAGCACACTTGGGTGAAACAAACTGTCTCCTTCATCCCGATATTGATGTATGTTTGCCCACATTTTATTTGTCATCAATGTTCTGTGCAATTAATCATCATCTTGATTCTGTATGCAAAGGTGTAATAGGGAAAGCAGCAGGATACAGGCAGTTGGCGAGATGAATTATACATACGCACTAGCTTAAGTACTCCCCTCCCTTAAGATACTCACTTTGAACTTGGACTGATAAGAACATGTTGAACAATTGCTGCGGTTTGATAGCAGAACTTGAATGATTTTACACTGTGCGTCTATGGCCCCATAAAGTCTTCCTGAAGTTTTTACAATGTTTATTTGAATATTTAACATTCAGCAACGGAACACTGTTTTACAACTTTCCTACTTGACTTAGTGCTTGCTGTTTTATTTTGGGTACTATATTGCTGGTAGTTTTTATTTGCATAAAGTTGCTTCACTAAAGAAATAAAGATGTATTTCAACTACAAGAGCTTGGAGTAGAAATTATTTTTCTCTTTCCTTTACCTTGTTCCCACTTCGAAAAGAAGATCTTGTGTTGCTTGAAAACAGAAGCATATAAAAAGACAGATCACTGGTGAAACAAGCCTTGAAAGAAGCACTTCAGGTAAACATGGTTAAGCCTTACCTTTCATACTGAAAGTTAAAGTAATTATGTTTAAATCTAATGCAATGACTTCTTAGATATCTAAAACACCTCAAACTTTGGTGACAATCAGCTACAGCTAGCATGCTAACAATTATCGGTACACCACTACTCTTATCTGCTGCATTTTTATACCTCTTTCCTAGCCTCAAGAATAATGGCAGCCACCAGACTTGCATCTTCCTGAAGGGGCAGGACATGTACAAAACTGATTTAATAAGTTTTGGTACTTATGATCTGGACTGAAATGAGGCCTCTATTAATAATATAAATTAAATCCTTCATAAGTTTAAGTACTCTAAGGGTTTGTAAGGGGTTTTTAATGCTTCTCCACATTTACCTATTTTACGGCACACAGCTTGACATAATATTTCAAATAGCAGGGAAAACACGCTTAGACTCACACTGACACTTACTGAACAGCCCCAACATGGAAGGTTTTAAAACTCCAGATAAAAAGAAATCCACAAGTCTACCGGCTATCATGGTCAAGCAGTTCTGGTACCAACTACACGTAATGGCAAACATGGTCTGAAGAGGGGGCTGAACTGTTACCCTTCTAGCATTGCTGCAAGCAAGAGTAACATGAAATGATCCCAGATCATCTCTACACAGCACCCATGACTTGGTCACACTAGCAGGTACAGGCTAAGGAAAAAGGAAGCCACCTTTCTTCCTTTCCTCCTCCCCTGCTCTCAGTACAACCGTTATCTCTGAGGATTGATGGTGTCTATATTCGGATAAATAACTGACTTAAAGATGTGAACAATTTATTTTAATACTCTTCTTGTAGAGGATTTTACTGAGTCTAAGAATGTTCATTTAAACACAGGCTGGAAAGAGCCACCCTCCTTGATTAATTTGGTCTATAGCTAAACTACCTTTACATTATTTGTTTATTATTACTTATATACATCATTACAAACTTTGGACCCAAATCTGGCCCTGTCTCTGCAGCTGGATGAGCTTGCCCTCATTTCACCTGTGTCATGGTCTCCCTCTCAAAGGCTGGTGTCATCTTTTGAGAGAATTTCTTTTCCAGGACCACTTCTGGTTTTATGGAGGGGCTGGCAGAAGAGAAATACCACATACTACTTCTGCTTACCAATAGTCTGATACATCCGATTCTTCCCAACATCAAATATGCGCCGTAGAGATAAGTATGAGGCAGAAGTATGGGAAATGTAAAATTACTAGGCAATAACACTGTCAAGAATGCATTTGAACACACGAGCTGTGTTGCTATAACACCAGCCCACTTTTTCTCTTGTTATGACATCATTTACCTCAGACAAGACAGCCACTTTCTGAGAGGAGCAATGAGGTGTTCCCAGAGTGCATCTCTACAGTCACTTTTACCTTCCTTCAATGTCAACAGTTACAAAAACCCTGAGGAAGCTGAATCTGTGCAGAAGATGGAGAGTTCAGTTCAGCTGCATTACTCTCTTGTACTTTGGAAATGATTAATGGATTTACTGGAACTGTTTACAGAAATGCTTAACTGTAAGCAAGTATTAAAGTGTCTTAAGAAACTGCTAAATTCAAACTGAAGCAGAAATCCAAATATTAATCCTGTAGTAAGGACAGAAACAATGCCATGGAATTCAGTGAGCTTAATTTTAACACAGTGATTTCTAAAGCATGACAGATACCACCAGCCAAGAGGATCCAGCACATTACTGTCTTAAAATGGTGGCATTTTTAATTAATTGTAGCCAGGGCAGGGGGGAATTAACTTTAACAAAGCACTACGCAATGGAGAACCCACCCTCCAAGAGTGTTCAGAGTATCGCATACTGAACAGTCCCAAGTAGCGGCTAAATATAGCCCAAAGCTTCTTGGAGGCAGACTACAAGGCAGAGCACAGGTTATTGCAGCAGTCACTGCTCCACGTGTTAGGCCATCAGGTACATAAGACTATTGACGAAGAAACCTTCCTCCTTCTGCTCATGAACAACAACATAACCCAAAACAAAAGAGGGTTGGCAGTCTTGTTAGTATCAATTACACATGAAAAATGTATCTTTGCAACTGTTTCTCCTTACATAATGCTTTATCAAGACTACTGGCACTGTTCATTGCCTTCACCTGGTGACACAATGGAAAAATAATTTAATTAGACTGATTGAGGCATAAAATAATAATGACTCTTACAAGCAGAAGTTAAAGGATAGTGCTCTTCTTTGCTGCTCAAAGTATTTGAGAGATGTCGCGTGAGTTCTTAATTTTGAGCATATGTTCTTGCTCTGCAGAACCCAGTGTATGATTCATCATTCCGTATAAATTTACCTTTGAACATGTATTTAAGGATACCGTATTTGAGATTGTGATCATCGTATAATACAAAATACAACTAAATAAAAAGGTAGCCTAATGCATTCTTAATATTTGTGTGTAATAATAAATCACCCATTGAATTAAGCAAAGAGATCTATAGAGAAAAGTTTAGGAAAAAAATCCAGAGTTTTTATGAACTAGGTCACTCAACAACTGATCATCATTAATGATTACTACGGTAGTATTTAAAGCCAAAGAGAACCTGTTGTCCTTTTGCACTACAGGAATGTGTTCATACTACTGAGCTCACAGTGACAGCGATAAAAGCAACAACTTTACCAGCTGACAAACAGAAGGTGGCAGAGACAACTCAGACGGATAACAGTGAAATATGGCACACTGTAACAGACTGCTATAGGTGCACTCCCAGCTGCGCGAGCTTTCACCCAAAGACCTTCAGTCTGATCATTTGGTAGAGGAGTATGATGGTATTCATGAGGTAGGCAGGAGGCACCAAACCAACCCCGAGCAATCTGGGATGGTACAGCATTCCCATACTGGAGCGCCACTCTGCTATTGCACTGTCTTCCAGCATCCGCAAGACTGAAACACCAGTGGATACTCTCCGTTCTCATAGAACGCTTATGTTCTCATTTACTCCCTCTCAGCAGCCCAGAGTTTTAAGGACACCTGCCATGCCTTCCTCATCTATAAAGCAAACGGACCTTGGCATTTCCCCTCTCCTCCATGTCAGCTCTTTAACACTCCTGAGCTCACCTGCTCGCACCTTCCACAGCTCTAACACACCCTTGAGATGAATTCTGTGCACTCTTCTGTTCCCTTCAAGTTACGCATTCCAGGAGTGGCATATTGCATTCTCTGGTCTTTTCACAAGTAATTTCTAATCTTCTTTTATTCTTTTGCATGCTACCAAACCATTAAGCTGGTATTTTAAAATTACCCAAAATTATTAAAAAAAAATCTCTTTCATAAGCAATAATAGCAAATTTTAAACCCATCAACATGTACAGATATTTAGGACTGGTTTTCCCTCTGCATTTTTTTGTGTCTATCAGCACTGAGTTTCATCTGCCATTGTATTGTTCATTCATGATATTTTATGCAACTCTTTACACTCACATCAGTGTCATTTCAACACTCTGGAATAATTCAAACCCTTTCCTCCTTAATTCAGTACTTTTTCCAGGTCAGTTACGAACTTCGTGAATGCTACAGGTCTTAGTTAACGCTACTAGTAATGAAATCTGGTCCATAATACCTGTAACTGTCTGGAGTTTTTATCCTGTTTATTTACAGTGGATATCTAGATAACATTCATCTACAAATGCTTATTCTGTAACGGTTTGGTTACTTTAGAGGCCTTCAGTGAAAAAGTTTTTGGAAATACAAACACCACATCAAGAAGATCACTGTTATCAATCTGCTCCTTCAAAGAGCTCTAACAGAACAACAATACTTCATCTTCCTCTACAAAGACATACAGAGTTTTTGCTACTGAAATCATATTCATTCATAACTGAGAAATGCTGTCATTTTCGCATTTCATAAAAATAGGTCTCAGCTTAATATAAACTGCCAAAGGTACCTCTGAAGAAGGATGCAATCTCTTCTATCACTAGAATACTATGATGAAAGCTCTATGGTAAGCACAGAATGAGTCTCCTATTCGAATAATCTGATAAATAGAGCCTGTACCTTGAAATAAATTGAAACTTCTTAGAAAACAGAAAGTGTAATGGAGAAGGTTCTTGATGCAGTACATTGGATTTTGTAATGGACCAAATAAAGCACTTAGTTCTGCAACACAGCACGTCCATGGGTTGCTAAAGTAAAATGATTGTCCAAGGTGTGGGTCATAGTCCCAGCTTTTACAAGATCACATCGAGCCTGCTTTGGGCTGTTCAGCAATACTTCCTCTACAACCCTTGTACCTGCTGTGATTTGCACAGCTCCATCTCTGCCAAACCAAATGCGCCTAAATCACACTCTCATTATACAGGAAAATTTTAGTCAATTCCCAGTCACTCATCATAGCATGATACACTTCAGATCAAGCTGCCAGATAAACCTGGACAACAACTGTCACATGAGTTTCTCCTAGTTAGTCATCAATTTTCCTAGCATTTTGCCACAAGTAAAATTTGTCACTGCTGGTGTTACCATTTATTACAGAAACAATATAGTCTTCCCTCACAAAAAAGCTACCGCACAGCTTCTCTGGTTACTGTTTACGCATAATATCACCACGAGTTACACTGCAACCTTCAGGAACCCTATACCTTAGTACCTGCACTAATGGATCATACTAGTTCACTTTAATCAATGCTTACTGCCTCAAGGAACAGAAGTATGGTTTCTTATTGTTACAGACATGCTTTTAAAGGGCTTGCAATACTTTTCTTTAAAAAAAAAAAATAAAAAAAGAAAAGTTCTAGCCATTTGCTCTGAATAATTGCCCAAAAGCAGGTCCTAAAATAGGATCTGAGCACATTTAATTCTGTTCAGGACACTGGTAGAAGGAATGACAATAGTATGAAGAAATTAACAAACAGCTCAGATCAATCATTACTTAATTTACAGAGCTTGGTGTTCTCCACATAGCATGTGCTCAGTAATAAGCAACTTCATTAAGCATTTACAGATCATCTGCAGCCTGGTGTTCCTGACACATGCATGTGGGCTGATTTTCAGACAACCCTTCTATGCTTCAGCTGCTGTTCCTCCTCAAACTTATTACATCCAAAAAGGGGAAAGTGCTAGAAGAGCACTTCAGGGCATCCCTTCCAACTTCTACCATGAAAAATAAACCTAAATCCTGTTTTCATCAACTCTTCACTTCATAATAGTTAGTTCTGTCCTTAAAGAAAAAGTATTCAATATCCTCAACTCCTCCAGTAATTAGAAAGCCTATTTCCAGCTTTAATAGTTCTTATCCTATTTGTAGTGGGTTGTTTCTAACCAGCACCTGAAATACAGAGCATCAGAACAAGGATGGTATGTAATTGATGTTTTTCTTCCTGTTGAATCAGAGTTCAGTTCGATGCTTCTTGAAAAGCCTTAATACTGCATCAGCCCTTAGCTTCTGCTTTTGATCTCCCTGCAAGAGTGACCACTACCAGATTCATTAAAAACAGCTTGATGATTGCCCTCTGCTCATGTTTTTTCGACACGCTGTATACACAGCGAGCTAACTTTAATTCTGCCGTTCCTCCTATTGTGCAAACAGCTCTATCTGCTGGGAATGTGCTAATCAGGCTCTGTAGGTCCAACTCACACACCATAAACACATGTCACAACAGCAGGCTGGATTTACCAATTTGCTTTCAATTCCTGCTGTTCTCTTCCTCCTCCAACTTCCTCCTCCTGTTTCCATTTGAAACAAAACAAACAGGTTTTCCAGCAGGAACAGCTATGTCTTATATAAAAAAACACAACAAAATCAAAACCAGAAAACCTCAAAACCAAAAAGAAAAACTAACGAAGCTGATTCTATGCTAAGCATTCACTTTTTCCATCTTTGCAGAACTTGTATGAACCAAACATTCCCATGTTTTAGAAACTAGTCACAGCCCAAAGGCACCAATACCACCTTCCTCCCGCCTCCCATCGGGGGATACATTAGTAGTTTATTGAAACACACTAACTTTCGCAATACCCTAGAGTTTCCAAACCTCAGTGGCAGTGCTTGGCCTCTAGGCCTTTCATTTTTTACCTCTGGTGATTTTTAGTTAGTGCTGGCACACACAGCTTATTTGGCATCCTCCAGCTGCCCTGCCTCCTTGTTTATCTGCTAAGCACAGACTCAACCTCTGCAGTCACCGCAAAAACCTCGGTGAAAAAAATCCATTCACACTGGATGAAGCACATCTACTCTCTTGATCATCACTGGGGGGCAGGGGGAAGTTAAGAGGTTTACCTCAAAACCAAGCTAAATCTTTAAAGGACAGGATTCTATTCCATCTCTGTCCTATAAGAGAGCAAAAAAGCTACAGGCTCCAGGTTATGCCATTAGTAACTTCCCCAGCCATACGAAACCCTAGTGCCTCGAGCTCATTACAACCTACAAATGTTCAAGGAAATACCAGCATAATGGCCTGAAATGGTGTTCAGTCAGGCGTGGCCAAGGTTAACCACCACAAGTAATTCTTAAAAATCAATTGCATTAATGTGTGCACAGAGCAGTTGGTTTTAATTTGACAAACTACCACATATAACTTCACTGGTGCTCCATATCTACAGAACAATATCGAGTGCCTGGAGCAAACAAAACATTTGAAGAATTTAGCTGCAAAAGGAGCAAACCTAAGGATGCGGGACATTCAGATGGTCCGGGGATTCTGCTGCAGCCGTGTTTTCAGGGATGGCCACAGACAGCCTTTCCACCACACGCCTCCACAACAGCTACATCTCCATGTTCCTCCGCCAGCTGCTTGCCAAATCAGAGATGGAAGTGCCATGCTCCACCAGGATGACAGCCTCCTGCTAGCCTGGGCTTGCCCTGAATCTATCAGAGGTTCAACTGAGGGAAGGCATCAGCCAGAAAAATGTTAGCCCTTGACAGTTCATGATGGACAAACCTCTGAATATTGGACAATTTTAAATAAATGTTATCACTAGGCTTGTATTCAGCCCAAGTAGACTACAGAGCCTCTTGCACAGAGAGAACAGAAGGGCTCCCCACGTAAAAAGCTCCTATATTGGGCATAGCCATCAGCATTTGGAGAACGGGAGGCTGCTGGGACCGGCACGTGGGCCACCAGAACCATTCTGTGCTGGCCATGGCCACTTCCAGTCAGCTCAGTAAAAGCCCAAAGCCTCAGCCAAGGAGAGCAGGGGCAGGGCCCCATGTGTGGGAAGGAGGTATGTTTCCATACACCACAGAAAGTATAGCTGGAGTACAAAGGCTGAGAAACAGCACCACAGGTCGCAGCTGTATGTCTCCTTAAAAGGCTACGCTATCAATTCAATACTGAATTCTGCCAGGGACAAACTAAACTATGGAAAAAGAGCTTTTGCAGTGTCCTGCTCCTCTTCATAAAATAATAAAATTAACCAGCATAATTCAGAAAAATATCTTGCCAATAAATTAAACAGTCTAGCCTTCCTCCACTGTGTTTTTCAAGTCAGTTTACTGTTGTCTTATATTAGACAAACGGTATCCCATTTCACAGTAGCACCTTCTCTGGCATTGCTTATCATTAACAAGCATATGCATGGCTTACCGAGGATTCCTGTCTTCTAGCCCACGGATCGCAATATCCCCTGAAAAACAGGAGCTGTTTGTGTAAAAAAGAACATCATATATTTTCCATCCTTTTTATAATGTCAAGAAGAGTTTGGGTATCTTCTGCTTTCTACATTGCACTTACCTGAACAATTTCCCCAGAGACACAAGTGAAAAAAAAACCCGCAACAACCTAGTTCCTTAAAACAAAAAATGGATATTTTATAACTTTAAAATATTCTGTACTCCTACCAAAAAACATGAGCAATGTATTGTTACCCATCTTTAAAGAAACTCGCATAAACACAAAGCATGATCAAATTTCTGCAGTTTACAAGCATACACTTATTTCTGCATTTGCAGCTCCTTTGTTCCCCCCCAGTTTGCCAAAAAAGCGTTGAGACTGATAGGGGAGGATTGACAGACACCTACTAGAGCAATATTCACTACCAACATTTCAAAGTCAACTGCATTTAGTAAGCACTTCAAAAGATACAACTTTGTTGCACAAATAAATGAGTGACACATTTTCACTGTAAAAATTGAGGAAAGCAATGTCAAGACAGAAACATGAATATCTGACTTTTCAAAGAATCTGTATATTTGTTAGCAAAACTGAACCAAGGATGAATTACGCATTTTGCAGAGACATACACTGACAGAGGGGGCAAGATTAGCAACACATTCATGTATTACAGAAAAGTTGAAGTATGTTTAAGTTTCTTCTGGCCAGAAGACTGAAACCTCAATAAGCATTTTGTTAAGAACTGTTGATTTTTCTGCAGCTGTATACAAGGCTTAAATGAAAAAGCAGATAAATCCAGACCTTTGCTCATAACTGTCAGCATTAAAACTTCGTACAGCTCTCCTCTATCAACTTCAAATGTACATAGGTGTTACATATAGAAGGCACAATAGATACAAATATGTTGCAATAAATAGCATGACTTAGGGATTCAAGGTAAAATTTTAAAGTTCTTCAAAAGCACTAAGTTTGAAAACTTTCCTCTGCCTGGAAAAACCCCATACCTTGATAAATGGCTTGTAGCCTTGCTGATACCTATCTCCTTAAGCTGAGGTCAGAGGCAACTAGGCAGCATGGAAGGTACAACCCTTCCTATGCCTTTTTCATTTCCAGCTGCATTTGATAGTATGAAATTCAAATACAATCCACCTCTGCTGGAAGTTATAACTGGACTGCCAGCTCACTTCACCTGATAGGAATTTATTCAAGTCATTCCATCCCACAGAAATTTGCCCTATTTAGGCAGAAAATTAATTTATGAAGAATCAGAAATAAGCCTTGATTTCACTACATTTACTTCTCCATATGTTACAAATGCAGAAGTGTTAAAAGCACAGACCTTCACAGATAATGTGAGGCCAGAGAGCCCTCAGGACTGGAAATCACTCTGCCTACATTCAACCACATGCCCCACTTGCTGCTGTTGCCCCTACCTGCCGGTAGGACAGTCACTTAACCTCCTTGCCCTTTCTTCTCACCCACTTTGAAATGCCTACCTCCAAAGAGCTCACCCTCCTTCACAAGTGTATACAAAAGTATAAAACTGCTTCCATAAAGAAAAAAAGATGGGTCATTGTCATAGGAGATTCCTTGTGAAGGGAACAGAAGGCCCAGTTTGCTGGCCAGACCCATTTCCTAGGGCAGTCTGTTGCCTCCCTGGGGCCTGGGTTAAAGATGTGAAGGGGAAGCTTCCTACCCTGGTATGGCCCTTAGATTATTATCCATCGTTGATTTTTCAGGTAGGCAGCAA
The DNA here is from genome assembly GCA_035590275.1 of Ibycter americanus. Taxonomy (NCBI): domain Eukaryota; kingdom Metazoa; phylum Chordata; class Aves; order Falconiformes; family Falconidae; genus Ibycter; species Ibycter americanus. Next base: position 4,151,285 of record JAVJGI010000003.1, on the reverse strand, counting down.
TGAAGCTGCAACAAGAAGTCTGAGGGCAATCAAGAGAGACTTTCAGGGCCTTGGGACGACTGGTTAAGGGATCAGAAGCACAAGAGGATTCTCCTCTGTTCTTCCAATTGCAGGAAACGATGAAGGATGAAACAGGAAGAGCCAGCAGATCAATCCCTGGCTCCAAGCCTGGAGTCACCAGCAGAATTTGGGGTTTTTTGATCGTGAGTCAGTTTACATGACACCAGGCCTTCTGGCAACAGACAGGGTACATCAATCTGTCCCAAAGGGGGGAAAGGGATAAAACCAGGCTCGCAAGAGATAAGCCTGGGGGCAACAGGCCAATGTTTGAGGGACAGTGTACTAGTGAGGTCCTTCAGTCTGCCGTCTTGGTGGAGGTAAGGGATGGAGATCCATGTGGAAGCAAAGGCACAAAGGTTACTGATGTGTTAGAAACCACGGAAGTGCCTGAGAATGGTCACAGGAATTAGAGCTTCTCCTCCAAAAAAGGTGGCAGCATCAAGAACCCAGCTGAAGCGCACCTACCCCAGCGCACGCAGCGTGGGCAACAAACAGGAGGAGCTGGAAGCCATTGTGCAGCGGGAAAACTATGATATAGTTGCCATCACAGAAACATGGTGGGATGCCTCGCACAACCGGAGTGCTGCAATGGTTGGCTGTAAACTCTTGAGAAAGGATAGGCAAGGAATGAGAAGCAGTGGGGCAGCCCTGCATGTTAGGGATTGTTTTGACTGTAGAGCTTGACAATGGTGACAGTAGGGTTCAGTGATTATGGGTGGGAGTCCAGGGGAAGGCCAACAAGGCAGATATCATGGTGGGAGTCTGTTACAGACCGCCCAACCAGGATGA